>VZSF01007662.1:213476-275524 GCA_013398295.1 Chionis minor | reverse complement strand
TGATCCCCTGGTTGTCCTTCACAGGCCACCGGAGTCAGATGGTCGCATGCAAAGAGTTACGGTCAACAGCTCGAAGTTCAAATGGAAACCAGTGATGAGTGGTGTTCCTCACAGGTCAGTACTGGGACCAGTACTGTTGAATATCTTTGCTGGTGACATGGACAGTGGGATTGAGTGCACCCTCAGCAAGTTTGCTGACAACACCAAGCGGTGTGTCACGGTTAACATGCTGGAAGGAAGAGCTGCCATCCAGAGGGACCTGGACAAGCTTGAGAGGTGGGCCTGTGCAAACCTCAAGAAATTCACCAAGGCCAAGTGCAAGGTCCTGCAAGTGAGTCAGGGCAATCCCAAGAACAAATACAGGCTGGGCGGAGAATGGATCGAGAGCAGCCCTGAGGAGAGGGACTTGGGGTTTTTGGTTGATGAGAGGCTCAACATGAGCCAGCAATGTGCACTTGCAGCCCAGAAGGCCAACTGTATCCTGGGCTGCATCAAAAGAAGTGTGGCCATCAGTTCAAGGGAGCCGATTCTGCCCCTCTATTCTGCTCTTGTGAGACCCCACCTGGAATACTGCGTCCAGCTCTGGAGCCCCGAACATAAGAAGGACATGGACCTGGTGGAGCAAGTCCAGAGGAGGGCCACAAAGATGATCAAAGGGCTGGAGCACCTCTACTATGAAGACAGGCTGAGAGAGCTGGGATTGTTCAGTCTGGAGAAGACAAGGCTCTGGGGAGACCTTGTAGCGGCCTTCCACTACCTAAAGGGGTCCTACTTGGGAGGACTCTTTATCAGAGAATGTAGTAATAGGGCAAGGGGTAATGGTTTTAAACTGAAAGAGGGTAGATTTAGATTAGATACTAGGAAGAAATTCTTTACTGTGAGGGTGGCGAGACACTGGCATAGGTTGCCCAGAGAAGTTTTGGATGCCTCATCACTTGAAGTGCTCAATGCCAGTTTGGTTGGGGCTTTTAGCAACCTGGTCTAGTGGAAGGTGTCCCTGTCCATGACAAGGAGGTTGGAACTAGATGATCTTTAAGGTCCTTTCCAACTCTAACCATTCTGTGATTCTGTGAAATTTTGAAGGCTGATTTTTACAGATCACTTTGCACATAACGTAGGTTTGGTCTATACAGACTGTATTTATAAATGGAAATGGAGAAGATGGAGGTTTACACAATTTATGTGTCCATCAGGAGGCTGTACTGTACAGACTCATGCACTGCAAGACTTTGGATACAAGAAAAAGGATCAGTGTAGAGTTAAGCCTAAGGCTAATTAAAAAATTAACTACTCACTTTTTATTTGAATTTTTATTTGAAGCAAATCACAAATTCGAGTAGTAGTGAAGTCACTAAAGCTGTTTATGCCAGTTGAGCATCGTGCTCCCAAATTTCCTAAAACTGGCCACTAGAGGATGCCAAGCTCCCAAGCCAAGGAATCCTGCTCCAGCCTACACCCCAGCTAGACTTATGACAAATGCTTTGTTTACATTAAGACTGTGTGAGCATAGACATGTCGACCTTATTGGTTAATAAAGTAAATGTCCATGGACACAAAGTGAAACTACTTACTATTTTTATGAGACAAATACCAGCCTTTTAAGGAGAGAGAAGCAGTAACAGCATTTTTAGATACCAGCCTTTTAAAGACAGAAGCAATAACATCATTTTTAGAACAACTTGTGCTTTAATTTAACTTATTTATTGTAAATTTTGACTCATGTTATGTTCAGGAAAAAAGCTCACTTGGTCTGTATGGGATATATTTTCTGTCTACTTCTCTGTCTTGACTCATGGTCTTCACTTACTGAAAGACATTTTATTTGGCAGAATTTTGGAATGGTCCCCCCTGAAAGAACCAGACATGAAATCAGAATTTTATTTCTGAATAATTCTTTGGCTGCTGATCGTGACTGTACTTGGAAGAGCTGCTTTTTGGAAAACCCTATCCCAGCACTGTGCTAGAGACTCACTTTCCATATTAATTAACTTTGCCTCCATAGTACTGGACCCACTCCATTTCACAAGATTACTGACTAGATTATTTAGTTTCTCAACTACGGATTAAGATCACAGCATTCAACATAGAGCCACAAGGCCAAATCTGCCTTGTGATCTGGCAATCAAAATAATTCTACCTGCCAGCTCCTAATAGACTTCTGGCCAGACATCCAGAAGAAATAAAAGCCAAGCAAAATTATAGCCTATACCAAGATACACTAGAGGGGAAAAAAGAGGTGGAGTTCAGTTTTCATCTGAAATTATGCAGTACTTTCAACCCTTCTCATAAGAAGTGAAGTTGGTTAAAGCACCTACATGCAGCTACATCCTGAGATGTCATCTGTGTCCAAGTAACTGCTGGTTAACATTAATTGTCTTAATTTATATTTATGAGAAAATAGACTACCAAGGAGGAGACATTCCATTTTCATAAAATACATTTAAGACCCTTCCTGAAAAATCAGCCCTTGAGAATGGAAATCAGGTAGACTTTATTTGGCTACAACACAACTTTCTTGGGTGCTGAGACACTGAGAATTCAGAACATGAAAGTTCAGGGAAGAGATGTTCCATCCAGAATTTTTGTGCCTTGGTGCACATGCAACCTCACAAATATACATGTCAAACAGCTTCTGGCTGTGATTTTCTTAGGTTTTGTTATCTGCAATTTGACTGACAGATATTCTGGGACTTTTGCGCAGCTTTTTATCAAGATTCCTTTGAAGCAGGTTAGAACAAACCTAACCTGTTCTCCCAGAAGGAAAAACTGGCTCTTACTGTACCTCTTGCATGAAGTTCTGTGTCCTCTGAATCACAAAATCAATGTGATAGATCTTGAAGCGACTCTTGAGGTCTTGAAGGAGTTCCTGGAGGTGGTTCACTTTCAGATAGCAGGGCTCCATTTTCACAGAGTTGAATGGTAAGTTCGTAAGCTGATCCACATTCTGCATTCCAGTGGAGGAAGAACAGGTTTTGAGAGAAAGCAACCAGAGGCAATTTTTTAATACAGAATGTAACAGTGGCCCTAAAGCAAATTCTGCTATCTGCATCCTAGTTGCACAAATACTGCAAGACTCTTAATGACAAAACGAAGCGGTAACATACTACCACCTGGGAAAGCAAATACTGCTTGACTCCGTGGTAATGTAAAAGGCAGTAGATGTATTTTTGTCTTACCTCCTTTAGCTTTGTGATATCATTTGTCTTCTGGAAGTCCTGGATGATTTCATTAACTTCTTTATCAAAAAGTGAGCGGACTTCAGTAAATCCAGAACTCACTGGACCCATGAGCTCCTCCAATATGGATGCGAGAAATGGCTGGATATGTTCTGTGCAGCACTTCTGGGCAGGCTCAGAAACAGTGGCTGGAGTGCCAGACAATACAACGGTTGCATTTAGGCTACTAAGAGATACAGTGAAAAAAGTAATCTGATCTACTTTACAATGAATTAAATGCCTCCGTATTCTTCCCTGGAGTCACACCTCCGCGAAGATGATGAGGGTGATGAAAGGAGAGTTTATAGTTTTATGAGGAACAATGAAATATCTTTTCCCATGCCCCACCTAACCAAACGCTAGCAGCTTGGGGGCACTGTGAGAGCAGAGGCAAGGGCAGCTGTCAGTGTTGATAAACACTGGGAGGTTCACACAGAGCGTGGCCACAATGATTCTACAAGGAGTTACCCAAACATGGTACTCTATAGTTCACTGAAAGCATCCTAGTCTGTTATGTGAGAATATCAACAGAACATCCTGAGTTTTATCAAAACAGCTCCTAAATCATCAGCTACTTATTTATTTGCTAGCTTAAGCAACATCAACTAATGTTCTGCCTACTTTTCACACTCATTCTTATATTCATTTCACAATTATAATTATTTCACATTAGTTTAAAACCACTGACGAAGCCCTTTGGTTTAACTATTCTTTGGTAGCCTATGAATTTGTCACATTACCAGTACTTGGTTTTGCGGAGCATTCCTAGACATCAGGTCAAAACCACTACACTTAAAATTATGCTCATGTAACCTGTAGCTTCATCGCATGCGGCTGTTCAAGTGAAAAGGAAAGCAGCATGAGCAACTCTGATCAGGATACTCAAAACCTGTCAGCTCTAGATCCAACCTGAAAAGACCTGGTATTTTCACAGACACAGAGGCCACAGGTATCAGTTCCCATCAAAGGCAGCAAAAGCGCAAAGCATTTGTTTTCTGAAAATCAGTGTCTCCAGTCAAATTTTTCAAAACACATGAGGATTTCAAAACAATGACATCTGGTAATTTGAGCAACACAATGGGAAACATTAAAAAAATTGCTCCACAACACAGCTGTTCCTCCACTAACCTTTGATTTTTCCAGCTAAGAAGCTCTTGGAGTTCAGAATCTGATCCATGTCTGAGCGAATCGTTCCTTCAAGAGTTTTTGCAAAAGCTCTGCATTCTTCTTTCAAGGTACTTAATCCTTCTGACACCTGCTGCTGGACTAAGCTGTAAGTTTCTTCTACGATCTAAACCCAAATTAAATTAAGAAGCATAGATGAGAATCAGCACACACATACAACTGCTATGAAAAACAACTACTCTGCAAATACCAGTACTTACACCAAACCAGGCCCGCTTTCTATCATTCCTCTTTCCTTTCATTTTAGGCAGGATCATCGTTTGAAGGTTAGGCAGGAGTTCCTCCATCACAAGGTTGCTCAGGATCTATACGGTCAGAGGATTAAAATGACATGTCCACAGACAGTTCTTCATCTGAAAACTTGCATCACAGAATGATGCGGAAACACAGGCAACCTCAAATATACAATGGCTCAGTTATCCCAGGTTGCCAGGAGGACTAGATTTAAAATATCAGGTACGCCTGAAGGAAGCTCCATGTATTTCATCTGAAGCATTTTTCACTGGAAGACTTTGAGAGACCATGCAACAATTGGCTATAGATGAACTAAGATGCCCGTTAAAATTTACCGCATGCTATTATGAAATTGCCATGTGCAGATCAAGGGAGCTAAAATGATTGATATCAGTTGAGCAACTAGATCAAAAACATTTGAAAAGTTGGTTTGCTGACTACTGCTTCCCCAAACTGACCTTGTTCTGGGACACTTACGCTCTCCCAGAGGAACTGTCACTGAGGAGAAATTGTCCTAGAGTGTCATCAGACAAAGGATGCTTCTAATAGGAAGATAATTGGCAAAAAAAGACACACATGACTCTACCAATGTGCATCTCTAGCACTTTTTCAGGTGAGCACCAACTTCACAGTTAGAACAAGAAAAGAAGGGGATCCCAGGAAAAACAGGATAGGACAGAAATAGAATCCAGAAATATGGGTAATCTGTGAATCAAATAATTCTACTGTGATTATTTTTCAACAATGTGTAACATGATCTAAAAGGCTGATTAGCTCCAGCCTAATCCTGAAGCAAAAGGGATACAATAAATAGCTGCTGGGGTTTGTGAAAGACTTTTCAAGCAATTTCTTTTTTCACTGAAAGACAACTATACTGGTCTAAAAACAGTAAAGCTTTCACATTGGAGAGTTCATCTAAATTAAAGTCTCCTCACAGCACCTCCAGATTCTTGAACAAAAACATACAAAATATATAACCTAGGAAGATACTGTGTGACAAAGGTGCACCACAGCAGAAAGCCAGGGTAAAGAAAAGTGTTAGAAGGACTCCTACACATCAAGCATTCCTGGTGGAATGTAGGAAAAACTGAGGAAAACGTATCATTGCCCTATTTTTTTATTATTTCTGTAAGTATATTGTCAGTTTATCATTGCTGTATTTTTCTAAATTGGCACTGAGTACTTTTCTCTCTCACGAATGTTTTCACTCTGAAACAGGGTTCAGTGGTTGTAGAAAAGATGCATCACCCTCTCTGATCCCAGCATCTAACTGGCAATTCGGTCTTGCAGATGGCTCCAATTAGAAAGAAAAGACATTGGACTGGGAATACAGATGATACCAATTTGGGGGAGTGGTCAATACGCTGGCAAGCAAGGCTGCTATTCAGCAGAACCTAGACGGGCTGAAGAAATGAGTGGACAAAAACCTCATGAAGTTCAGCAACAGCAAATGCACAGTCCAACACCTGGGATGGAACAATCCCATACACCAGTACAGGCTGGCAACAACTGGCTGTAAAGCAGTTTTGCAGAAAAGGCATCCTGGTGGACAAGAATTCAACATCAGTCCGCAGGGTGCCCTCGCAGCAAAGGGTAATGGCAGGTCGAGGGAGGAGAATGTTCCCCTCTATTCAGCACTTGTAAGACTGGAGTGGTGTCCAGTTTGGGGCTGCCTAGTGCAAGACAGATCTTGAGACACTGGAGTGAGTCCAGCAGAGGCCACCACGATTATCGGGGGACAGAGAACATGACAAGTGAGGAGAGGCGGAGGGAACTGGGTTTGCTCAGCTTTAAGAAGGGAAGGGTCAGGGGAGACCTTACTGATGTCTCCAACTACCTAATGGAGGATGTTGGGCAGACAGCCAGACTTTTCTTGGAAATGCACAGGGAAAGGAAGAAGATGACGGTTACAAGTAGCAACAAGGGAAATAGTAATCAGGTATTAAGAAATATTTTTCACCGTGAGGGCAGTCATGGGAACAAGTCATGCAATCTCCAACCTTGGATATCTTCAGAACTCAACTGCACAAAGTCCCTGAAGTTGGCTTTGCTTTGAATGGGGGATTGGACCAGATAACTTCCAGAGATGCCCTTTTAACTAAACTGTTCTCTGGTTCGCTTGGTAGCATCACCCAGCTTTGTACAGAAGCCAGCATCAAAGTCTGGCTTCTTTGACACTGAAAGAATGACATGGTGCGAGACAGACTCCTGGTTTCATTCACTGTCCTCCATTTCAGAAGTTTTCTTCATAATTACCCACTCAGGCTTTCCACCTCCTCTGCCTAGATTTGGACTACAAGTTCTTCCTTGCCCATCCCACTCACATGCACCAAACTGGCAATAAATACAGAGTTACAGGCACACATCTGATTTTGAGAGTCCAAGCTTAGGCTTTTTATTTAGGGACACTCTGGCCTGAGAAAGCTGCAAGACCTCTCTTTCTCCTGCGCTTTCCTCTTGCTGTTGGCCAACAAGGCAAACTATGCAAGCAGAGGGAAGCAGTTCATCATGGGACCTGCCCTGTTTCTATTTCTTTGTGATCTCAGGTCTCCGAACATGTTTCCTATGGAGGCATTTATCAGTGCTGGGGATATATGCTGGATTCTTGAATTTCTTTACTTAAAGCATCTCAATTTTGAACTAATGACTTCAGTCCCTTATTTGGTTCAGTCATGATTCGGAGGGGGGAGGGACATCTTTTATTTCTG
Source organism: Chionis minor (assembly GCA_013398295.1). Classification (NCBI taxonomy): domain Eukaryota; kingdom Metazoa; phylum Chordata; class Aves; order Charadriiformes; family Chionidae; genus Chionis; species Chionis minor. Next base: position 268,182 of record VZSF01007662.1, on the reverse strand, counting down.
CACATGTTCGTTTTCTGCTCATAGATTTTTCCCAGGTGTGTTTGTACTGGCCCACGGTTACAGATGCACAGCTGCCAATTTATGATGACAGAGGCAATACTATCATGCATGTGCTATACAGAACAGCACATAACCCTTTCACCAAGGCTTTTTATCTGTCCCGACTGTACAGCACATATGAGGTTGTCCACAGCCTCTTGAAAGCTTTCAAGTGCAGTGGATATCCTGCAAATCACAGAGAGACATAGTAACCCCATAAAAAATCAGACAATATGCATCTTAAGGTTCTGTACATTACTCTGGGCCAAGGATTACTAGCTTGCTCAACAGTTTCAGTGAAGTCTCACAGAGTACGTAGTCCTCCTTCCTCTCCAGTGGGGCTTGAGCAGAATTTTTGCTAAGCGATCTGTATTTGGACCCAGCTCTTTTCCTTGCCCAGCAGCGTCCCCACACAAGGATCGCTGCCCTGATGCACCCAGCTGCTGGCTGAGCCAACACAGAGTGCAAAAACACTGCTCAGCTTTACGTTTTCATCCTGCCAGTGCTTCTTCTTTCACGCCATTTAATTCGTGCTAGTGCTTCCCAACATTCAACCTCACGTATTGCAGCTGCCTGAGTGGGTTTTAGGCAGGCACCAACACCACGATAGGGAAATGGCAGGAATTCAGACAGCAGAAGTAAGTAAGAAAGGGCTCTGCATGCCACGTAGTGTAAAACTGAGTACCTCCTGGGCATAAGACAGCCCCTACAGAAATATAACACACAATATCCTACTTATTAATATAGCCGTAACATACCTATAATATGCAATACTATTACTGTTGTTTCATATAACTTCAGTTCTTACAGATTATGCCACAGCACCACTCAAATTCAGCTACGCTGACTCAAATACCTGTCAAAACCACTGGACTAATTCAGCTCCTAAACTAATGAGTCACTTAAAAGTATCTCACAAATGACCCAAACTGGAGCATCACAGACCAAATAATAAATGTGACAACGGATGAAATGTATTCTGAAGAATCTGAGCTCTCTGGCAACATTTTTAGGAATGCTGGATGGCTTTATATTTCCATACTGAAAGGTGCACTGTAGGGGTTTGGGGCTTTTTTTAAACCCTTATTCAGCTATCCTTGATTTACTAATATGTTATTTCTACATTCAGGTAGTACTGATCAATGGAGTTATGCTAGTTTAACATTGGTGTGCTGTAGTGCTCTCACTCTGAGGCTGTACTGTTGCTTATAAGCGCTGTCAAAGATTTCCTGGTTTTGATCCTGTATTTCAGCCCTTACCTATAGAAATACCATCTACAATTGAATTTATTCTTTGTTAGTAACAAAACATTAAAAATGAAAAAAGAACCAAAAAAACCCAAAACCAGGAAAAGGAATCTTCATGAGACAAAAAAAAAAAAAAAAAAAAAAAAAAAAAAAAAAAATTAGTAGTTCTTCAGCTGAGTGACTGGGTACTTGCTAATATTATATCCATGCTACAGTACATAGGCAAAACTGTGTGAGTTAATGTTGCAGAGATTCTGGCATTAAAGACGAATGTCAGGGAATATATTTATTGGCACTCTGCAGAGATTTTTACAGCAACAAATTGTAGCTTGCTTGCTCCAAACTATTCACTTAGCTTGGATATTTGCCTAAAATAATTATTGTATTTGGTCAAAGCAGGCATGAGAACACACTATACTTACAGAATGAATTATTACTAAGAAGATAATAGCATAACTAGTCTGGATGTCTTCTGATTACAGTTCTCTTGAGGTATATGGGTTATGAGTAAGTAGTTGGCAAGCATTAGGAAAAATAAAACTTAAAATGAAACTAGCACTATAATAGCTCCGAAGCTTGAGGAAGGAGGGGAGGAGAGAGAAACCCTCACTCCCTCCACTGGAAGGATGGAACTCCTTATACTAAGGAATTTACTGTCAGATGTTAGCAGGAAACTTCAATCCCTGACGTGATGGCACTGGGAAAGACACTGTTTATAGATTCTCCTCCAGTTTCCATATTTTTCAGCATTTCAAAGGTAGACTTCTCCTAAAAGAATAATCTTGTTTCTTAAAACAAAACCCTGGATTGTGAACTCTCCATCAGGCTTTTTTCCATTTTCCCAAAGGGAAGCCAAATTTCATCAAGGAAAACACCCAGCAGCTGGTACTAAAGTAAACACTGCTGAGTGCTCAGTGCTTTGGGGAAAAAAGTATAAATCAAGGCCCAAATAATGTCTCGGTTGCACTGAAAGACATCTGAAATGATGCCAGAGGTATTGGTGGAGTTACTTCAGCTACCATCAGTGCTCCAAAGCTGCTCACTCAGGTGCCCAAATAAGGACCCAGACCCTGAGCATAGTGTCTCATTTCTGAAGAAATGAGGTGCACAAATTTTTGATGTTTAAGTGTGAGTGTTACTGTGCAAGACTCAGTTTCAGAAGTCTGGCACAATCTAATCTGGTTTATCTGCTCAGGACTAAAAGCTTCATTGCTAAAGAATGGGCAAAAGCAAAATGAAGAGATTCTTCAAAATTTATGTTTAACTGCTATTCTGGTCTTCATAAAGCTTGATCTCCTGCAATGGCATCCGGAGGCATTAGAGGACAAGAAATGGGAAACTGTTGTGTTTAGCAACAAAAGTAATAGCAACAGAAGAAGAAAAATATCTCTTACCTGCAAAATAGCTGTCATGAAAGAAAAAAAACAGACCACAGCCCAATGCAGCTGACTGCGAGTATCTGCTGCATACAGACCGTGGGTTCTGAGTTTGGTGTGTTACTGGTTTTGGTCTCACTGACTTACCAAAACTATAAAAAGCAGCAAATGTGGTAGCGAGACATTAGCAAGTGTCTTGTTTTAGACACAGCATTTATTCACCAATTGACCCTGTGGCATAAAATTAAAGTAGATGTATCAGCCTTTTGTGGAAATGTGTCTATCCCTACATTCCACCACAACACAACTAGTTCACAGCACATTTTCTTTCACTTTTTAGTAAAAAAACTCAAAATGGGATTTATTAAAAAAGAAATGTCCAGTAAGACATACCTACATACCAGTAAGAAGTACCTTGAAATCTTGGGTATTTCTGCCTCCTAGCTTTTTCTTTTAAAAATGCCATGTTTTCCTAAGAGGCTTTACAAGCTTCACCATCCTTAGAGCTGCCATATCCAAAGCAAAAAAAAAAAAAAAAAAAATCAGGAAGATATTTTTTTACCTCTTTTTCATTGCCGGTTATCATTTCCCACGTCCCATAGTGGCCTTTCTCCTGCCGGAAGAACTGAATGGCTTCTAAGAATGCCTTGACTTCGTAAGTGGTCTGCTTGCGAAAATCTAAGGGGGGAGAAAAAAAGTAACATAAAAGATTTACCCACAAATAACCTTTCAGAAAATAACTGTCCTTTTTTGATGCATTTTCCTGCTCCGTGTGCATCCAGCAGTGCCATTTTAAAATCAATTACTAAAGCTGAATGTCTGAAGACCTTGGGCTTTCATTAAGATCTAGGAGCGTTACATTAACTCCACATTGCATATATGAACCACCACAAGCCATCACATCTAAGGTTGTAAGTTAAACCAATGCCCGCAAGTGTTACTATGGAACACGTGATAAGTAAGACTTTTATGGAAGCAAACCTTGTCTGTGGTATACTTCAAGAAGGCAGTCATTAACATATGAAAGCTCATCCCTTGCCTTTATATCTATAAGCAATGCAAGATGGTACATGGGAAGACTTTGACAATAGGTACCAGGGCCAAGGGTAGGGAGGTTATACTTCTTTAATTTAAGGGAAGATTGAGAATTGAAGATACTGATAGTCAGCTGATTGCAGCATGCTGTACACCCTTGATAAATTGGTGAACCTTGAGTTAATGCTCCCCAATAATCTTTTCTTTCCTTTGTTTTATCAAGGAATCGATAATCAATGTGATTTTTCATGAACATACAATAAAACAGACGCGGACAAAGTAAGCACCGTGCTCATAGCGATTAAGCACAAAAACATCGCACAAAATCGTGCTGCTTTCCATAAATATTTCGGGAATGTTTGATCACAGCTCCGGAGTATCTGGTTATCGTCCGCAGAAAATGCTGCTAGATGGTAGCTCTTCCCAAGAACAATGCAGTAGCCTGGTGACACTGTTGTACAAATGAGACCACAACATGGAAAAACCCGAGAAGTGGCCGAGCTAGTTTGCTTTTACAAATTCTGGATAACTGGTCAGGCAACAGAAATTACATCTCAGGCAATTTGTTCTTTCCAAACTGCTAAAGGCTTTCAAGATAGTTGCAACCAACAGTCTTCTTCACGTAAGAGTGCACAAAACCACAGCTAATTAAGACTGCAACAGCAGAACTAGTTTGTCGTAATTTGGGGAGGAACAGTGCCTCTGCCTCAAAATGTGGAAAAGCTCCCTACAGCAATTAGGCTGCTTGACAAACCTGAGTAAGAATTTAGGGCTGAAAAACCACTGCTGAAATACTTCAGGAATTTAAGTGCTGCGTCTTCGCTATGAAACAGAGCTTCAGGATTTTCTGGGGATTATTATCTTAAGGGAAAAACAAAGCCATGATGGTTTATTGTCCCCTCTTCAAGGTTCTCTACTTGCAGCCTTGATCAGCTGAAGTCCTGCTCAGCACACGTGAGGAAGAAAGGACCGAAGAAGAAGAAGAATGGGGATTCTCTCAAAGATCAAGTATGCTGCTTGAAAAGATACTGGTATGTTTAAACAATTGTTATGTGAAGGATCAGAGAGTAAATTCTCAAGCCTTGTCTGTTAAGCAAGACACTTCTTTCAACTTGTTCATGAAACTTCTAAAGAGAGAAGCTTTATAAGAGGCTTGCATACATGCCAACGGCAATATAGAGATTATACAAATTAAGGGAAACATGAAGGATTAACTCTGCAGTAACACTTGAAATGTGCTCCTTCGTGTGCACAAAAAAGAAAGCTACAGAAACCTACAATTAATTTCATCAAGGCTTCACCCTGGCTACTGCTTGAAAACAGTGATATATAGGTTTTATTCACGTGGCAGGCAATTAGGTTTCAGATCTGCTAAGAGCCCAAATGTCAGAATTTGCCCTTTCAGAGTCTCTCCTGAATGTAATACTTACTTCAGGAAGGTATGTTATATATACTGAGGGGCAGGAAACACTCTCAGTGCCAATCTATAGATACCATCCCTGCTTTGCAGGTATGTGGAAGTCCAGAAAGCTCATACAGTGCTAAAACATGAGAAAACCAGCCAGGTAAACCCCCAATCATTCCTTCACTGCTACCTCCACGATTTATAGCATTTTTAATAGCAAGTCGCAACAGGATGCTAAAATATCAGTAAAAGGGTTGTAACTCAGGCTGTTCACTGCCAAGCCATCCTCTGATGGCAGCTTTAACGGAAGAATGGAGCATTCCATCTGAGAAAATGCTGGAGCTTGCATCTGAAAGCTTTTGTCCTCCCAAAATTAAACTCTGAATATTTTGACAAAAAGAGGGCCAGGCTTGGCTGGAGGAAGAGAGAACTGCAGCTCCCGCAGCCCTCCGATCGTGACTCACATGTTTTCCTTCTTCACAGCTGTGCTCCCTCCTAACCAAAAGGGACAACAGACCATCCAAAGGGCTGGATGTTGGACCTGCTGAGATGATGATTTGCCAGTGCTGTCAAGAGTCTCCCTTCTAAGATCATCAAGTTTTAAACTCCATGCTCAAGGGAGTAGTTTCTCTCTGTTCTGACTGTCCCCAACCCCGCAGAGAAGTGGAAAGAAGGTGCTAAAAATCCAAGAGTGATTCATCTGAATAGTTTATGGGAAAAATATCAAGCTGTAAGTACTATAAAATCCCAATCATGCATTCTTTCCTATGCCAGTAAACACAGGAGAAAAACGCAAGTATGGCACTCTTACTACAAAAATAGCTCAAAGTAGAAAGAAAGCTTTATCCTTTAAGGCTACTTCAAGTGCTTAATTTAGGCAATTCTATTTTCACTTTCCATAGGAGGAAAAGATTGCATCAGCGATAAGGCACTGAACAACTAGATCTATCAAGTGTTGGGCTGTGCAGAAACTGTTGGTGAGGCACATAAGACAGAGGCACATTCATGGGATATGGCTCAAGAAAAGAGAATTGTACCCAAACTGAAAGGAGCTGTGGTGCACATCCTCCAGGATTTCAGCAGGGAAGAGCGACGGCTTCTGTAAATCAGATATAGCAGTTTATGAAAAGGCTAGAGGATGGCGGCAGGCTTGGCATCCAGCTCCATTATGCCACAGTAAAGCAAGGAAAACAATGAATAAGCTGTTGGGGTAGCCCTGCTTGCGTGCAAGAGAGAGGATGATGCGTGGGAGAGGGAAGCAGATGCTGCAGCTGCAAACAGGGCAGGTGGTAAACCCCAGTGGTATCAGGAACGATTATTCATCAGCAGAAAGGACAACGTGTGCTTCACTCTCCTGAAAGCCCTCGTAGGGGCTTCCCCTTAAACAACTCCGGCTGGCACCTATCATGAGTGATGCATCTGTCGCCGCTGTTGGTAGAAAGCGGAGCATGTCAGGGGAGCTTGCTGCAGTGGGGGTTATAGGTCATCCTTATCCAGCTCCCATGCAAAGCCATGAAGTTTACTGAATGTCCTCCAAGAAAAGGCTGCTAAGGCTTTACAGGTACCCGGACTAATGCTACGTGCTTAATCCAGGCTGGTCTTCACTTGGAAAATTACCCAAGCAGCTTCTCCATCTGTTAATGCATAAAACATCAGCTTATTTGTGAAGAGGAAACCACAATTCTGTTTGTTCTGTTTAGTTTTAAAATAAGAAAACCCACCTAGAGACTCTATCTTTACATATTCAAGTGTGGAACCTAATTTTAATAACAGATAAAATATTGCTAACCATAGATTCCTTTTATAAATATAATAGAATAACTGCTATAAAGCTCCTTTTAAAAAGGAAGGACATCTGGAAAGACCATGACTTCATAAATCTCCCGAAATTTGCACGTCTTTCAGAGGCACAGCTGAGTTTGTTCAGTACTGCAGAAAGCCGTCTGTAAGAATGAATTTCCTGGCAGTGCATAAGCAGTTTAGACCCCTCTTAAAAAAAAAAAGTAATTCTCAAACCTTAACTTGTCAAAATGATACACAGAGCACCAGGCTACTTGACATTCACCGAATGCACTTGCACCTGGTGCAGAAGTGTTAAGAGGATCCCTTCCCTAATTTCAGCTGTATCCAATGTTTTGGCTGCTGTGGGACTTGCAGTCTCCTAATGAGGTGCTCCAGGCTATGAGCTGCAGCTCCCTCTCTGGCACTTGGCAGATAAAAGTTTGGTCATGCCGGTGACTAACAAGAAAATCTTCAGTCCCAAGTTCCTACTGCTCTCCCACCCAGGGCAGGACAGCTACACCTTTGTTTGAAGATGGACATGTCACTGACACATTATTTAAAAGCCCCTTGGGAAAGGCTATGTGACTAATTTTTTTTTTTACTTGCTAACACTTCTTTGTGTGTGCCTAAAGACAGCAGTGGCAATCATCTGACCTGGTGAATTCAGTTTCATCTGTAGCCATAGATTGACCAACCTTACATCAGTCAAAACACTGAAGAACTCTGTGCAAAAACTTCTATAAATAGGCCTGCAAAATTACCAGAGAGGATGAGTGCCAGAGACCTCACTGCCTCTAGCTAAAATTGTGGATTTTCAGCAAATCCAGATAAAATGAAATCTGTATTCGAACATTCCAGTTCAAATTTTGTATATGTATATACTACAGACTGCTGCACTGGGTCTCTTGCTGTGCTTTGTGGCAGAAAGCTCAAAACCAGCTGACGTTTCATCACTTAGACGGTGATTTTTCTTAATTACAATCAAAGGAAGATACCTCTTTAATGTTATATATCCTAACCTGGCATGCTAACTGTTAAAAAGTGAGTTATTTCAATATCTAATTTAAACTGTGTCCCCCTCTGAACAGTAATTGTCATTAATAAAACTATTCAAACTCATTATTGCAGCATGAAAGAGGCTAAAAATGGTCATCAAACAACAGGAATGCCAACAGGTGTTTGAAGACAGACAGTTTATCATTTACCTCCTTAACATATGCAACGGCGACAAGTCGAGTCTTCATATAAGTAGCAGCACAGCTCAATTCTGTACTGCTCATGCGACCGCATGGAAAAATCTGTGTTTGGGAAGAGTGGGGAAATGGTTCTCCAGCTCCTGGTGGGACTGGATGCGGATAACCAGACAGCGAAAACTTTCCACCTCCCAGAACTGATGGGGTGATTTGCTCTACAGAGACACCAGTGGTTCACAGTTCCTTTCTGCATCTTGGCTAATTCTGCAAACTGGGACTCACTGATTTTTGGACACAGCAGGAGCATTACCACGTTAAGTGTTTGGAGAGCCAAGGAACTGCAGTCAGGATGTTTTATGATGTGTAAAAACTGAATATGTCATTCTTCAAAACAAACTGAGTGCCCCTATTGCAATCCAATAAATGTCCTTCTCCCATATGGGCTCTTCTTATTTATTCTTATAAATTTATTACTTTTATTGTTAATAACAGCGAAGGGGTATATTGACTGTGGACAAAGTGCTTTACCAAAGTGAGCTAAACCACTGAGAGTAATCTTAAGTTTTTTGGCTAACATCTCACAAACGGCTGAGGCCCACAGATGTAGATGAACAAGTGTTAAAACAGAATCCAGAAGTCTGAGCTCACAGAGCACGGGTTTTAATTAAAGAAATGCTGATTCTGACATAACGCCCATTATCTGACTACCAAAACTCGGAAGTAAGCCACCCCGGCTTCATCCATTTCCTGCAGCACTCACATCTACATACACGTCCCTGAGCTGGAAAGCTGTCTACAGTTTGGTAAAAGATTCTGCATTCAGTGAATATTATTTTATGTATGGTCCTTGAACTCTTCCTGCAGGTAACTATAATTAATATTAATGCAATGTGGCACCCAACAATGGCTGTATTTATACGAGATGATCATGTAAAGGCCCATAGGTAGGAAGGTAGCCTTGCCTGATCTTGTCCACCATCCTCAATAACTGCAGCTTTTGGTCACATTTCTCTTCCCAACACAAGTCGCTAACAACCTGATATACTTTTTAGTTCTCTCCTACAAGACAGCAGGGCCCATGAATACCTCCTCAAATCTTCAAAAACCACAGGCTGACTTTTTAATTAAAGAGTGGGGAAGGCAGAAGGACAGTCACTGAAAGGAAATGAAGATGACCGAGGGGTCAAGTCTGGTGGCCTTTCACTGATGGAGAGAAAGTTTGTCACTTATTTAAGTTCTGAAATATGATATATTAGTAGAAACTGCATTTAATTTTATGTTATCTCACAATAATATTTTCTTGCTTCATCATCTATTTGGTGGAAAGCTGGCTCAGGTGAAGGCAAAACATCTGATATGTAGCTCTTCCGTGTTGATCACCTTACATAGCATTTTCCTGGGACAAGAAAATTCTGTGCAGATATCCGGGAAGGGCTTTCCCTCTTGTGATGCTACAAACAGATAGTAGGAGGTGGATAAAGCTGGAAAATATTTGGAATTTTAAGCGTCTTATCTTCGGTTTTAGCAGTCTCAAAAGACAGTGCTTCCAGCACTTACTGTTTTCATTGGACAGTGCTGCCCTCAACAGAATAGATTTCATGCTAAGAGATGCCAATTTTCTTATCCTTCCAAGTCATCCCGCTATCACCTTGGCATTTTTTTCTTTCAAATATATTTAGATTGTTGTTTTTCCTCTGCTTTCCATTATACATGCTCTTTAATAATAATAATAAAAAAATTCATTTCTATTTGATTTTTTTTTAATTTAGTTCTTTTAAAACATAAGCTGGTAAAAAAGCAAACACATAACCCCAAACCAGAGGCTTGAAAGAAAAGACTGCCATTTTAAAAAACTGTGGTGTCTCAACCATCTAAAAATACATTGGACACTTCCATCTCTTGTACTGGTACTTCAAAGAAAGTTATTGCATGCTGCCAGCTACCAAAGCATTTGGGGTGAAGGCAGCTGGAGAACATCACGGAATAAGAGATGTTCCTGCAGTTAAGAAATTGTTCTGCCAACCTCCCAACACCACAACTAAGGGATGCCTATAAAATAAAAAAAAAGTGAGCATGACAAAGAACGATTTCCCTTTCTAAGAGTGCTCTTTGTAGTGCAGGTTTCCTGCAACAGCATTTTTTTCTAGCATTTCTGGTAATACCTACCTGGGATTTATCTTCTGTGGGTAGGGACTGTGATGATTATTGACTGTTGCTCATATAGTTTCTGCTTAGTGATGAGCAACTCTCTACTGTGGGGTGTATGAGTAACACCACCACACAGAGGATTATGGACAGCACACAGAGCATGTCTAAGAGAGAGCAAGACCACCCGATCATCATGTTATCACATGGCAAAAAGCAACCACCTGAATTCCCAGCACATTTTAAGAGCTGTTGCTTGTAAGATATTACAGAAAGTTAGTAAGGAAGGCCATGGCCATCAACTCCAAGAAATAAGGTTCTGAAAATCTCTGTCTCCAAAAAATAAGCAAATGATCCCAACCCAAAGGGGACGGCAGGTAAGAAAATGAGAGTGAATCCATCTGCTTGAACCTGGGGAGATGAGGAGAGCTCGGGAACTGGACCTCAGGAAAATACAGTTCGCACAGGGCTTGTAACACAGCTACAGCACCGCTGGAAATGATCCTCTGAATAAAGGACGCACTGTTTACTTTTACAAAATGGAGTCCTGTCATATTATTATCCAAATACAGAACAAAGTGAAGTACAATGCCCCGCGTCTAAGAATCATCAATCTCACAGGCCCGATGTTTTCCTGAGAGCACTGTACTATCATATTATTCAGAGATCATGTGGTATAAAGCTGCTAACCACTAACAGAAGCTAGATGAGGTCATTTCCAAACAGGATACAGCCCTGCAATAATACACTGTATTTATAGCAAATCAAGCTTTGCAGCACAAGTTCCCTCCGAGACTGTCAAATCAACATTCAGCGGGTTTAACTATTTGCTTTGCAGCACACAACGCCTGTATTAAAGCTGTTCAAAGCAGTGTGAGGCAGATTACAAGGTACCTCCTTCTGCTGGGACCAGCAGCTTCATGTTTCATAGTCTAAAACATGAGGGCACCGTATAAACACACAGAAAGAATCACAATATTGCTCATCTCCAACAATCTCCAAGCATTTTCCAAACCAGCTACTGTATTCCTGGTGCAGGTGAGAATTTTTCTGCCACTGAGCTTTGAAGCTGGAGCTCAAATACAACCTTACACCCACACAAATTAGTATCTTCACAGCTCCTAAAATAGACTTCGGTGGTGGGCACAAGGCAGTGGCTCTTCTGCACCACCCCATGCTTGGTAATATATGAGAAAGGGAGAATCAGCCACAGGTGTGGAGATGGCAGAAGTAGGAAGAACTTAATCACAATTAGGATTTTTGCACGTTAATCATCTTGGTGTTTCAGAATGAATATACCTCCTACAGACTGAAAATCCTAACTACAGAACAGACAAGCAGGCTTACTGGAAAAGCAAAAGCCACGTTGAATGAAGGAAATGATGTTGCGGAACAAAAACATCCAAGAAAGAGGAAAAATAGTCTTTTTAAATAAAATATTCTAAATTGTAGAAAAAAGCCTAAATTGCATCCTGAAACATTTCATGGGGTTTATAGCATCCCACAGGCCTCGTCAAAGATCTTTGTAGCAAAATGGTTTTGAATGTTGTAACAATATTTCTATGGAAGTTTGCGCAAGTTTTGAAAAGTCCATTTGGACCTCAGATATCTGTCTGGTGAAAGACCAGCAGACCTGGTCTCAGACACTTATGTGGCATACAGGGGATCTGATCTTATTAACCATGAAGTGATTTAATTAATCAAAGTGCAGCAGCTGCAGTGAGAGAAGCCAATACACAAGTCCCAGGTTTGAGTCAGGCAGGCAATGGGCTGAATATTCTGTCTTCATTTGTCCCTTTTCCCACCCCCAAATCATCACGTAAACCTTCAGAAAGGTCTTGCTTTCATCCCAGTATAGAAGGAGATTTTTCTTTAGCATCAAAAAAAGCAATTTCCTCCTCAGTTCTACTTTAATTGGTCCTTCTGCACATCATCTGAAAAAGGCAACAAGAAAATTGTTCTCTTCAGCTGCCCTCTCTGGAGAAAAGCCACCCTGTTTGCAACATGAAGACTAAAAACCTTTCCAAAGTCCTATTTGGACTTGTGATAGCTGCTTTGCTCTGTATATGGAGATATATATCCTTCAGCTTAAGTATTCAATGTCATCTTCTTAACCTTTATCAATGCTTCAGTAATTATTTTTAATTATAGTCTAAGAGATGGTAAGCCCTATGATGTACTATATACATGTAACATAAGAAAGCTAGAAATAATTACAAGAAAGACACCTGCCAGCTCAACTTAGAGTTGAAAAAGGAAATGTGGACCCAGCTAATGGTAACCCTAAAAGCCAGGGATGGAGAAAAAAAACCTGAAGTCATCCTAGTTGTCCTGACATAGCCAAGCTGTAACAGAAAGACCTGCATGAGCTTAAAAGTACATTTTGTATTTCTCTCTCACCTAATGTATTTCTTTATTGTACTTTAATGTATTTATTTCTCTAAAATTTTTTTTTGTTATTTATAATTAAATTGGAGATGACAGGACATGGTTTTGAAAGTCCCTTAACTTCCTGTTTCACGAGGGTGATTATCATGATAAGGATGTGAAATCAAACCAGATGAAAGAAAATAAAATCATGAAGTGAAACTCTGCATCTCCCAGAATTAGCCAGTTGTATTTTCCTTCTCAACACACAGACTTCCCTCTATCCCAGCACCAAGTGGCTTCACTTTTAACAGCAAACACCAAGTGAAACCTCATATAGGAAAAAAGAAGACCTCCTAAAATAACAAAAACCAAAATAAACGTTCAGAAGAAACTTCGGTCTGATTTTCAGGGCATACAAATGTAAAGTAGTAAAAACTGGAGAATGTAAAGTATTAGAGCACTGTGAATATTTTGAGCATTTCCCTCAGTATTGCCACTCTGTGACTAAAGGTGCTTCCCCATGGGGGGTTAGGTGGCCATTTCAGCAACAAATTTCCCCCAAAATTTGAGGTGTGCAGTTCTCACCATTTCACTAAGAAAATGGGGACAGAGTGGGAACCAGACTTAAGTCCAAGCTGTGGATTGCAAGTGAATCATGGAGGTAAAGGCAAACCAATGAATCGTATGCTACCACCCACATTTAAACTGGGAGTAGCAGCTTAGGAAATCAGAGGAAAAAATGAAGCTGCTTCCTCTCAAACTCCAGTTCAACTCAAGCACAGCTTCTATAAAAACCTGAGAAGTTCTTAAAGCTAAGTATTACATAAAATCTTACACTGGTGAAGGTCTGACCTCCACTGACACTTGAGAAGAACAGGCTCTCTGGAAGTAACAGTGAATGGTCATGAGCTCCTTCCTATCAACCTCAGAAAAACTCAAATAAGGCAAAACTTAGGGAGGAAAAGTTAAAAGACAGTATTACAGGCAGAAAATTCTCCTTCTTGCTGCCCCTTCTGTCGGGAAGTTGATATGAAAGTGGTATTAGGATGTATATTTTTTTGTCATGTGCTATTATTCTCCTGAATTATGAATCATCAAAACTGAAACAAATTTAGTAATACATTTTATATAATGACGTAATGTAGAATCTTTAGATATAACAAATTCTAATGTGGTCAAAAATATTAATTATTTACTAAAGCAAATAAGGTGACATTTAGTACACTGGAAATGAGTCCCAGCTAAGATCAGGTCAGAAAGCAAGAGCTCTCCAGTAGCCCTTGGAACTGCATCTTTTACAACAACTATCTTTTGTCTTTTTGTGTGTCTTTGACACATTTGTCATTTGAAACATTTATTTCTCAGTTTTACTAAAACAGTGAAGGCTACATAACCGACCTGGGAAAATACAAATGTCCTACAGCATAAGGAATGGACTAGCAAAGCAAACATTGAAAATTTCATCATGTAGCCTTGTACCCAGAGAACTGTACGCTCTTCTCTGTATGTGGAATTATCTTTATCAACAGCCATCACTAGGTTGTATTACTCTACACCACTGTATCTGGTGCTTTACAGAGTGTACAGAGACTCCTCTGTATCTGTGGTTTGCTGTTCTTCTGCAAAGAATATTTGCAGGGACAGACACCAGGAAAAACCCAGCATCAAAGGGATCCCGTATCCTTCCTCTGCCAGACTGAAGTCGGTGGCTTAATGGAAAGCTGTGAATGGAGGCAGGTCCAGGACAGGGGCAGCAAGCAAACCCCTTTGTGCCCACCTTGCCTACCCAGGTGCCTCTGTACAATAGGTATGAGACTCTGGATGAAGTAGTCCAGCCAATGTGGATGACGGTCCGGCTACACCAGAGGAGTTCCAGGACCAGAAAGACCTACCCCCTGCATAACAACCACCTTCAAGAGCAAGAAAAGATGGGTTGTAGTTGTACATGACTCCTTTCTGAGGGGAGCAGAGAGTCCAATATGCCAGGCAGATCCTCCTTTTAGGGAATTATGCTGCCTCCCTCCTAATGCTAGGGACATCACTAGGAAACTTCCTAGCCTCGAAGGGCCGTCAGGCTATTACCCAGTACTGCTCTTCCACGCGGGTGGCGATGAAGTTGCAACACGTAGCCCAGGGGTGATTAAAAGAGACTTCGGGGCTTTGGGATGGTTAGTAAGGGAATCTGGACCACAGGTTATCTTTCCGTCTCTCCTTCCAGTTACAGGCAGTGACACTGGAAGAAACAGACACACTCAGTCGTGTTAATACATGGCTCCGTGGCTGGTGTCACCGCCACAATTTTTCGGTTTTTGACAATGGGATGGCCTACGCAGCACCAGGCTTGCTGGCATCAGGTGGGGTTCATTCATCTTTCTCCAAGAGGGAAGAGGGTCTTTGCTCATAAGCTAGTGGGTCTCATTGACAGTGCTTCAAACTAGGCTTGATGGGGGAGGGGGTGTATTACTAGGCTCGCCCATGACAAGCCAAGGGACAACACACCAAGGTTTGAGGGATGGGGTGCTAGCGAGGGCCCTCAGCCTGTTGTTCTGAGATGTGCTGGGTAAACTGCAGCACACTCAAAGTCTTATGGAGATGAACCAGGGCCTCCTGAGACAATAGGAGAACGGGCAACTAGGGTAAAAAACCTCAAAGGAAGGCCACCTGGAGAGCAGCACAAAGGGACTGCAGCCACTACACCTACTAAGTCAGCTTCAACAGGGATGAAGCTTAAGCACAGAGCACCAGGAACAAACAAGAGGACATAGAGACGTGCGCATGCCTCCAGGGCTATGATTTCATTGGCACCACAAAGAAGTGGTGGGATGGCTCCTTTGACTAGAGTGTTGGAATGGAAGGATTCTTAGGAAGGAGAGGCAGGGGAGACAAGGAGGGGGTGTCACCCTCTAAGTGAATGACCAGCTGGAACGCATGGAGCTCCACCTGGGGATGGAAGAAGAGCAAACCTACTGAGGAGAGCTTATGGGTCAGGATTAAAAGGAAGGCAGGGATAGGTGATATTACAGTGGGGGTCTGCGACAGGCCACCTGACCAGGATGGCAGAGCAGATGAGGCCCTCTGTAGACAGACAGGAACTGCAGCACATTCACAGGCACTGGTCCTCATGGGGGACTTCAACCACCCCAATATCTGTCGGAGGGACAACACAGTGGAGCACAAGCAATCCAGGAAGCTCTTGGAATGTGTTGATGGCAACTTCCTTCTCCAAGCGATGGAGGAGCCAACGAGGAGAGGAGCTATGCTGGAACTTGTCCTTACCAACAAGGAGGGGCTGACGGGGAATGTCAAACTCAAGGGTGGCCTTGGCTGCAGTGACCATGAAATGGTGGAGTTCAAGATCCTCAGGGTGGCAAGGCGGGTGCACAGCAAGCTCACTACCCTGGACTTCAGGAGAGCAGGCTTTGGCCTCTTTAGGGATCTGCTTGGTAGGGTTCTATGGGATAAAGCACCAGAGGGGCACAAGAAAGCTGATCAGTATTCAAGGAAGCTCCAAGCTCAGGAGCAATGTATCCCAACAAAGAGAAATCAGACAAAAAAGCCAGAAGGCCTGCATGGATGAACAAGGAGCTCCAGGACACACTCAAAAGCAAAACAGAGGCCTACAGAGGGTGGAAGCAAGGACAGGTAGCCTGGGAGGAATAGAGAGAAACTGTCTGAGCAGCCAGGGATCGGGTTAGGAAAGCTAAAGCCCAGATAGAATTAAATCCGGCCAGGCACATCAAGGGCAACAAGAAAAACTTCTGTAAGTATGTCAGTGATAAAAGAAAGACTAGGGAAGACTGCGCCCTCTCCAGAAGGAAACAGGAGACCTGGTTACCCAGGATATGGAGAAGGCTGAGGTACTCAATGACATTTTTGCCTCGATCTTCACCAGCAAATGCTCTAGCCACACCACCCAAGTCACAGAAGGCAAAGGCAGGAACTGGGAGAATGAAGAACTGCCCACTGAAGGAGAAGATCAAGTATGACACCATCGAAGGAACCTGAAGGTGCGTAAGTCCACGGGACCTGATGAAAACCATCCAGGGGTCCTGTAGGAACTGGCCAATGAAGTTGCTAAGCCGCTTTCCATTATACTTGAAAAATCGTGGCACTGTCTGGAAAAGGGGAAACGTAAGCCCCATTTTTAAAAAGGGAAAAAAAGGAAGACCTGGGGAATGACAGGCCAGTCAGTGTCACCTCTGTGCCTGATTTAGATCAGGTATTAGGAAGAAATTCTTTATTGTGAGGGTGATGAGACAGTGGAACAGGTCATCCAGAGAAGTTTTGGATGCCCCATCCCTGGAAGTGTTCAAGGCCAGGTTAAACGGGGTTTTGAGCAATCTGGTCTAGTGGAAGGTGTCCCTGCCCATGGCAGGGGGCTGGAACTAGATGGTCTTTAAGGTCCCTTCCAACCTAAACTGTTCTACAATTCCATGATTTTTTGTCTGGAAAATAGTTAGAAGTGGAGTTTAGTAAGAAGACAGGACAGACCGTGGTGATCTGGAGTGGGGCTTGACTGGACAAGTGTCCTGACCAGTCTCCTGTTCACCCAACTGGCTCCATTTACCCCTCCCTTCCCTCTGTTATCCCACACTTGTTCCTCTCCAATTGAGGAGATCCTTCCCTGATCCCACCTGTCCTGGTTTGAGTGACACAGGACTAATTTCTTTCCTAATGCTTGGGAAAGCTGTATTTGTGTAAGACTCTAGTGTCTGAATTTGTGAAGATATTTACTTTATGGCCAGCCATGGTGTGTGGGTTTCAAGGTCTCAGTGTTTTTGAGCTCGCCATGTGCAGGGATGAGGAGGAGCGAGACTCGGGCACTTCACCCAAGCTGGCCAACAGGATTGTTTCATATCATGAACGTCACGTTCAATATAAGTTAGAAAGTTCGCTGCGAAGTTTGCTCACGCTCCCCCTTGATGGTTCCCCCTTGTTCGCTCTCCCCCTTGAGCGCACTCCCCCTTGATGGTGGTGACCCAGAGGACTTCTTGCCCCGGTGCCGGATCCCTGAGGCCTTCCCTTCCTCCTGAAGCTGTAGCGCTCGCAGTGTCTGACATTTACTGTCCAGCCCTAGGAGTGCACGGCTTCCTCCTGATATAGTTGGCTGGGTATAATCCTTGCATAGTATATACGGGTATCGGGATCAAAATAGGTTCTTTTGTGTTAGTACTGTTAATTATCTAGTTCTATCCTATTAAATCTGTTTATCCTTCAACCCCCGGGTTTCCTTGTTTTCTTCTCGATTCCCCTTCTTGGGTGGGGAGAGTTCATTGCGTGAGAGAGTAATTGTCTGAACGATAATAAATTGTTATGGATTTTCCCAAACCATAACACCACCTTTGGTCCTTCCCCTAAACGTCCCATAATAGATATCACACATTCCCACAGTCTCCTGGAAAACATCCCATAACATGCTTTATACAATCCTCAAGTGTTCTTCCCCTCCATCCTACAATGAGTCCTGTAGTCATTGTACAGGCATGTCATTAGGCAAGGACAGCCCTGCAGACTGCAAGGTGGTCAGGGAGAACTGCTGATGAGCCACCTGGGTGGGTAGTTTTCATGGTGGGACCATGAGCTCAGCTCCCTCCGCTGAGCACTGGGGCAGCCGGATCGTGGTCCCCTCTGCACCCATCTGTTTATGGGCGTTCATTGCTGCTGTATGGGCACTTGTGTTTTCACTAATTAGCCCTTAATCACACAACCTCACATCTTAAAACCCAAAAAGCCTTTGATCTCCTCCCCAAATCCTGAGGCATCATGAAAGCCAGCTTACAAAGAGCAAAGTGGGAGCTGCCCAGATGAATCACTGAACTGCAATGATTTCTTTATGCAGATTAATCAGTCAATCAACTGTCAGGGTAATTCACAGAATCTCAGCGTCCAGTTGTGCTAGAATATTTTTAAAGCCATGGCCAGACAGGTCCTGATTGGGTTATGCTCATGTTAAAGGTTTTAAATATGCTTTAACTGAACTGTACTCAAGAAAGGTGCAAAGCATCTACATGTTCTATTGATAATGAATGAAATCATTGTCCTCTTGAACTGCAAACCCTTATCATTAGTAGAAAGGAAGGACAAACACAATACGAAAATTTGGAAGGGGAGGAGAACCCACAATCCATACATCTGAATCATATTTGCAAGCAGTGATCACTAAATCCAAATGCTTTTGTAATTATTCTCCTGACCTTGAGTTCTGACCAGAAAACCCAGAAACACAGGCTGGACTGGTTATTTATAACAGCGGGATTCTAAAGAGAGGAAACAGCTGAATGCCAGGGTGGCTCCCATCACAAGACCACACGCTGATTCACTCCAGTTTTCTGTTCAGCAAGAGACAGTATTTAATTCTGCTTCCTGGGAGAAAACAGACTTTAACCGAAAACTCCTCCAAGTTCTTGGCTAAAGCCCAGTGTGCTATATTCCCTTCCAGAAGTGGTAGATTATAGAAAAGACAGAAAGGCAACTTCTGATCAGACATTACATCTGTCTTTCTCCTGCCCTTGCCAAATCTGCCCTGCCAAATGTTAACTCGGCACTTTTTAGAAGAGGTGGGGCAAGTGCTGCCTTGGCCAGGCCTCTTTATTCCACTAAATTATATTCCACAATCAAACTCGAAGGATTTTTCATATTTCTTCTCTCTTTTCTATTTTTTCTTTAGTAAAAGAGCACAGCCAATTTTTGTATCACAAGCCTTATCACCCATTCTATTGCTGCACGTATAACGCTGGATTGTTCAGATACCTGTTTTTTGTAGGCAGAATTGTTTGCAAATAAGGCTTTTAAAGCCATTAATAAAGTAATATCTTTCAGATATAGGAGACATAAATCAATACATAAATCAATATGAAGTCCTTGAAACTGGGTTACTGGGGTGCTGGTCAGTCATTATTTTTCCACTTGCAGCACCTAGGTTTCTAGGAGATGGTATAACTCCAAGAAATCCAGAAAATACGGGCTCCCATTGCTGTAAAAATCTATTCACTTTTACTGGTATAACAGCAGGTCTTAATCCACATTGTCTTTATCTACCAGCCTGTTGAGGAGAAATAACGTGACAGAAAGGATGAGTCTTGATGAAGGCACTCCAGTGTCCCTAAGCATCTTCTGTCAGTTAAAAATTTGACCACAGAAAAAGCTGAGAGCGATAAATCCTGGAACAGATGCGTAAATGAGCAATAGCTGAGCTATACGAAACATAATAAAACACATAATCTTAGGCATTAGAGATGGAGAAGACCTATTAGGTCATTTAGTCCCAGCTTCTGCCAATTCAGAATTGGCCCCTAGAGTGATGTGCTGAACTTTAAGAAAAAAAAAGGCTGCCAAAATCTTTGTCAAGCCTGTTACACTTGCTCCAGAACAGAGAAATGAAAAACCCCAAACCTAATGAACAGGCTTCAAGTCATGGAAGACTGACAGTGCCAGGAAAACTTGATTGTATCCTCATCTCCTTACCAAACCCTCGTGAGGAGCAAAGGGGTGGCTTTCCAAAGTCCGGAGCACTTTCATACTGTCTGACTGCCACAGTTAAACCAGGCTAATCAGAACCAAAAATCAGAAGCAGGCTTTGCCCTCGGGCACGCTATGGGAGTTAGGGTTCCTCTGGCAGCTACATAGGGAATATTTGTTGAGACTTAAGCTATTTGGAAATGGCAAGTGAAGGCGCGTTCCGTCTAGATTGACGTCTCCCTAGCCATGAAACAGTCTTTATAGTCCCTCTGACCGGGTATTTGCCTACCAGGTTGTCTTAGTCCTCAGCCTCTCCACACCTACACAGATTTGCATCGGAGCTGCTTCCTCCGGTTTGGACGAGGCTGTCAGCACTAGAAGGGCACGCTGCATCTCACCACCTTCAGCGTAGCTTGGAAATGAACCGGAAAGGGGGACTGACTGTCAGAGGAGTGTACACCACCTGGTTAGCATCAGGAACGAGAATCCTGCGTGTCCTGCAAAGAAGGCACCTGCCACCAACCACCACTAAATACACCACACAAATAACTGCAGATCTTAGGGAAATGCCTAGAAATACAGTACTGTGTATTTTTGTCATGGGAATGGAATCCTAAAGGAGACCAGGAATACTTCTGGCAGTGGAGACAAGGGAAAGGAGATGGCAGTTGAGAAGGATCTGGGGGTGACAGTGTGAGACAGCTCTCTAAGGGTAATGAGGTGAAGCTGATGGCCAAGAGACAAAAGTGACAGCTAAAACAACCACACTGGGAACCACTTCTGTAAGTAAGTACGACCATTCACACACTGCACTCTCAATTCATTTATCTACAAGCATGGGCTTCAGGCCCAAGTAGCTGAGACCGCTGGAGAAGTTCCAGAGTGTTCACATCTCCCATCAAGGGCAGCAGGAGCAGATAAGACTGAAAAGTGACACTAAAGGCATAGAAGAGCCTGGACACCAGTGGGAGTCACCACTCAGTCCACCACTCAGCTTGGTGGAAAAAGAGAAAAGTAATCTGAAAAACAGGAAAGCCTTTCTTTTTTTGAAGGAACCAACTCATAAATGCTCTTCCAGTTTCACGGGAGGAAGGTTTTTTCATAATCCCAGCAAATCATAAGTTGGTTTTTTTTAAAGTTTTCTAGTCTAACATACCCAGAAAGTGAGATTTAAAATTCATCCTTGTGCAAAACAATCATTACTGTGCCTTACACACCATTCATGTCCCTCCTGCAAAGCTTACTAGCTTTGGCTTGAACCAAATAGCTAGGCCTTGAACCGCCGTTTAAACACCTGCAAAAAACATAGGATGTTTGACCATTGCTGATACATGTATGGCATTACAGAAATGTACTGGGAGACTACATTCCCTACACGTCGTATAAACCTGGTCTACTATATCTATGATACATTTCTCAAGCTTGCAAACATTGGCAAGAGTTTGCCATTCAGTAAAAATCTTGTATGATTTCGTATCATGGTAACAGATTTAAATGAGCTGACAGAGAGGGGAACATCACTTTCAAAGCAGTTCCCATGTTTTCTACCCAAGCTCACCACACTGCAGCTCAAATCCCACCTAACTTTGCTCCCAGCAAAGCAAGAAGCAGCGGTATGCTAATGCATTCCTCATGGCACTGAAAGCCAAACATCTTTCATAAATGACTTGCATTTTTTCTACAGCTTTTTTATTATAATAGATATTTAAATCTTCACCGGGGTGAATGACGTCCAGGAAGAGGCCCCTTCTGCACTCACCGTGGTTTGAGTGCCTCACACAGTCCCCCAGCACGGCGCTGAACTGCCTCTGAGCTTCTGGTTCCGGGAAGCAATAGTAGCTGTGTCGGGCGAAGGGCTGCCACAGGTAAACTGGGAACTCCTTCGGCAGCTGAACGAAGGCTTGAGCAACCTCCTTCTCGCTTGACCCTACACAAAAAAAAAACAAACCACCACGTCTCCATTTGAAATCTGCAGAGTTCTTGGGGAGTTTGGCCCTTTTACTCTGCTATGACAGAGAGCACAGACCTTTGCCAGCAGGGGAGCATGAGATATGAAAAAATCATGTCTCCTTCTTCATCCAAGTAACTGGGCATGGAGGTCAGGGGGACAGAGCTGGGATGGGCAAACTCAGCAGGCACCAACCACCTCGCTATGCTATTGACGACCTCTAATAGCAATTTGATGTCCTCTTACTTTGTATTCAAGATGGACATAAACTACACACTTCTGGTAAAATTTCGAAGTCCCTGTTTCATTGGATTGTAACTGCTAGGGAAAAGGTTTTCATGGCAAAAAGTAAATTAGTGGTCAATTCTAGTCTTTTCCACAGAGACACCATATAGGAAGATATGGTGCTACATACAGAAGAAAACTGCATTAAACCATGTAGAAACAGCAGTGGTTCCCTTGCCTCCAGGGTTTCCAAACACAACTACAAAATGGCCTTATGAACTGTCACTTCAAGTCCTTGAAGATGAAGCAAAGAAAGTATTAAGTAGCTTCAGCTTCCACCTGCCCTGAGTCACTGTGCACAGGGGACGCTATACAACACTGTTCACGGATGACCAGATCCAATCTTGGAGTCTCAGTGCCATATATCAAGAGCCCAGCCACAAGAGGTTCATCTTGGAGGGTGTTCAGCATCTCACAGAAGGGGAGAAGGGCCATAAAAGACCAACTGAGACACTCTTTGTGAAGGGAGAGCCATGGGAAGCCCGCAAATGGCCTTGGGCTGCTCCCCCAAATCACTCAACCCCAAATCTTGTGGAGCTGTTATAACACACAGAGGATACCTCCAGGCACCACTGCCCCACGCTACCTTCTGACCACTCTACACCTTGAGAAAGGAGTGTAAGGGTGACACCTCCCAACAGTCATAACTTTAAGTGGTATGAGATAGGATTTAAAAAAAAAAAAAATTCCTTGTCTACATGCTGCCCTTATCCCTTTCCTTACATGACGTCCCATTTTTCAAATTTGACTCTGCAACATGAGATCCACTCCCTTAAAGCCTGAATTTTCTCCATTTTTGTGGAGTAGGGTGGAAGCAGGCAGGACCACAGTAGTTCCCACCCCAGAAACAACAAATTCAGCAGCAGCAACTTTCCTGCCCTCTCCGTGGGACTTATTATCAACTATGAGTCAACACAGGCAGCTGGCATCTAAAAATGGACACAAATAAAGCAGTAATATTAACAAAGCCCAGGAACAATGGTGGTGCAGTTCCTGCCCAGCTTCTGCACAGCTTCCAGCAACTTTGTGCCGGGATGCTGGAAAAAACAACGAGCCAGGATCTCTCTGAACATTAGCTTATAGCATCTTCTGTGTACATCCACTCTGGAGATGTGCTTTGACTTAGAGAAAGGGCTGTCTGTGTGCATCTTCTGTTGCCCCATTTTAGAGACTAGCCTGAAAGCCCGCCCAGAAGAGGTCTGCTTAAGAAACAGAGCCTGGGGTTTGGCAGTTCAGCTTCAAGCAGGGCTTACCAACAGGATCTGGAAAGTGTTTATCAGACAGCAAATTGTAATCTTCTTCTGAAGTCAGTACTTTGCCTCCTGCAGGAAGAACATGATATTTAGGGCTGGCTCCTTTCTGGTAGGCCTGGAAAATCAAGAGAGAGGGAGTCAAACAGCGATTAAGGAGAGGCAAAATATAAAGCACACAACTCATTTACAAAGCTAATACATGGGGATATTCCCCAAAGGGATTTTTTTTTTTTTGTGAGACTGAGTTTTGGATATATTCTCTGGCAACATCAAACTTAAAACATGGCTAAATGTAAAAAACATATTTCAAAATATCCTCTCAGTGCTCATGAGCCATGATGAAGTCACGGACAGAAGGGAAGGGAAAAGGATAGGATTCTCTTCTAAACCCTATTTGTTTGATTTGCAGCCAGGTCTAGCTTGACTATGGCAGCTGACAAATGAAAAGTTTCACTGTGGTCAACCTGAAGCAACCCAAAAATTGCTACTTAAAGTCCAACAGCGGAACCATGGGGACAAACTACAATAACATACAGAAAAGAAGCATTCTGCGATAAGGAAGGTTCAAAGTGCTACTAAAATGATTTGCTAGTTCTTGCCAATGTGTATGGCCAACGCAAGGTGCTTGATTGTACCCTCAGCCATCCCCGTGGAGCTTCCAGCTATCTCTGCAAGCCTAGAGCCACCTGGCCGAGGACAACATTTCATGTAGTATTGCCAAAAGAAAGGGATCAGCAGTGGCCAATTCACTTGATACCAGTTTCTTTGGGAACATAGAAGAAACATTTACCTCTTTAGTCTCAAAGCAATCCACAGTGTAGTCGTTTTTGATAACGACATATCTGTCCTTCCACTTCTTCAGATCCTCAGCAAAATGCAGCAGCTCTGCTTTGTATAAGACTGTCCCAGCTTCCGCGGGGGGCTACAAAGACAATTTTCTAGATTTAAAATAACTCTGGATTACTGACCATTTTGAAGCTTTTATTCCTACATTTCCATAAGACTGCTGCGAGGGCTTTTGAGTCTTCAAATGCAATTTGGAGTCATAAACATCTCTGATTTGAGCAGATACTACACATGCAGTCAAATTCTCCTAGCCTGAGGTCAGGAGGCAGCAGAGGAACTCTTGCCTTCCAAAAACGCTTCCAGTATTCTGAGACAGAGATGTTCTTATTTACCTTTCAGTTGGCACACTGAATGCAAGATGACTTGTAGTTCATTATCTCCCACTTCCCACTACATAACATCAATGAAAACATTCAATTTCTGCAGCAAAGAGTTTTATTATAAAATACTACATTATTTCCCATTTCTTTGTAACGCTTTTGCACTTGTGCTCTTGTAACTATTCAATTTAAGAAGCCGAAAGAACACTTCTGTGCTGTGCTTATACACAGAAACATTTAAATAACTTTCAAAATACTTTGGGTTTGATTTTTAGAAGCTTTGAGTATCTGTACCGCCTATCAACTTTACTTGAAGGCATTCAACACTGGGAAAAAACAAGAAAACCAAGCCCGGTCAGTAGCTTATACATTCCAGCTCATGTTTTTCATACCTTATGACTACTAAATGTGTAATTTAAATAGCTAATGCATTAATTATTTCATGCAGGAGAGAAGAGCTGTGTGGCAGCTTCAGGATGGGGAAGGGCTTACATGCCCTCCTACCTTGGTTTTCAGGAACTGGGACTGGGAATCCCGGTGCTGCTCCAGCTCATCCTGCACATGCTTGCAGAAAGCCACCGCGTACTGGCGTCTGTAGTGCGGGCTGAAGTTTTTGATGATGGCCTCTGTTTTTCCTGAAGCAGAAATAGAGATTTAATTGTATTTAATGTCCATCAGCTCAGAAATTGTAATACGGAACCAAAGCAGTTACCACCAGTGACTCAAAATATTGCCCAAGCACATAAAAGGCCCCTTGCTGTGCAACAGACCCGAAAACTCTCAGAGATGCACTCAGCTGTTGTGATAACCAAGCGCAGAGGGAATTTGTCCAGGTCTTAATGATACAGAGAAAACACTGGGTTTTGGACACTGTTTTTCCTTCTAAGAGTAGACAAAACATATCACAAATCTATTTCTCTAAGAAAAGATGCTATCTGCCTCTCCCTAGGACATACTGCCACAGAGCCATGCGTGTTTGAGAACTGATAAGGTTTTCAAAGAAACACATACACAAAGTGACACTGGCTAGTGTTTAGCCTTATTAGCCAATTTTATCACATAATCAGATTTTAAGGCTGGCTCAAAGCTCATACAAAGTATGTTTTCCAGGCTTGGGCACTGCTGTCTCTTCTTTGTTTTAATGTAAACAGATACTCAGTCATGCTGCAATAAACACTAATCTTGTATTGTCTTGCTATGACCAAGATCTCATCAGTAGCAATAACAGCAATAAACACACTGATAGTCTCATTTCTGGGAATCTTAAAGCAATTTACAAGTAATTAACTCATTAACTCTATCAAAAAAAAAAAAACCCAAACAAAAACACTTTATAGAGAAGCGAAGCTAAAAGTTAAAGCTGTGTACACATATGTGACTCAAAGAGTCGGCAGCAAAGTGAAAACCAACAGCCAGACTATGACCTAGACAGCATCCAGACTGTCCTGGATACTAGAGACACCCCTTTCTTCCCTATATTAAGCAGCCCCATGACAAGGTTTTTTCTAAGCATACAACTGAGAAGCTTAATTTTACACCTCAAGCCATTCTGATGCTTTCAAAATTTTATTTTGTTCTGCTTGAGGGAAAAAAAAACCCCACCAAATTTTCTGTGTAAGACCAAAAGAATAGCAGTTCCCAAACTGTGCTTTCTTGAAGCTTTTGTATACTTGGGCTCCCAAACCAGGACTGGCATCCAGAACTCCTGAAAGACCAAACAGGTGAACTAGCAAGAAGCACCATGATCTCCAGGGTCCTGGACAAGCTGAAACACCAGCTTCCTATGATGATGACTCCCGTCTAACCAGCTCAGAGAAGTGAGCTAGAGCCTCTTCCTTCTTAAGCATCAATGAGATGGCTGTCTTCAAATAAACTGAAAGCCCCTCCTGCCCCACTCCTGCCCCTTTCCAATCACAAACCACCGCTGGGTTACAAACCTGCTGCCCCTTCAAGCCCTCGCTGGGTGCGCAGAGGAGACGGCTCAGCAGAGTGCTGTGTTTGCCGAGTCATTACACAAAGCTGGGGAGACATCAGGAGGCCTGGTTATGTTCTCAGGTATGTACATTTTTCACAGATTTACTTGTGGGGCAGCACCAGGTGACACTCTGGACTCCAACCCTCCAAGCTTTAAGATTTTTTGAGACCTACTGATTATAGGATGTGCTTGTGTATAATAGCAGGATACAGGTGCTGCTGCAGCAAAAAATCCCTGCCCATCTGACAGCCTTCTGAAAACTAGCCTGCTTTGGGCAGAGGCATAAACTTATTCTCCAAATAAGGACAAAGGTTCCCAAAACCTTCTTTACAGTGGTTTGTTTTTGTTTTTTTTTTCCTTCTGGTCTCAGCCAGCAGCAGGATGTTGTTGGCCCCAGCGCCGCTGGAGTTTCCTGCTCAGGGTTTGCCCCTATTTTCCACCGCGGCTTTTTCTTTCCCAGCTTTCAGTGGCCTCTTAATCTGTTACAGAGGGCTCCGGGACACTGGACCTCACTTGACTGCTGCCTGCATCCTGCAGTAAAAAATTGTAGAGGAAGTGGGACAAAGAACAAAATTCTGGTGTTGGGAAAAAAAATCCCCAACAATCGCAGGAAGTACCTGTAATTTTGGCAAAATCTTTCAATTATGGCTAAACAGGCTCAGAAGAGCGGTTCTTCAGTGTCAACATTTCTTAGATAAGCTTAAAGCATGATGACCAAAAGGCAAAAAAAAAAATAAAAAATGCAATTCATAATATATATGTGAGAAATATGGTATCAATGTGGTTTCTATGTGCAGAATATATTTATAATCAATCAAAGCAGGAATGGAGGAGAAAATGTTTAATGCTTTTTATTCCAGTCTTTGCACTACTTGTAGCAAAATATCTCTGTATTAAAAATACTGCTCCCCTCTTAAAATTAGAAGAAAGGGGTTTTTTAAGAGATTGTCAGTGGTACTACACGACGACCTGGCCTTTCTCTGCTCAGCTCAACAGGAATCGCAATGCTACCTGCCGGTGGGAAAAGAAGCAGATGGACTCTTGATCCATTGTTCATCGATGAATCTTTTAAACTCTTTTAGTTTACAGAAGATAAAAATACGCTTTCTGAAAACAAACATGATGGAAACAGTCATGAGTAATAGAAACTCTTCCCATAAAATGATAACATGGGGCAACTGGAGATAAAATACTCCAGGACAGCTGAAAAATGAGTTCCCCTAATTCTTTTCCAAATTTAGTGTGGCTTGCTTAGTCAGAGCTGTTTATATGGAGCAAGGCCAACTTTCCCCACTTGGCTGGTCTGGCAACAACACAGTTCCCGCCTGTATAAATGTGATCTGAAACCCAGCAGCTAGATTTATGTTTATCCTAGGAGAATATGTAATTTGATCATCTCCAGTAGAAGCGTGCATGCAACCGAAATTACCAACAGGAAAAGACGACAATGATGGAGGTGGAAGGATTTTTGTCAAATTAATGTGGTGAGGGTCCCTTCCCTCTTTCATGAGGGTTTAGATCCTGCTCCAGAATAAACTTTGCTAATGCTTTATGATGCATATCCTGATGCAGAACCATGCTTGCACTTGGTCACAAAAGTTTAGCACAAGTTATGATACATCTTTTAAGACTAAAAGCCTGATGAGTCCGAGTCATCAGACCCACAGCATGTCCTCAAATAACCAGCTTTTTATTTTGGGTTTCACTGCTTTTACTGACATAAACTGACATCCAACTTTATAAACTAATGGCATTCTTTGGCAAGTTCTCCCACGAACTTCTGGTGGCGTAGCCACTGGCTTTCAGCCTGGTGTGATGGCCATGCACAGCGTGGCTAGCTCGCCCCGAGACGCTCCTCTGCTCTCGAACAGCATGTTGCCAAATGGCCAGTACAGATGCAGGTCAGGAAAATTCAGATAAAAAGGTCAGAAAACAATAACTTCTCAGCTGGCATACAAGAGAGGTGTTACTCACACTTACTGGGCTTCAGCCATTTGGAAGTTAGGAAGAGACAGAGGTAAGTACTTGCCGTAAAAGGTATTACTCCACTTAAATATTGACGTTTGGTAGCAAGATGACCCTTCCAAGAGTTGCAAGATGACCATGACCCTTCTTCTTCACAGCACAACTGCTTGCACTGAGCAGCTTCTGAATGGGATTTTCAAAAAATAGCACAACCAGTGATACAAATCTCTTTGGAGGTCTAGGGAATTTATCTTCTTAAACCATTTAAGCCCTTTGGAAAACATACTTTGCACCCTGAGGGACATGAACTGTAAAAAAAGTAGATGATTTGCTGTATCAAAGCAAACCCTAGACAAAATAAAACCTAAAGGAAACAATAAGTATTGTGCATGCTGAATGCCACTAGATCCAGTACTTCAAACAAATGTGAAGTATTGAGACAGAACAGGAATGGCATGACTTTGTCCTCTTATTTCTTTCACAAGGCCACGAGCAAAGTCGTCAGAAGTAAATATAAAAAGATCAGTTGATCCCACATGGTGCTTCACCAGCCAGCAGGGTAACCCACAACTGGGGACATGCTTTTAAATGATAAACTATAAATATACTGTGTGCCTTAATGTTATTCAGCAATTTCAGTACCAACCTTTAAAATTACTATTATCCATCCATCCATCCATCTAATGTTATTTTCAAAGCTCATCAGCGTAGCTGTGAAATGAGTTCACAAAATAATTTCAGTGTTCAGGTCATGGGTTGACTTTATCTCAAGTCCAATGCAAACACAACCCTTGATTGAGATAAACATCTAAAATTGCAGATGACCTACTTGAGCTCTGTGAATTGGCAAAGCTGGATGTCAGTATTGGCAGCTCTGAAACAGGTTGGATGCTCACCGAGAAGGGAGAGAAGCAGCCTCTGCTGCGATACTGTGTATAAAAAGCTGTCCTTCATGAATTCACCTGTTCATTTCAAACATTGTCATCACTTATTAAATGCACCTGGTAACCAGAAAACCACTTCTCTTTGGCAGATCCTCTCTAACAGTGCCTTCCAGCACGTTCCAGGGCTCTGGGACACGTAATAGTGCAGCAGAAATTACCAGCAATTCCTTCTTTCCTACAGTCTTCTTTCTTGTGCAGTACTTGTGGTACCACCCAGAAACTGTTTAAATCCAAGTGCTCCCAGGCTTTATCCTACCTGTACAGTGAGGCAATATAAAATACTCTCTTTGTTGTTGAAAACTTAACGCATTTTAATCTTTATTTATAGAAACAGCATTTTGATTATTTGCGAGTCAAGACTTGATATCAGTTATGAAAAAAAGGGATGACAGACACAAATCCCGTGTTCTGATTTGGCTGAATCACATCTCTGCAGGTTTGTTTGCACTCACTCAGCCAAACCAAGAAGCTCTCCAGTGGAGCCACCCCTCTTCCCCATGCAGTCACACTGAAAAGCGTGGTTTGCACCTGATGAAATATTGAAACCAATTATTTACTCTCAGCCTTGTTTTGTATTAATGGAGACTACTCTTATTAAAAACTTATGATGCTGTAACTACATTGGCGTGCACTCACATGCCAAAATTATCCATCTGCAATGCAGACACTGAATTCCACTGGTAAAATCCCAGTTAGTCACCCAAAACTCAACGCATAGGAGGGAAAAATGCCCATCACACCTCAGATCGTGCTCTTTCCAAATCTCAGCATTTAAGTACTCCTCTGGTGCTTAGCCCAACTTCTCTATAGGAAGAGTGGGAAAGTTGATGCTGCTTTGTGAAAAAAACCAGATTTCTTAGCAAGTTTGTCATCTGAGACCCTGGACTTGGAATTTGTGCTCCACCAGAAGCAAAGCTTCTCTCTCTGGTCAAGCTAAACAAACATGTTTTTAAGTGCATGTAAACTTGATCCACAGCAAAGGAGGAGCCAAAAATAACAGGCTCTGCTCCAGCCTCGCAGATCTCCCTTTCTACAATTTTACTCAAGAACTTAGCTCTTCCTCAAGTACTCCACTCCAAGAGGCTAAAGTTTACACTGAGCTGCACAATTATCCCACAGGTTCGAGAGGTTTATATATACCTACAACGTTCCTCCCGAGCAACTTCATGAGCATCTCGTATTTCAGAGGGAGTAGACAGGCCTGAGTGAGTCAGACCTCATACTCTACAAAAAGGCTTGTTTTCTTCAGAGTAGCTTGTGATTTAAATATGGATTCTGCTATTTTAAATTAATTCTGAATACTGCCTCATTATTAAAAAATGCAAAATACAGAGCACTAATCCTGCATAAATACAGACCGTCTCTTGGGTTAAACTACAGACTCGTTCCTACAGCCAGGTTTCCCTTCCCCTTCCCTCGCAGACCGGGATCAAGAAAATTCTCAGGAAATGCAGACACAGAACTGTCACACCGTTGATCTACGCTTAACCATCATTATTCAAACAGCGCATCTTCCACACCTGCTATAACCTGAAACTTTCTGGAGGAGATATCAATTGCAATCACAGCCTTTTCCCTCGCACGCAATTCCCTCCGACTGCACTACATGCTGCCAGGTTATTTTATTTGAGACCAGCTGCTACTAAGATGGAAATGCCCAGGGAAACGTATTTTAGCATCAATCCACGATTCCAAAGCAACAGGCTGGGGCGGCACACGACTCATGCCCACTTGGAAACAGAGAAGTAGCCTCCATCGGGTACATACACTCCTTCAGCACATGCACTTCACGGGCACGTGCCAGCCCTGGAACATGGCTCCCTCCAGCTTCTTCATACCTTCTCCCATACATGTGTCATTTCTCATGCTGGGGAAATGGACGAGACAACCTCTCTGGCCAGACGGGTCCTGCACAAGCAGCTCCACCAGCATTGCAGATGGGAGAGGCAGCAAACATCAGGAAACCATTAGCAGTAAAGCTGGGACAGGGGATGGGGAAAGCAAAGGGAAAGATTTGGATTTTAACCTTAAAATGCCTGAATTGCAAGCGGTGACACCAGGCACTCTGGTATGGAACAGCAGGGGCCACCAGCCAGCAGCCCTGCAACACTCCTGTTCCTGAAGCGTTATTTAGAGGAGAAACAGGATTCCACGAGTTGCCTTTGCACTTCTGTCAGATTTCAAAAAATCACAATAGTCATGAATTACATAAAGGCCAAAGTTTGCGGTTAATCAAGTAGAAACAAGCCCAACACAAGCCAGGGGTTTGATTAACAGCATATCAGAAAAGCTTATTCTTAAGGCTGCTGAAATTTATCCTTTCTTGGTAATGCAGTTAGAAGCAGCAATGCTCTGTCTAGAAACAATTATTCACGGTCAAATTCAACAAGAATAAGGTCTGACAATCCTTTATTTATAAGCTTATTTCACAGCACCAGAAGAACTAGGGATTTAATAGAACAAATGAACCCAATTTAGTTCCAGGGATCACAAGAAGCTAACTATGCTCTGTATTACGTGAATCTGGTGAAGATCAATGTTTTTCAAGTTTTGGGAGCTTTTTTCAACTCCATGAGCCACAGGCTGAGGCAGTAACGGGGAAATGGACATCAAGCATGTCTTAAGCAGCCTTCTCCAGTACAGATCTCAGCATCACGTCACATGTCACAGTAAACAGCTTTCCAAAAATGTAAGCCAGTGCCACATCACCCTTTAGATCAGGATGATGTATTATGTATTCTCTCTTCCCTCCCTTTCAAGTGACAGGCATTGCAGCCAGTTACTTCACTGCTCGACCATCCACAAGCTAAAACAACAAAAACCACTCTCACATTGGAGATACAGATAACAAAACAAATCATCTTCACAAAATACCAACTGAAGATTCTTCCGAATATATGGATATTTATACCGACACACATCCCTGCACATGATTAATTCTGTGCAATGCCTGGAGTGTGCTCATATAGATACAGGAGATATTTTTACTTGTTTCTTTTTTCTTAATTATTTTGACAAAATTATGCCATGCTAGACAGGTCTATTACAAAATTACTCAAAGGCATATATGACATTGGACATCGGTATAAGTACACACACACACATGTAGAATCATAGAATCACAGAATCACTTGGGTTGGAAGAGACCTTCAAGATCATGGAGTCCAACCATAAACCTGTGCCAAAACCACCCCTAACCCATGTCCCTCAGCACCACGTCTGGCCGGCTTTTAAATACCTCCAGGGATGGTGATTCCACCACCTCCCTGGGCAGCCTGTGCCAATGCCTGATAACCCATGTGGGGCCTTACTTATTCTGAGATAACCTTATGTTAGTCTTAGAGTTCCCTTTATTCCCTTTGCATTATCACTTGTTTCATGACCAGTCTAGCGTAAGTCAACCCAGATGGACTTCTCAGAGCACCAGGTTTCCCACGAAGGCATCACTTTTAAGCACTGTAGCAGAAGGTTGTTATCTCATGGTAGTATTTTATTCCATTTCTCTTCAACAAACACACAAACCCCACAAACTGGAAAAGGGCTAAATGTGGGTAACAAAATAAAAATAAGGGTAACCGGTGGGTCCCCTTGCCTTTCAATTCTTCTCACCAAATCGTAAGGCGTTTGATTCTCTTTTGGCTCCCATATACACTGAAAATGAGTAAATATCATTAATCGCAAAGGACAGTATTTCAGCTAGCCTATGTGCAAAAAAAGGTTAATAACAAGATTAATCTCTAAAATAAATTAAACAGAGACCTGATAGTACAGGCTTTTGTTTTAATGGCTTTCCAACACCACCACATCTCTTAATTCTATGGCAAGAAATCATTTTGGCCTCAGAGCTCCTCCTTGCCATTTTGAACACCAAAAGAACAACTGGGTAAATACACAGATTTTAACCCAAACTAGCATCACTCAGACTTCTGGAGTGCTGATCTATAGCCCAAGGCATGTCACCAGTATGCCAGCTGGGACCATTCTCCTTAGCTTGTACCAACACTGCCTTGCCTTGGTCCTCTACACGGCAGCAGCTGTGTAAGGACGTTTGGAGGGAGGCTGCAAGGAATGCATGCGTTTTCTCCCTGGGAAGGTGCCTGACATGTGGCAGATCGCTATTTCATCTCCCCATACCAGTATCAGGGACATCCGCAACTCTCCAATAAAACTTTTACCCTCTGAAGCCCAGAGAGGATGGAAACCTGGAAAGTCTATGGTTTGAATGGCGCACTTGAATCAAAAGGGTGCAAAAGTAGTGAATGAGACCTGCTCACAGGATCTTCCCCAGAACGCGTAACTCCAAAAAAGGCACAGGACAGACAATGAAATGATGGGACAAATTAACTCCTCGCACCCACCTCAAAAGCACGGAAGGGGTTACATTAGAAGAGCAGCATTGGAGATAGTCTCCTTCCCATTTCCAGCTCATGAGCCTGCAAAAGCCTTTTGCTGTTGCAATCTCTCAGGCATTCTCCTCTTGGCATCTTTTGACACATTGCTTTCTTGGTAAATATGTATTTTTAAGATTGGATCTCTGCTACAGCATCCCTGGAAGTTCTTAAGTCAAAACCACAGTGATATTTGTGCTGAAAACTTTATTAAGCAGAAAACTGAAGAATAAAAGAATAAAATAATAAGGAAAACTTTATTAACAGATGTGTATGTCACACAGCAAAGGAGACAGAATTATTTATCCCTATTAGATATAGCCGAAAACATAGATCTTCATATGGACAAAGAGACAACTCTTCGTGAAAATCAAGAAAACCAATCTTTTTTTAAAAAGGACAAACAAATTTAAAAATATATCTAATTAAGCTTGTACTACAACTTCATATTAGAAGAAGAGGAACATACAAAACACAGTTCACATCCCAAGGAATTTTTTTACCCCATCTCCACTTTACATTAAGCTTGGACAACAAAAATGGGAAAATATTTCATTTGTAGTGCATTTTTAGTACTTTGCTTCAGGTTCTTATTAATTTCATGCTATAACACTGCAAAATGAATGCAAGAAAATTTAATTGTTTAATTGTTGTCACAGCAAAACATTATTGGGGAGAGGATGGGAGGTCTTCCTTTATAAAACCTAGAGGTTTGAGTGAAGCATCATTTCAAAATCTCTTTGATATATTGTGTATTTCATTGTTACAAAGCATGGTGATACGATGGGATTTCTTTCTGATGCCACACGGACCGTGTGGGCCATAAAGAGGCTACAATAGGAATGGCTCAGGGCTGACACAACCTACAAGACAAAAATGCTGTTTCACAGCACTACGCTGTAGGGTGCAACATCATGATCCCAATAGATAGTCTGCACATTCGCCCTGGTGAAGACAGAATTATTCACTAAGACTTTAAGTAACCATTTTGGCATATGTATTACACATACTGAAAAAGTATTTCCATCATAACATCCATCCACATGTACACCCAGCAGCTGCAGAACAGCAACCCGTGCGGACTAGTGATTTCTAAGCTGGGAAAATGAATCAGCAGACGAGGGTTTCTTAGTTCTGGCATTTCTAAACTATTTTTCCAAATATATGGATAATTGTTCTATGTTTTAGCTAAGCCAAACTAGACAAATTCTCCTTGCTGACAGTCTGTTCTCACATTCAGAAAAATAATACCCTTAAACACATTTGCTAAATCTTTAGAAATAAATGGATTTAAAAAATATTGCATTCACACTTTGCAAGAGATAATTTCAAGCATTAAAGGGTCTCCATTCATGAAAGTAAAAGTCTCTCCTTTTATAAACAAACCCTTCTCTACTTCTCCATGGATGACAATATCCACCAGCCAACAAAACCGCACTGTTCACTGAATTTTTAATTCTGCAGAAGAGACAGGAGGAAGCATTGGTGCATCAGCCTGTATGGAAGGAGGTTCCTTCATATGGCTGCAAAAAAGGATCAATTAAGGTTAAAAGTCTAGGAAAAAACCCATATAATTATTACACAAATCTGTTCACCAAACCCTGTGTAAAACAGTATCTTTTTCTGTGAATATTACAAATGTACAATATTACAAATGCAGCAGATAAGCTTTTATAATCCAAGTTAGTGCACTAACACCAAGAAGTGGTACTGGACCATTAACCACCCGGATCCAGGGTTCTTCAAAGCTACGGAAACGTCTGGTTTGACACAAAGGGAGGAAGATGCACTGATGCTCAGCTGTAAGCGGAGACCTCAACAATCTTGGTCTGAGTATGTCTGGTTTTCTCACTCACGCTTTACTCAGACTCTACTATAGTGGCTGCTACTGCCCAAAAGTCACAGTTTGGGTTAGGATGCAGCCTTTTGCTCTCTTCCAGCTCTGAAATAGGTGCAAAGGAAACAGAGTTGGCTGCAATGGAGTGAAAGAGGTTTTCCCCTCCCTGATGTGACTGCTCCAAAAGCCCCTGCTAAATTCAGTTCAGGGACAATCCGTGGGCAGAAGCAGAGAAAATGTGGCAAAGGGCATGAAAAGAAAATAGAGGAGAACAAGCAAACAGAAGATGGGACATGGCCCTCTGGCTGCCTGGGGCTTCTCAACATGGGAGACCTGACAGTGGCCTCTTTTTTCCCCTCTTTTCTCCAATCCAAAACTGAGCGAGGCCATAATTAAGATCCTAGTATTTCCAAAGCACTGTAAAAGAAGGAAACAAAGTTATCCAGACATTTGGGGTTTGGTGGGGTTTTTTTGGTTATGTTTTTTGCAAAGCTAAAAGGACCCATTAAACTTAATTAATCATTCCTTGCTTGGCAGAGTTTATGCCTTTGATTCTTCTGAATTAAAGTCAGGACCCAACTAATAAAAGCATACCTTCTGCTAGCAAATTCAGAATTAATTCGAGAGATTTTATCCTGAAAAGAGTTCAAGTAAAAGCAAAACAAACCCTAACTTTCTGCAATTGCAGCAGTATCAAAGCTGGAGGACTACCTTCACTTTCACCTGGTCTGCTCTTCCTACAACCAGCCAGTGCCAGCAGTCAACATCAGCGGCAGAAGAAATGCTCCCAGGTAACAAGGCCATAGGTTAGGGGAATTTAAGGAAAAAAAAAAAGGAAAAACAAGAACTATGTTCATCAGGATTGATGTAAATATAACAGAGGACACATACAAAGCAAGACCTTTATCTCATAGTCACTCCTGTGCAAATGCTGGGCTTTAAGGTCTAATTACTCTTTGTCCCAGGAAAACTGTTGGAAAGTATTTATTTTCTTTTTCAGACTTCTATTTTCAGTCATAATTCAGGGAAATGCCAGAGCCCCACTAAGTGACTGTGACTCCCAGGCAGGCATGGCTACGGTGTTGCTTGCTGTGACAGGAAGGTGGTGGCCCACAACTCCACAGGTGGAGTCTCAAAGCCATCTTGTTTCCTCCATGGAGCTGGTTTCGCTAAACCCCTTCGCGGAAGCGAGCTCAGAGGGGTTACAGTCCAGCCACTTGACAGTAAGCCAAGTGTTGTACATTATTCTTCTTCCGCCTGGACAAGTTTCAGTTCCTCAAGTGCTCATGAAAGCAACAGTGAGAAGACAATGGAGTTAGCACTGGTGTTTGGTTTTTCCATTTCTAAGAAGACTTCCCGGGAAGAAGCACCAGTCAGCTATTGTCTCTCTCACTAAATGTGTGTTTGAGTCTCCTCGGCCGCTCAGCTCTTCCGCCTCAATGTTTCAATGCTCCTTCCTTTTTGAAAAAAAGAGATAAGTTGCCTCATTTCCTCTCCATTTATCTTTCACATTCAGAAGGGCTTGTGACAACACAACACAACTTGAAAGGAAAAAAACAAATCAAAACCACCTTCTTCCAGCACCGTGTTTGTACAGTACAACAACGTGAGCTTCGGGGCTTGGAAAAACAGCCAGGCAGGTTATTATTAAGAAGAGGAAATTTGTTGCTGAGAATTTATTTGGAAACGGTTTGGTGAGAGCTCTCCTGCCAGTTCGCAGTAACCTTCGAGGGGCTGGACCTCCACATACAAACATGCCAAAAATACTTGCCTGTACGCCACAACCTGTGGCAACGCACAATGGGAATATGTTCAAAGGCCTGTTTTTATATCTATGATGGCAATACCTCAATTAGTGCATTTAACAGTTTGCTTTCATCACTCTTGCCTTTGCAGGATCAATGTAGCTCCAGTTTTGTAAGTCTCAGTTCTTCCATCACAGGTTTCTATAAAGTTCTCCCCATCAATCCAATCTGAGCTCCTATCAATGTGCATGCTGATATTTCCTCTCTTTTTGGAGAATATGGTCCTCTATTTTGTTTGTCCATATCAAAACTTAAATTCTTTATCTCTCTGTGTTTTGTAAAATGTTTTATTTAGGGGACTAAGAAAAAAACCCAGCCCTAAAAACGCAGCATGTAAAAGCTGGTAAGAACAAAAGAAAATAGCTTTCGTGTGATAAGAGTTTTATCAGGGACATTTATGTATACCAGATTACATTTTAATTTTCTGAATGCAGAAGTAATTGTTAGTAATGCTGCTTTAAACATGTTTAGCTCCTATCTACTCAACTGCAATTTAAGCACACCATCACAGTTCATTTCACGGGGGAGGCAGCCCGGCAGCAGTCTCATTTACAGGCTCACAGCTGGGGAGTAGGATGCTAAAGGCACCCCTCCGTGGCAAAAAGGGTCACAAAATGTTTTAGTGCAGGTCTTCACAGACCTTTGGATACTAATAAACAACTATGATTATGTGGTGTTGCTTTGGAATTTCAAAATTATACAATGTATTTTTCTTTGTGTCTTTCCCCAAACTCCTCAGTTAAGTGACCGCGGAAGATAAAGGATAACCTACAAGATGGTCTAGTTTTTGCTTCAGCCTCTGCAGAGCTGCTCTGCAAAAATCTGCTGTGAGCCCATGTAAGTGTCCAATAGCCACAAACTGCCTCTAACAGAGTAACGCTCATTTTGAATCTCATCCAAACCTGAATTGCCCCAAAGGCTGCCTCCATTTACTGACTACAACTGAATTTCAAGCCATTCTTCAATGGTGCCTTAAGGTCAGCCTGTGTCTTTCTCCGACACAAATGCAGGGAAAGCCACATAAATCCACTTTCTATCTTCATTTTGGGCTGATGGGATTCACCAGCCTGATGAAGTACAGGATGAGCACTGAATTTCTATGAAATATTTTCCCACCTAGCAGCGCCCAGTGTGGCTTCAAAACACCCTCAAGAGCTCTTGAATCCCCAACAACCCTTTGGAGACTTTTTTATCCCTTGCCATTACTCCTAAAGCCTTCTACTGTACAGTGCAATACAGCGAGATGCTATTCAGGCTGCATGCTACTCATCCAGTAGCAAAACGTCTTTGTACCCTGGGACATTACTTCTTTACTGTTTACCTGTTCAAGCGCTGCTGAGCAATTGTTTCACCACAGATTTTGCATAAAACCAGCAGCTTCATACAAACAGGCAAAATAACCCGTTTAGTTGGTGAACTAAAAAGCAGATCAGTGAAAAGGATGACAGAATAAGAACTCGCCAGGAATTTTGGAAACCTGTATTCCCAAAAACTGCCAATATGATTCATGGATTCTTTATAATTTCCAGTGTAAAACCACAACCTCTCACTAGGAGAGACAGTGTTGAAAAAGTGCATCTTAGGGTCTCCACTTTACCCTGCGCTTGACTAGCAAAGATGCACCAAACCTTCAAGCCTGTCAGGTTGAACCTTCTGGTTCCAAAATTCTGGGTTTAAATTGAGTCATGACTTTTTCTTTGCATGTCTCAGAAATTCAGAGGTCAGGACTACCAAACGCAGGCCTCAGATTTAACATATTGGTTTCCACTTTTGCTTGCAGGCATGTCCCTCCGAGAACGCGTGCCTTAGCTAACAGCCACAAAAAGCTATAGTCTAGGAGATGATATTCTTCTTACAACCTCTTTTGAATCAGTAACGAGGTCAGGTCCTTGTATTGTTATTATTTCGCTTTTAGAAGTACCTCTGTCACTTAGACGATAGTGTACATGCTTGAAGATCCAAAGGTATTTTTGGAAAATGGCTTTTGCTACCACTGGTGTGCAACTTCATATGTTTCTAGAACTGTTGGATACCAACCATCAGCGCCAGGGGGGTGCTCGGCACCTCCAAAGCCAAGCTGAAAGTCCAAATGCCAACTGAAGTTTTAAAAATTACAATTTTTGCTTGGATGTATTAAAAATATCTTAGTGTGCTTCAGAAGAACTTTCTGTGAGGAAAAAAAAATGAAAGCATCAGATCTTATCTCATTCAAGAACAACCAGTACAGAGCAATGCGGAGAAAGTCAGAGGAGATAATGCAGCCCTGGCTTCGAGATTGCGCAGACACAATAACGTTTTGAACTCTGCTTTTTAAACTCTTCATTTCCTAGGGTTCCTCTAATATGTGTAATCCTGTATCTTGAAATTGAAAGAAAACATAGAATTATAGGAAAAAAACATGTAAGATACAGAAGTAAAACTGCTTCACTAGCCAGGAAACTTTTTTTTTTAAGTTATTTAAATAAAAATAAAAGGATTTTAAATGCATTAGAACTACCTTTTTTGCAGAACTCCTCTGCAAAACTCATTTTTTTACACATAGTCTTCTTTGCTTGTCTACTGTATATAAATTGCGTATCTTCTGGTTAACATATTATTCAGTCCGGAATAATTACACATGAGAGAGATGCCTAATAAGCTAATCTTTAAACTCTACAGATCTAAAAAAAGGTCCCAAGGCATGTTTTATGAATACAGAATGGCGTCAGCTGACAAATATATGGCACAGTCCATATTATTGTGGTTGCAACTAAGAACCACATGAATGAATATTATGGGCTTGTTTTTGCATTATTCAAGATGACAGGACTTCTGAAGGAAAGCAAGAGCATGTTCTGTAACCATGAGAACCCACTATGAAGATAAAAGAAAATTAGCCACACAATATGCAGAATATAGGAAAATGCAGAATGTAAGCAATACTGCATTTTGTCAGCGGTGTGCACGTTACTGGAAGACTCCATAAAGTTTTAAAAATCAAACAGCTGCTATGAGAAGCAACAATGAATAGAAATACTTGGATTTACAACTAAAACTAACAAGGGACGGAACTGACAAAGAAATATTTTCAGTTACCATAACCATATTGTTTTAGACTTGCATCAGACAAAAGCTATTTCAACAGGAAAACCTGTCTTAGCCCACAGCTGGAAAACTCATAGCCTTATTCTGGAAGGAAAGGGGACTTACTACTTTTTACAGATGTCTCCACTCCCATCGTCCAAAAGAACTTAAATCTATGTATAGAAAGATGGGCCCCATCTGAAATACGGCTTTCACATCCTCCCAAGGCTGTGCACACTCACATCTGTAGCACTGATTCAGTGTACACACGGGTGTATGTAACGATCACAGAAACTCAACCTGATGTTTTCGTATGGTATCTTCGTATTCAGCGTTAAATTTATTTTTGGTTCAGCCTCTCAGAAAATTGTATGTCCCTTCCAAGAGCAGAACTCCAGACGCCTCAAGCTATCCGAGGGGCTGGATTTCATTTTACAAATCGCTCTTTAGCAGACAATAACAATAAAAACCCAGCCGGTGTTCACCTACACTGTTGAGCACCAACACCCTGTGAGACCCGGCTGTCAGAGCGCCCTCCAAGGCAAGTCTGATTTCGGTTTATACGCACAAACCTAACACCTGCCAGTGCCAAGTGTTACGGAAAGAGCACAGCAACTTTTCAGTTGACCACACTTCCTGCTGCCCAGATATTTAAGGCACGCTAAGGAAAAACCATGTAGCAAGATTAATAACTAAAAAACCACAAGCTCTTGCTCAAAATTACCACGTAGTAAGTGATACGCTTACCAACACATTGTTTGTTTATGTTGGTAACTCCCTTATATCTCCGTGTGGTATCAGCTTTAGACATCTCCATTCTGGTATGAGATGTGCTGAGCAGCTTCATGTTTTTCCATGCATAAGGGAAGTTGGTGCATAAGGGAAGTTGGTGATAAATTCAGATGGGGGCCTTCCTTCTTCATTCACTTCCAACACAGCTTCTTCCCCAAGCAAACCCCAGTGCTGCTTCTCACTGGGCTGCTTCAGTTTACCACTACTTGGCCACAGCTCCCAAGAGATAATTATTAACACATCAAGCCCCAAATGCCTTCTACAGAAGCTTCTTCTGTTGCAGATCTCGGTATGTTTTGCAGCGAATACAGCTTCAGTTTTGTTCTGGGCGCTCTTCCTCCCCACCACTTCCCTTGGGTTTGGTGGGACATTGTTTGAAAGCAGCTTGCTGCTGGGCCCTCATGCTCTCAGCGAAAAAGCCGTTGAAACTCAAGGGCAGGAGAAAGGGATTAAAGCTCTGGTGGAGAACGGTGAACTACATACAACAACATGGAGGCCTTTCTTCTGCAGCTTCTGAGGAAACCCCGTAATGAGGGCAATTGAACTGCCAAAGGAACTGCTATGCTAATGAAATACCCACGGTCCCTCCAGTGGCACAGCAATTACACACCACAAAAACCAGCAAGCATGCTGCAGCCATTCCCTAAGGAAAGCACCTGCCTTATAACACTTATCTCAAAAGGAAAGAGAGAAACAGGAAACGAACCCTAATACGAGTCCAAAAAATGCAGTGTGGCCAATGCAACAGACTGGTAAAGTATCATGCATCTACAAGTAAGGTTAAATTAGGATTCAAGTTTTCACGTTGCCTTGATTTCGACATCCAAAGAGAGAGGTGCTCAAATCCTGCATCAGTCCACATGGACACTGACATCCTTCCCCATTTCCTGAGTCTGTTTTTGATCAACATACTGATGGAAGCAACTATTAACATAATTTTCTACTTAGCACATGATTTGCTTCTATAGTTCAAAAA
Organism: Chionis minor; assembly: GCA_013398295.1. Taxonomy (NCBI): domain Eukaryota; kingdom Metazoa; phylum Chordata; class Aves; order Charadriiformes; family Chionidae; genus Chionis; species Chionis minor. Next base: position 225,735 of record VZSF01007662.1, on the reverse strand, counting down.
GTTTTTGAACTTAGAGATCAATTTCTTCTATTAAATGCACTGTGATGGCTGAATCAAGACTTTGGCATGAGCTTCAAATACCTTTCATATATAAGTTGGACTTAAATAAGGCTCATGGAAACTGGGAATGATGCCGGTCCTGTGGCCTTTAACCAGTCTGCTCAAGACCTCTCTCCAAATAATAACTTTTGATTTATACCACAAGCTGAATGTATGGCCAAGGAGGCTGACATAGCTTGCCATCCTGCTTTAGATAGAAAATTTCAGATTTTTGAGGTAAACAGATGATTTATTATGCCTCATATTCAAATGCATATATATATGTCTGCCTTGCCCCAAGTCCACACTTGCATTAATCAGCTTGATTTCCCTGGATTGAATCCTCCTGTGCAGCACATACAGGTTTGCTTCACGGAATTTACGACTGTTTTATCTTTTTTTAAACCAAAAGATGTTGGAACAACCTTTGGTTCTCATCTAGCAAGCCTCCCATACAAGGTATAGAAAGATACACCAGGTAGGCGTGCACCCACCTACTACTCACTTTGGTACATTTTAACACCGAGCAACGCATCAAAGGAGTGGTTTGGTTTGTGTAAAACTCCCCATGAACAATCTGTATTACTTTTGTACATAGGTTTTTCCAAGGGTTTACAGCTTTGTTTCAGTGTGTCATGCCTTCCTCCACACACAACTGACCTGCTAATTGCAACCTTCATGGGTGGTGGACATGCCTTCACCGTGCTTGCTGACATTTGCTACTTTCCTTTTGCTTTTTGGGTAATGTTTAGTTTTGGAGTAATTTTTTCAAGATCACTTCATAGGAAACAGCGTAGTCTCAGTCTTACCCCTGCCTTCTCCATTAAAAATACTACAGTGAAACAGACCAGTGCTCTTGGCACACTTTCATTACGTGATCATTTTGTATTCCGCAAACAGGAGTCTTCACTATGGGCCACGAGAAGGGTAAAGGAAACTCCAGTTGATTCCCTGTTTCCCAGCCGCAGCTGAAAAGCCCATTGCAAGTTATCAAACTTGGTAAAAATACCAGGCAAATAACTAAACCGCCACAATTACATTTTAAAAGCACGTGAAAATCAAGACATCACATCTCCTCTGTGTTCTTAATTCAGACAGTCCCCTTTTCTACGTGCATTTGAAACACCTTTAAAGGGTGGTGGGATGCTGGAATGGGTTGCCCAGAGAAGTTGTGAATGCCCCATCCCTGGAAGCGTTCAAGCTCAGGCTGGATGGGGCTTTGAGCAACCTCATCAAGTGAAACATGTCCCTGCCCATGGCAGGGTGGTTGGAACTAGACGATCTTTAACGGTCCCTTAACAACCCAAACCACTGCATGTTTCTACGATCTTTTCTCCTCCAAAAGTACCATAAAAAAACCAATCTAGATCAGCTGACAATTGGGATGATGTTGGGGCTGCTCCTCGCAGACACATCAAATGCAACCCTGCTATCTGTATACCTCCTCCAGCCACACTCACAAACCGTCACTAACTTCAAACGCTCAGGGCACTGATTTTACTGCTGCTTCCTGGGCTGAGAGCAAACACCAACCGAGCACAAACAGCAGTGGTTAAAGTTACTTTTCTTTACAATCACATCTAAAAATAATGTCTTCTAATCAGCCCAGTATGATACCTGCCCCATTTAGGGTGGAGCTCTGAATGTTTGTAGTGTGGTAAACCTGAAATAGCAGGGACTTGATTTATATTTAAGGCATTACATATTTATATATTTAAGGCCTTACATATTTATATATTTAAGGCCTTTATATTTATGACACTCCAAAGAACCAGATCCTGCCTTTGTGTCTGCTACGAAACTTAAAGCGGGACAAAATGGACCTATGGCAGAAGCTCCCGTGTGGCTTCTGCTTCCTTCTTTTTCTGATTTGCAGAAGTGCTGAGTGCCCGCGGCCACAACACAGCAAGAACCCGGCTGGAAATCTGAGGAGAGCATTAAAATGGCCAATTCCCTGAAAAATTAAGCACTAGGTTTGTCAAGCCCCAACTTAATAGCTGTAAATCCTCATATATGAAATAAACACCACCACCTATATCACAGTACCTCAGCCCGAAGATCAGCTGATTGATGTCTGCACCACACTTTGTAGCCTGGCAGGTGTACAGGAAATCTCAGAAGGGGGAAAAAAAACCCAAACAAACAAAAAATCTGGGGCTTCCAACTGAATGAAGCAATAGAAAAAAAAAACAACCAAAAAGCTGCTTTTGTATCCTGGTCTCCCTTGAACATCAGCAGTGAGTTCAGGGGTTCAGATCCATGGACCTTTTCAGCTAACACAGTGAGCTTATATGGCAGAAAGTCGTTTGCTTTGTGGCATCACCTTTGTCTACAGGGGTGAACAGATGTGGGTTCCACAGCTATTTGCCAGACTGCACAGAGGGCGAACATGAAAACCATGGGGTTTATTTACTTCAACAGCTAAACACTGGCAGTATTTAGAAACCCTTCCCACCCACCTTTGGTTCCCCTTATTGCAGCTCTATGGCTCCCAACTCTTTCCCTCCTCTTGCAGGATATGCCTGAGCTGCTCAACAGAACATCCAAAGAAAGGAAAAAGACATTTTCTTCAGCTTAATTCTCAAAAAACCACCACCCATTTCAACCGTTTTAGCTGCAGTTTTCTCAAAAATGCAGAATGAGGCAGATGCTCAGCATGGAAACTTCAGTCTGAACAGCTGAAGACAAGCAAAGCCTCATTTACAACGGAAAATAGTGGAAAGTGTCTGGCAGACTAAATTACAGACAATGATATTACTTTACAGAATACCCTTAAGAACAACCCCCCCCCCCTTTTTTTTTTCCTGCTTTGCACAAACCCTGCCATTAAATATTTGCATGAGGATTATGAAAGCTTGCCTTTCCTCCAGTGTGACCGCTATAATATGTGGACTATCAGGTGAAAAATATGCAAGGATACTCTGTATTATGTTCAATAAAAGCAGGTTGGTCTTTGGACAATATTATTGTAAGATATTTAATGTCCCCAGCACTGCTTCAAAGAATCAGATCTTCAGGTATCAACAGCGTAAAGAAGCTCTGCAGATAATTGCAGCAGAAATAGCAACTGTGGTTTCATGCAAAGGAAGGAAAATATCACATAAAGCTCTAAAAATTCCTTCCTCAGGTAATAACAGATGTGAGGGGCTGTGGAAGAGTGCTAGCAAAAAGGACAGGGATGAGATGGATGCTGATGAGCAGGGTGGTGGTGGCATCTTCCGTAAATCTGAAGCAACGATGCCCGTATAGCTCTGAAAAGAGTAAGGAAAAGCGCCTTGGCAGGCAGCAAGTTTCCAGATGCAGCATGAGGCCAAGTTTTTTAGCTGGATCCCAAGCACACAGAATTAAAAAAACAGTAGTAAATCCAGGAAGGCATTACTCCAGCAAACGAGCCATACCAGGCAGCGAGCAGGGGATCTTTAGAAACGATATGCATGGACAGAACTGGCTTTCGAGCTCCACAAAACCTACAGCTACCTTGACCTGGGGAACATAAACCTTCGTGGGAAACCCCAGATGTTTTTATAACATAAAGAAGTTGTAGACACTCTTCCCTAAGGTTGGCTGTGAAAGTAGTTAGTGATCATGAGTGCTTAAAGGTCCAGCTGGTGCCTAGCACATATCACGGCCATTAACTCTGCCTGGCTGGGACACGACAGCATGGAGCAGCTGGAACTGCTGCAGAGACCTGACCCTGCTGCGGGGAAGGGCACAGCCTGCTTCTCCTAGTCCTGGCACTCCCTGGTCCCACACCTTTGTTGCTCTGAACCTCCAGCAAAGGTTGTGTATTTGCTACTTACACAGTTACTTAAACAGTAAACGGCCGGGAACAAGGTTTGCCTTAGGCTGTCTGTAGTATCAACGCTCTTTGTGATGACCAAGCAACACGCAATTGGGGCGTAGATGACCTTTTCTGCAACTTGCCTGTTGCAATGCATGACAGCCAAGGTCAGAACAGGCATTGACCTTAGAAGCACAATACGAAATGAACCTGGGAAAAAAAAGCAGCATTTTTGGGGAGCTATGAACTGACCATCTTACACCATTACCAGTGATCTCCTTATAAGTCCACTATCATTTGAAAAGGCATCACTGCTGCTGGTGTTGTCCATGGAGAGCCCAAAAATGGGCCAGGCACTGATGCGGATGGCTTTTCTCAGCGTGCTGCCTGGCCAGAAACCACAACAGGGAAAATGCAGCATGTTCACTGTTTAGGCAATGAAGTGGAGAAAAAACAACTTGAAGATCAGCTCACATGCTCACTTTGCATAAATCTCAAAAGCAGAATTTATTCTGAAGGACAGATCATGGCTCACTTCTGGGAAGATAAATAAATATCTGGAGAAACGAATTCACCAAAATCTTAGGTTATGCCTTTCAAGTTAAGCATTAGCAGAGAATCAGCATCAAACTTTTTTTTATATGTAAGACTAACAAAAAAAAAAATACAGGACAAAGTTTTTAGAAAACCCAAACAGAAGAACCGTTTCTTCACACAAGTTTGAAGAAAGCCTTCCACAAGCTTTCATCTTGCTGTTACGTAAGAGCTGTCCTCTTTTCATCACTGCCCTTTAACTGCAAAAGCAACTAAAATGCTTGCATGCATGTTCAAAAACTTGAAGTCACTTTTAATTGTTCTGTAAGTGCAAAGAGAACAGCATGTTTATTATATGCAAAGGAAAAAGCTGTAGAAAGAAATGCTGCTGTACTTTAAAAGCAGCCACAACCACATTGCTTGTGAGTATCATCCTTCCCAATCTAGAGACCAGCTTTTCAGCTGCTACTGCCCAAAGGCATCAACAACAAAGCTGTTTTAATCATCTCAGAGCTTCCTTTTTCTCCCTTTAATAGCAATAAAATTTCTATCACATGCAAAGACTGGCTTATAATTTGTGGCCAAGCTGCACTAATTAAAGAACGTCCAATCTTCAAGATTTCAGAAAATATCAAGGACAAAAGAGCATCAAGCTCCACAGTTACAGCGTGCCTCTCAATTACAGGGTTTTTGAGCAAATGTGAGCATATTTCTCACTTTTTCTATTGAGACAAAGTTCTTTCCATTGATACCCATGCTTAATTCAACATTGTACGTAGTTTCTTCTACACAGAGAGCAGAAAAGCATAAAAAATGCCACATGCCTTCCGTTACCACCCAGCTTGGTTTCCCTTCACTCATACTACCAGAAAAAGACCTTCTTTCCCAGAAAGAAATCACCTTTCAGTTTTCAAACCCAGGCTCTGTAACAAGAGTTATGTAGCACATCATCTTGAAGGTTAGTTCTTGTGCAAGCAATACGGTTTGCTTTGGCATAAGGGAGCTTGAGATGATCCTGCTGAACAGGCAAGGAGCCTAATCCAGCTTCCCAGCCGCTTTGGCAGAAAAAGGAGCCGTGCCACAAAATGGACAACTGAGGTTTCTGGGTTTATGAAAACCTCAAGCCATTTATAGAAGGTAAATGGGATATGATCACGAACAATCTTTTTATTGACAAACTGAAAACCAAAATCTTACATCCAGCTTTGATTAGGGAAATTCTTGACCATGCCCGCTGTAAGACAACATGACTGTAAACTTCCAAAATTGATCGCAGTACTTTTGAAAGAAGTTAATAAAGGGGACTACATGAGCAATGGAAACTGAAGACAGAAGGTATCCCCTGCCTTAATCTCCCAAATCTGAAATCTAGAAGTTACCAAGTACTGTAAACTCTCTTCAAGTTGGGTGGCAAATACCTTTCCCATCAATCATGTCCCTGGATGCCTTTTGCTTGCATTTAGTCTAAAGCTAAATTTAGTCTAAGGCTAAAGCCCAGCCCCCTGAATTAAAAACCATGAGAAGCTGCGTCTCCTTTGCAACACAGACAGGCACTATTTATTAAAACTATAGGATGAAAATCTGCCACTGGCTCCAAAAGCAACAACCTCTCTCAGAACCAACGCTTCCCAGAAAGCAAGCAAAGCCTTCTTCAAAATCTCATTTCTTCAGGTCTTCAAGAACTTGGACACTTAGCAAGATGAACATAATGAAGACTAGAAACTCCTAACCGTATTGAAATTTTAATTTCCTACCCATTCCACTTCACTTTTTCATTCCATGGATATTTATGCCTATTTGGATTAGACTAGATAGTACTTGCTAAGTGCTAACCCATATTCATGCATTCTGGATTCAATACGTGTTTGTAAAAGAAAATAATTACTCTGCCTTTTCATTAGATTTTGGGAAGCACAGAAAAATTGTATCGGCTTTTACTATAAACTTCAGAACATGGAAATGAAAAGCACCCTCTAACAGCTACAAAGTAGGTGCTGGTAAGTCCAGAGAAACACCACACTCCTGCTCTGTATGATGCTACAGCCATGCTCACCTGCAGAAAACGAAAGAGAAGATTTCTAAAACATGGCACGACCGGCATAGCTTGTAACAGGCTGAGAGAAAAGGCAGTAAGTGCAGCCAGATTTTTTACAAAACTCTGTTATACTTGCAGTCATACACCAAATTAAAACCAGAAGGACTATGAGACAATTTAAAGCAGAAAATCCAATATCTAGTCTGAGTGCCTATCCAAAAAAAGCCAACTTTTCCACAATTAATTCCAAGTTATTCTTCCATCCTCCAGCATCCCTGCTCATGGCTAGGTGCCCACCGTCCAGCTGCTGGCAAGAATTTAACTTCAGAGCTGTATCAGGCACTTGGGTTATCTCCCTCCGAGTCAGTGGGACATATCTCCATACAACCAACAGTATTTGTTCAGACCATTTTCTGTAAAGCTTGTGACTGATTTCCTTATCTTGTCTTTTAAGTAAAGGGTAAACCAGGCTCCTCCTCAGTCTCTAAAACTTGACAGAATAGGAGTCGTCTATCTGCTTTTTATAAGTAGGCTGCATCTTGCAGGAACACATCTAAAGTGTTTCATCCCTGTGCAAAAGAACCCTGTCTTAATTAGTACCATACTGAAATTCATGGGCAAAACAAAGGACTAGAAAGAAATTTCTTACAGACGTTAAGTAATAGCTTGCGCTGTCAAATGAAAAGAAGAACGGCTGGAAGGTCTGCTTGGAAAAAAGTCCTGAACAATGAGGAAACCCACAGAGTGCATCCCTGGGTGCCACAGGGTCATAGCAACCACCACTGCATCCCTTGGCCAGGCTGTTCCATCTGCCTGGGCAAGGAAAGAGATGGAAAAGGAGGGAAGGAGGGAAGACTGCATTTAAACAAAGAAAGTAAAAGCAAATGACTACGAAGGCCATTCTGTAGACAGCTTTATGTTTACAGCAATGGGTAGACTGGATAAGGTGAAGCACACTGCACACCTTTAATAAAAAAACAAACAAACAAACAAAACAACCTTCAGAGAAGTTCAGGTTTTTGTATGCTGTACTCTTTTGAAGACATACCTGTTGAAATTACTGGCACTGGGTGCTTGAAATCTCTCCACCTCTCCAAATTTAAAAAGATTTGGTCACAGCAGACCATACATTGACATAGCAGAGTTTGATCCTCTACTACTGCTGCTGCTGAGATTGCAGAAATGGGAGAAATCACTAAAGTCTCTCAGGGCCTTTTCTCCCTTCTCCCTGCTGTGAGATCTGCTTCCTTGATTGTTTCTTGTGTAATATTAGAGACCCAAGGCAAACACTTTCTATCAGCGATCTTGAAACCTCCAGCAGTCTCTCAGGGCATACTACTAAGTTGTTTCAACATGCATTTTCATCTTTTTCCCCAATTTCATGATTGCACCCCGAGTCCATACCTCCCCACTACTGCCCTATAGCATTCCCTGTTGTGTGTAACACTCATTAAATATCATTAGACAAATCATGCACCAAACACCTCTCCTCAGAAGTTTAGCCCACGCCTCATCAAACAGAAAGCATGAATTTTTTTAATAAACTCTTTTCACATGACCAACTCCCAGTCTCCTAATTATTACTGCCATTTTTTTAACTCCATCTATTTCACTTGCATCCTGAATAATTACCATGTAGTCCCACCAAAATCCTACAAAGAAGGATTATCTCCTCCACAAGCGCTTCCTTCTTTTTAAAGGCTCAGTCCAAAACATAGAGGAACTACTATAAAAATTATTTTCATTTCAGAGAGCTTTCAATGATTTTAACGCTTATAGTGTGTGCATATTTAAAATATCTTAAGGATCTTAAATAAAGGGGAGAAAAAATTTTTCCATACATACAGTTAGAAAAACAAACCCGTGCTACTGCAGAACAGAAGACACCTTTGAAACTGCTAAGATTTCAAGACTAGTAACGCTGCAGTGCGTGTGGTCTGGCTTTCTGCCCCACTCCTCCTTGCTGGCACTCCATGGCCTCCTACTCTCCCCTAAATATCTTCCACTGTTGGTCCATTGTTTTCCCAGCAGACACAAGCTGTCCCCAGACACAGGAGTCCCTGCTGACTCATTTTTTCATTATTTTACTATGACATTCATTTCCTTCAGGTAGGAGTAAGGAAAAGCGAGTCCTGATATTCACAATTTCATTCCACAACAACGACAAGTTTTCATTAATTTCTACTTGAAAAAGACAAAAAAATTTTCTAACGGCTTGCGAAACGTAACTTCATGCTATAGACATATATATATATATATAGTTTCTTCACACAGAGGTTTTCTCAGTATTAAAATTGTTTTGCAGAACATTGCCATCCCTGAATGAGTCTTTAGGCAATCTGTGAAGTACCTGTCCCCAATTCAAACTTCACATGGATGATCCCTGCCCTTGCAATTTCACACAGTCTCACGTGTCTCGTACTGCTAAGAGACAAGCGAAGACCACTTGAAAAATTATACATTGGCATCACATATTCTCTTTTTAGGTATTATTTGCTGAAGGCAACACACTTACCATGGCAATAATTATATTATCTTTCAGGTATGGCTCAAGATATTGCCCCACATAAAAGCATACACAACTCTAAACGATTTGCAATTTGGCTGATTCAATACTACCGCTTCTTCCTTAAGAGCACGGAAGTTAAGTAGGTTTAGATGGAAATCACAGCCTTTGCATTCAGTAATCAAGACTCTGCACAGGATGCCTTCAAGATTTTCTCCAGGATTCATTTCTCCAACTGGTCTGACAAGGCTCGCACTTATTCATCTGCGGGAAACAGCACAGAGCAAAAGTGTCTCCCAGGCTGTACATGGGGGTGCCTGTGCTGAAGGCCATGTTCTCTCTGGTTTGTACAGACACCTATGCATATGTTTTTAGGTTTTGGCTTTTTTTTTTTACATAATTTTACATGTCACATAATTTTTGTCCTTGCTTTGTTCTCCTCTCATTCCTCATGTTTTGTTCTCCTCTCATTCCTCAAAAAATGTGAGCAAACAGACTTTTGGAAATCAGAAACCTGTAGATTTGTACGTATGTTGATGAAGAAACCGTACCAGTTTATTGCTGAAAAATACATCCACCCCTTTAGCTCCCAGTCCCTCTTTTCCATTTGTTATGTTGTATTTTAGCTTAAATGTTGTCTAAATAAACTACAAGGCTTTACAACACAGGGACACAAATTAAATTATCATTATGGCAACAAGAAATCAAATTATACCATCATAACAACCACGCAGCAATCCTGCTACACATTTAAGCAGTCACGTGTAATTCTGTCCCACGCAATTCTGCCGAATTCCCCCTTGTAGGGAGCAGCCTAGCATGCTGCAGAGCTGACATCCCACCCAAATAATTTTCTGTGCTGCAGGTTGAGGTTAGCGTGGCAGGAACTAACTCGAAGGATGCCAGTGTTTAATCACAGCAAGCTTCTGCTGCAAAGACGAGGAGAGGAGGGCATGCATGATTCATTGCCAAACTATGCTAAAGGAGATGCAAAAATCTAGTGCTAAAACCAGGACATGTAGATTGCAAGTATAAATTTATTTAATAAATTTATTTACCAAAACGCTGGTTGGGAGTGAGTACTAGAGACTAGACCAAAAATCCCTTGAAGTAATATTCAGGATTTCCTGTCTTGAGTCTGCAGATATATGAGTGAGCATTCCAAAACGTGCAAAGTTTGGAGAACATCACTGGCTGAAGTCTCTGAATAAGATGCGTGAGGCAGCATCCTCGAGCCTGCTGTCTCATCACCTCCCTCACCAGCGACGACCCATTCAAGCACTATGTTCTACTGACAAAAAAGCAGTCTACTCCCTTTTTCACTAAAGAGCTCCCTGCATCATCTTTGGAGGGAAAAAAAAAAACCCCAAACTCCGAGCCCCTCAGTAAAACCAACCTAAACTTTACAAAGCCAGCTAAAAAACGTGCTGCTTTTTGAATCTACAGAATCATCTGTTCAGCCCACTTCCTCTTCAAACGAGGAGAGCTCACTACGGCACTCGCTCTGGAAATACATCACAGCAAGACACATAAGACAGATAAGCAAGGTCTGAATCTTGCAGACTCCAGCGTCAACACGAGCAGTGAGTTTGGCAAGCTGGCCGGACTGCACTCTATTTCAATTTAAGACACTCTTCCCAATTCCTTTTTCTTCTTGGAAGTACTAATTTACGTACAGCCTCTGTACAAAGTGCCTCATTAATTGTTTTTCAAAGGAACAGTTGAGAGTAGGGGATCCTCATTTGCAGCAAGAACAGCAGACTTGACCCAAGGGATAAGCACCATGTTTTAATTCCTTTTTTCACACTGATTTCGCTGTATCACTTGCCTCTGCAAAGATGTGATAGACAAATTCGAGACGTGTCTGAAGAGCCGCACAGCTCTCAGCAAGGCAACAGCACCCACCCTTTTAGCTACAGGGAAGTCTCAGATACATACATCCAGTCCGGTTTCACACATGTCCAGACGGATACGGATTTCCCAACCCTCCAGCGTGAGTTCCCTGTTCTAATTCTAGATGATGTCCAGGGCAAAGACCTCCATGATTTCCTCTTTAACAGCTGTGAAGGAAGCTAATAAGCTCCCTGAATCTCCTACTTTTTTTTTTTTTTTTGGCAGTAATTAGACATCAGCCTTTCCAGGTGCTCACAACTGCCCTCAGTCAGGGACCAGAAAACTTGAGATGCTGAACCGTGGAAGTGCAACTTTGGCTGCAGCATGGGGACAAGTGTAAAGAAAAGAAGAAATCCATGGCAATTGCACTTTCATGGCTCTGATGGGACCTGAAACCACCGTCAACAGGGCAGTAGAAAATGACAATACTGCGGGGACATTGTAGAAAAATCTCCGCACGTGAGGCCTGCAGCTTTGCCAGTTGCTTTTTGGGTGAAAGCCATTTAATATTTGGATGTCTTTCCCACTATGGGAATCTCTTGAAGGATCCACTGTGATTTCAAAAGAGTCCTAACAGAGGAGCGGTTCAACATTTGCACTCCCTCTACACCACAAAAAAATCCTAAAGCGACAGAATAAAAGGACGAGCTGAGCTGCAGGCACCACCCAGGAGTCACCCTACCATCTGAATCATCAGCGCCCAGTTTGATCTCCCAGTCCACAGCACCGAGCACTCTGGCAGGCTTCAGATGCATAATACCTAATATAGGGCTTCCTTTTCACATGTAAACTTTTATTTCACTTGTAAATCTCCAGCCTTTAAATTTGCTTTGTAAATACTTTACCTGCTACTTTACCAATAAGGAGCACAGGTACACAGGAAAGAGCAAGATGGATTTCATCTTTTAACTACTCAGTGACAAATACACCCCCAAAATACAGAATTAGGCTCTTCTTCTTCATAGTTTAGTAGTAATGTGCATAAGTTTAAAGCATTTGTGTTTGCTTGTGGGGTTTTTTCCCCAGTTTTCTCTCCCCTAACATTTCAATGGGATAAAAAATTGTTCTTACGCCAAGTTTGAATACCCACTTTGCGGTTTTTCCACTGCTTTTAATGGGCTTTACAAAAAATAAATACATAAATCCTGCCTTGTGGTCTTGATCCGATCTACCTTGGTGAATTCTAGCGCCTTCCAAGTTTCAGTTGCCGGTGCTGGGGCATGGGGACCTCGCTGTCACACCGTTTCGGGTCGCATCTCTCCACGCTTTTCCAAGTTTTCACCGTCTACCCTTCGGCACGTTGTAACTCACTCACGGGGAATTTTTAAAGCATCGCCGTTTAAAAAAAACCCCAAAACCCGCCTGCTCCAAAAGCCGTCGGACACTGTCCCTCTCCCAGCCAAGCCCAGCTGCGTGCCAAACGCCGCCGATCCCACCGCTCCCCGGTGCTTGACCGAGGGGGGGGGGCCCG
>VZSF01007662.1:138001-202559 GCA_013398295.1 Chionis minor | reverse complement strand
AAAAAAAAAAAAGAAAAAAAAAAGAAAGATCATTTTATGACATTTTTTATGATGTTTAGCAGAAACCTCTACTCTCGTGGTTATCTGTGCACTTCAACTTTACCGGATTGGTTTTGATCACAGTTGGTTGCAAGGTTTGTAAGTGAAATGCAACTATTGCTTTTCCTTCCTTTTCTATTTCATAATAAAGTTAGTATTTGCGTAGGCACTGGAATCTTCATTTGCCTGACATGAGAGAAAATAACAACATTCTTCTGTTATCCCAACTTTGAAATGTGATGATTAGAGGTATTATCATAGATCACAGAAAATCTTGGTTGGAAGGGACTTCTGGAGACCATCTGGTCCAATCTTCTGCTGGAAGCAGGGCCATTGAGCTAGGTTGTCCAGGGCTCTGCCAAGCCGAGTCTTGAATATTTCCAGTGGGGGAAATTCTACCACTTCTCTGGCAGCATATTCCAATGTTTAATTGTTCTTACAGTGCAAATTTTTTACTTACGTCCAGACAGAATTTCTCCTTGAAGCTTTTTTTTATTAGCCTTAATAAAAGTGTTTTCTCTTGATGTGTTCAGATACGCCTGTCTAAATAACCAACAGAAGAAACAGCAATTGCCTTGTTTTATTTCCAATGTCACGCTGGATTTAGTAATTGAACTACCTGAAGGCTTTTGTCCAAGTCTTTCATTCCCATTTGCACAGCCTGCATAAGTACTGGACAGAACTAGGTGGTCTTTAAGTACTCTGTCAAGTACCAGAGAACCAAGGAAAGCAGAAACGGGCAGGAGGTTAAAATCAAGGGCATTAATGTTCTACAACAGCCACCCACCCTATTTTAAACTGAAGTTTTCCAAGGACGTTGCATACATAGTGTAATTGAGCTGTAAAGGTCACAGCCACTGCCTGAAGGCCTGTATTCAACCCTCATCTTGTGCATGTACATCACTTCTGTAGACTGAAAGCTGTACGCAAAACTAACCTTGTAGTCCTGCCAACAATTACCTGATACTTGGCATACTGCCCAGAATAAAATCTTGCAAAATTTTAGACTCTAGTCTCCAGTTCTCTGGTATATTTCTATAGCTATTTAAACGACTGCCAAAAAAAAGAAAAAGAGAGAGACGATAAAAATGTTTAGATTATGGAATAAGCATGCATAATGGTTTGCCTACAGTTCCCTCCTCTTTCCCCAAATACTTGAAAGAATAACAAGAGGAAATACTAAAAAGAACCAGCAATCTAAACAAAGGTTGTGAGGTCAAACTCTCACTTGCTGCTCCTTCCGTCTCTTTATCACTGCTAGCCACTTGGCTGCTGGCTCTCAGATGAAGGGATTGGTTCCATTGTTAGTCCATGAACAAAAACATTAAGAGACAAAAAGAGATATTGTGGGTGGCCGGTGATATCTTGAGCTGCTTGCTTGCTGTTGCAAGTTTTGCATTGTGCAAAATGAAAATCCTCTGAAAACAAGAAAAAATACACTGAAGTTCACATCCATGAAGTACCGGCCTTAACTCTGGTCACCATCGGTGATAGTTATCACTAGAATGACTTGCACAAATGACAGCTATGTCTGCTGTGTTTAGATGTATCTGCAAGGGATGGTGAGGAAAAGTGCTGCATTAACTTGTCAGGACTCTAATTGCAGCTATTAGGGACGCAGCGGTGGAGGAAAGATGCAAAGACGAGTTATGAAGATTTTCACTAGTAGTGAACAGAGGTCTTCTTGCCAATAGGTTGTCATAGCAGTGAAATAGGATTGAAGTTCGAATACGTGAATTTAAAGATAGCCCAATGAAAGTATTGCATCAAGTGGCAACCTGTACAGATAGGTGAAGGACTGTGAAAGTCCACCAAGCGTGAAGATGTTTCTAGGGAGCACGCTGTGTTTGAGGATAGGATGTGTGTAAGTAGTTGACATTCAGTGCAGTTCATGTAAATGCTGAATTTGCCATTGCGAAAGGAGTTGGTAGACCTCCTCTGCCAGTGCTCCAGTGTCCTGTTTCCTGAATATTTCTGCTGCCTGCAAAGCAGAGGCACCTCTTACTGCTACAGCCCTGAACATAAACAGAGCCAATGTTGTAACCTAGTTGCATATTGCCTAATTCAGTATTCTGGGAGCAAAACCAGCCAACACTAACTGTATCAATTCAGTCCTTGTAAATGAATTTTCTAGTTTAAGAACAGTAGAGACTGGTATCACACGGCTGTAATTGAAGTACTGGTGTGACACAATAACAACAAAGGAAGCTATACAGTTCCTACCGAGTTTGGTCTCACACATCTAATTATAAAGGCGTGATAAAGATTATGCTTCTAACTGATCAAAGTTTGCAGTCGCTGACATGAATGACAGGAAACAGATTTCGGTCGATGCTCATATATCCTGGCTGTTACAATGAATGCTGAATGCACTAACTACCAAAATCGCCCATGCTTACTTGTCCAATCTAACTCTCTGAGGTTATGCAAAATATAACTTCAACCAAAACTTTAAACTAGCTGTTCTCTTCCTAGTCTATTAAGATGTTAGCACACCAAAAGTTACTCTCTGCTATCTGGCGCCCTCTCCCGCACGTTTACTTGCGTAGGCTCTTCTGGCTACAGAATCTCCCACATCTTCCTCCTCTTCTAAGGTACTTTCAAGTCCCTCCTGACCCAGCAAACCTTATCTCCCTATTTCTCAGATACCTAGGTTGTGGCCACTCATTACACTCTGAAAGGCTTCCAGGCAACCTCAGTTTTGTTAATGAAGACTTATCAGGCAATTAGTTTCCTTTACAAAGCAAAATCATTCCTAGCATCCTCAACTTCATGGTCCAGCTCTCTGCTGGTTGTCTCCAAGTTATTGACAATAATTACCCTTGCCACAAAATGCACTGGATGGGTATTAGTGCCTTTACCTCCCCAAAACAGTCTTTGTAGCTCTTCAACCCTTCTCCTTATGAATTCAGCTGAAGCAGAAGCACATTGATCTGAACCTCACTGCCCCCTCACCACCATCACACCACCTTCAGCCCTCTTACTACTCCATCTCTGTAGTAAGGCAGCAATACCCATGTAGCAATGATTGCCTCAGTAGAGGCAAGAAAAAGCAGACAGATTTTGCATCTGTGTTCCAAATCCAAGCGTTTTGCACTGAAGGACCATTGTATCCGCAGCAGAGGAAGTTCAGAGGTGTGTCTTGACCTCTGCCTCCTGATGGCAGGTTCTCTGGTCATCCAGCTGACATTATAACAAGCTGAAACAGCAGCTCCGAGAGAGAAAAATTGTTCCACATATGGGTCCTCTTCCGCTGGTGTGAGAGAGAATGAACCCACCTCTTTACCTGGAGATGAAAATCTATGGTCCTAGCTCCCAAAAAAAGCAAGGAATGGGGCACAAGCCCTGAGGAGTTTAAGAATTCTTATAAGAGGAAACAATACGAGGCAAGCACTTAATCACCACATTGCTACATCCTCCTCTCATGGGCTGATTGCCAAACCACTTTCTCTTCTGTTTCCTTCCTCCCTGCTGTCTTTTTTACACTCTGTCAAGTCGTTCACACTGCTTCCTCATCCGCACTCAGTGTTCTAAGACTTCTCTATGTCGTGTTTTCTTAGTTATCACCAAAAAGCTGTGAGAAACTAAGAAGAGAAATTAGGACTTAGATAACAACACAGAACCCTTTGACTTCTGCCTAATGTTCTGCTGCAATGTTTACTGTATTGGACCTATACATTTTAGAAGGCATTTTACTTGTACATTGGGGATGAGATGTAAATGCCTGTTTTCAATAAAAAATCATAGATACTGGCCATTCATTTTCTGCAGGCCCCTTAGATATTTCTGCAGGGTGGCTTGCGTGATTATTCTCTGATCTATGGCTACGCAATACTACTGTAAATCATTTCACAAAGAAGTACTTTAAAAACTTGTTTTCGGCTGATTTGTGGAAACTTCAATCTAGCTGCTTTGTGAAAACAGGTGTGTAGTCTATAGTTTTATTGTCCAAGAACTCTGTATCACTGACTTCTTTAGACACAGATTTTTTTTTTTTTTATAGACTTCCTAGACCAGTGCTGAGTGATAGGATGAAGGCTCCTAAAAATGCACTTGTAATTTTTGTCTGACTAACCTAGGATGTGATATTAGGTTTTATCTCCTAGGTGAATAAGATAGTGTGGCTCCAACTGTTCCTGGTGAATGTAAGTTTTAGGACCAAGACATGTACTAAGCCTAGAAGTTTGTGAAAGCTATTTCTACACTTGTGTTTTAGTCTTAGCTTAGTGTTTTAGTGAGATTTAGGTTATCCCTCCCCAACTCCTCCTGATGCACATCAACCCACTAGACTTCTGCAAAATAAACCACTAAAAATAGTGGAAAAAGGAACCCACAAAGTTTCATGAACTGAAACCACCTACTCTCTGATTTACTTCAGCGTACCTGTTCCTAAAACACAGAAGCCAGTTCTGTGAAGAATACAAAAGAACGTAACAAAGCTTCCAGCAGTCCTTACTCTTTTATGGTAGTAAATGTTTTGGTATCTATTGACAGTTTCCTCCCACTACTACTTAACTTATTACTAGTGATGCCTGGAACTCCTTTCAAACAGGGTTTGAAGCAGGTTTGTTTCAACTTTTCTTAACAAAGTGTTCTCTATGGTTGCTAAATTATTACCAAAACCCCAAGATTTTTCTGGCTCGTGGAAAAAAAAAAAAGACATCAACTTTCTCCCACCTGCTTCTACCAAGTTAAAGGTGTTTCAAAATCTTTAGCTGTGACCTTTGAGAAAATGTAGTTTTCAAAGTGATTTGTATTCTTTTTGAAAGTATGATTTATGCATCTTATGTAAATACTACAGAATCACTACCTGAAGGGATCCACTATGTTCTATTTTCTTCCTTGCTTCCTTTCTTTCCCCTCAGTTTTATTTCAAAGTTGTAGCTGAAACAGTTTAAAAAAACACCAAACACGAAACAACAACAAACCAGAAACTAGTGAATGTCTGTTTTTAAGAACTTACTATCAAGATTTTGCCTTTCTGATTAAATCTGTTAAATCATACCTTCCACAATTTCTCTTCGGTAGCTTTCTAAGCTCAACTTCAAACTGTATTGTAGCTCACTTTTACAAGTTTGGGCCCAGGCATAAATCTAGAACTTCAGCTTCAGCTCACTCTATACAGCTAACTTAGGTATGATTCAGAGGACCATAGCTATCCTACTAGCTTAGTTAATTCACAGGCACGTAACCACAGAGAGGGTAATCCAGAATACCTAAGGTAGATGCTTAGAGTACATTGTGTGGAAAAAAAATCCCAGCTTAATGTTATGAGTACAAAAAAAAAAAAAAAAGCTTCTTTGACCTGTTAGTCACCCTTGAGCATTCTCCAGTTCTGCATTCCTTGCGATGTCTCTTTTCCAGTCAGTCATGCTGGCTACATAATAGAAGAGTTCTTTACTGCTTCTCATTTTTATTGTCATCGTGTTCCCACTGTTGTGTTAATTAGATTAAACCAGACTCCCACTGAGACTGTAACAATGATAAACATTTCAGTAACCTGTCAGCTCTCTCTCAAACCACTTTCTATGGCTTTGTAAATGTGCCGCCCCAACAGACAACACCACTGTGTAATGTAAATAATTGGTTTTGATCAAACTTGCTCATACATGTTGCAATAATCAATACAGACAAATAAATTCATAATGACAGGGAACCTGAGGCACATTATCAGTCTTTCCAATCAATGAACTATGAAGATGGTAATGGGAACAATTTTAAACATGCATTAATACTGCCATTTTTTAAACTACACAATGAAAATATTGTGGGGAATTATCTCCTGCCTGAAGTTTAAAATGACTGTGCATTAATACTCATCAGTTTCTTTGTCTGTAAAGATTGGCTTGTTCCATTTTTCCTTCTTTGTCTTAGATAGGTTGTAGCCTCTCCACTGCTTGTTCTCAAGATAATAATAAATTCCAACAACTTTTAACGTAGACCCTCAGTTCTATGGGATTTCACTTCCAGGCAGTTAACTTCTACATCCATATTCTGACAGATTTCATCTAAGGATAAAAGAACGATGCAAGAGTAAGTGCTGAACTGCTTTTCTTGTGTTACTGTATGAAGACATTCAGCAACAAGGCACTCTTCATTATCAGACCGTATTGAGAAGTAGGGTGGACTTCATAAATGCAGGCTCTTTGCAAGTGATGTGGAAACCATTATAACAAATAGTTACAGGCTTCTCACTAGTCTTATGCCTCATTTAATTGAATCCAAAAGGTTTATGTCTTCTGCATCCAGCGTGTGTGTGTGTATGTGCGTGTATAGACATACATATCTGCTGTGTTCATAAACCCGCATTACATGTCTCATTTCTCCTCTTACTGCAAATTTGAACCAGATGTGTGAGACTGCGGAGAATAGGTGTAGGCTATTTTTCTCTAAACTCTGTTCTTGCTGGCCATTTGGAAGGCAAAAAAATTCCAAATAGCAGAACCCCAGACTTTAAAAACAAGTAACAACATATAGCCAAGATCTCACTTTTCCATCCCTTATCCTGAAAATAATGAAAGAAGAGTGGAGGTGGAACCCAAAAAGAGAAATTATTTCTTCTTTAGATAGTGCCTGCCCCCAGCACTTACCAAAGTCCGCTATAGATCTCTAATTCAAAAGGCTGTGTAGAAGATTATCTGAGAGCTGATATGTGTTCAGGTGTGGGAGCTGATTCATAAACCTTAAGTGACTTGCCTAGGTTCACGTAGGCAGTCTGTAGTACACCGCAGGAAACTGCCGTGGGCCTCCTTGGAAAGAAACACTCTAACTGCAAAAACCTACTTAATATGTTGGACTGAAATGTAAGCGTGTGCAATATGCACCACCACCCCCAAGTAAATTAGAGCTCAGATCTATGTGCCCCAAATTCAAGGGCTGTCCAGACTATAGCAGCAAGACTGTCTTGGAGTTAAGCAACTCTTGACGTTTATGAGAAAAGAACTGTGTTATGAAGAAGTGGACAGAATTGCTTTGGTGAGTCACACGCTCACTTGAAACAAGAACACAGCTGGCATACACTTATTTTTTACAATTTCTTGAGGTCACTGCTAAGTTCAAGCAATGGCAAAGCCAGATAAGTTAAAGGAAGACCTCTTTGAATTATATTTGAAACACATAGGTCAGAGATAGTCTTGCAAAATTTAAGTAGCCTCCGAAAAGTGTGGCACAATCATCTGTTGAGCTTTCAACCTAGGGAAATTAGCCCACTCTTGATGATATGATCATAAGGGGACTGAGTGCTTTGACCAGCTACAA
Source organism: Chionis minor (assembly GCA_013398295.1). NCBI lineage: Eukaryota > Metazoa > Chordata > Aves > Charadriiformes > Chionidae > Chionis > Chionis minor. The sequence goes on along the minus strand of VZSF01007662.1, from coordinate 195,263 downwards.
ACCAATGTAAGTCTGTGCTATGAGAAAACCTTTAAAATAAAATATAAAAAGAGGGAAGGAGCAGTCATTCATTTGCTGTAATTGATGCTTAAGCCAGGGATGACTAAAACTGTATCCTGATTTTTTTTCCAGGATTTTTTTCCCTCTCCTCTTCTTTGCCTACTTCTGCCATTATCCTTGTCTGTCTAGTTAGAAATATACTCTTGTTCATCACTTAAAATGGCCTTGTAGAGATAAAGACAATGAGCCAAGACATCCTCATACTTATTTACTTGCGTGCTTTGCAGTGCAACCTTCAACAACTTCAGCAAAAGTGCTCTTGGGTGGGCTGTTCACCGGCAAGATTGTACTAAGAATTGCAGAAAACACTCTGTATTTGCAGAACTAATAATTGCAGAAAAATAAATCTATATTTGCTTGCATCTGTTTCATACAGCTACAATTATCAATGTGACTAAACTTACTTGTGCCTTCCTTTAAAGAGATATTTGTGGATGCTGTGAAGACAGAGACTTCAACTACTTGTCGGATGTGAAAAACTCCGCAAGAGGGCACCAGATAGTTATATCATCCAGGCAGCTATTGCGAAAAAGCCATTACTTGCACCTACTTAGAGATCAATAGCTGTATTAACCAAGTACAAGTTAGGCCTTCACTATAGCAACATTCAGTGGCAGGTTCAGAGTTTCCAACTACATTCAGCATGAAGTTTCCTTTCAGATCCCAAGGACAGCTTGTACGCAAGTACTGTTTCTACCTACAAACATTGCCCCATTTCTAACCTTACTGCCATGCTGTCTTGTATCACATACCCGAACTATTGCCTAGAGCTCTAGGATGAGAACAGCAATTGTTAAATTTGTTTTCCAGTACACAGCACAATTTTTTCACCATAAATGAGAACTTCAGTGCGAGAGACAGCTTTATTGTGGGTTAGTCTCAGACTGTAAAGTGATTCCCCCAAACACTACCACCTTCCATGCTTCAAAGGTCTTTGACTCTGTCTTTGCAATGCATATACAGTTATTTTAAAAAAATCAAAACATTCTATACAGAATTTCCCTCATGGGAAACCATATTCAATAGGTGTTAATCACACTTGTTTCCTTACTGCAGAGGACAGGACATTACAAACATGTTTGCTCAATCACAAATTATAAAGTTGTAAAAATGGTTTTATCATGTCCCTTCTGTTCAAATTACCTCTGCTAGGCACCAGAGACGAAGCATTCTGCATTCCTCTTTGCCCTGAGACTACTTAGATCCTTCTGAAAGTATGTGCAAAATCTCCTCAACTATTTTGAGGCAACAAGAAGGTAAAAAACTAACTAAATATTATCTCTTTCTTCTCAATCCACTTGCTATAATGCAAAAGGTAAAAAAAGTAGTGAAAAAAGGAAAAACGGATGCAGCTTAACATCTGTTCTCTGACATCAGTCTTCTTTACTACCCTTTTTGCAGAGAAAGGTAACTGCAGGAATAGCTTCTGTTTCACTAAGGCATTTCAGAAAGTCATCCTTTGCAAATCTAACAGAGAAATGTTAAGTCTTTAAAGAAGATTAGCAGTAATTAATTTGTAATTATTTTGGAACAACTGCTTAATTGAACAATTCCCTGCATAGCACAGGAAAGATAATTACAAAAAATGAAATTACGGCTTTTGGTTAAATTCTGAAAAGTTACCAGCAGCACAAAACACAAACTTGCCTGGTAATCCAAGTCCCAAGAAGAGGTTTCGACACACTCCAGAGCTGGCTGTATATATCCCTCGTGACTTGCCCTAAATCTCTTAGGGAACTTCTATGTTAGAACACCACCAAACTAATGATTTAGCTGTGTGCTTTCTCTTTGCTGCCGACCTTACTGCCAGCCTACACTGTGGATTTCAGATGTAGTTATCTGACACACTGGAAAATAAAGTGAGCCTGAATCATTCTGACAAAGAGTAGGAGAAATTCCTAGTCCTGTATCCCCACTACAATTCTTTTTCTTGTGGGGAACTTTTTCAGCTATTCTGTCCAGCACTCACTCAGAAACTCTCACACTGCTGCTGCTTTGAGTTCCTGCTTCCTCCTTATTATCATTCATGTAGCATAAGTAGTTTGGGGTGATAACACACACACTTTTTTTTTTCCCCCCAGACTTTGCTTTTTGTTCACACCTTTGCAAGCAATAACTGCACTAGCACAAACCAGCTTTGGCTCCAAGCCATGCCACTAGTGGGAAGCATGTTATGGGATGGTAGGACTTTGTCCCTCAAGAAGAGAAGAACGGATGAAGAACCTTTATTGCATGCGGTGACTAGAGAACAGAAGAAGGTCAGTGACAGTTTGCCAGCCACACACATACTTAACCTCCTTCAGTAGGGAACAAAAATGCTCAGTGGGAAAGCTAAGAATACTCCCAGGCTAGGAATGTTAAGTCTTAGAGCAGTTATATAGAGAATGGAGTTCCTTTTTATGTTTTTGTTTCTAGACATATTCTTAATTAGAAGATTCATTTGACTCAGCATTCAAAAAGAGCAACATTTTATTGCTTTCCTAGTTCCTTACAATGAGTTACCATTTTTTTGTCTTTATCTCCTGGCCCTGGATTTCTGGGAATGGAAGGGTATCCATTAGCTTATCTTTTGTAGCCTGAATTTTGAATATCCTTTAGCTACACAGAACAGGTCATAATGCAAAACATCCAACAAGTAGAAGGAAACCACATGTTTAGTGTGATACTCTAATCCCTTGAAATAAGATGGAGAAGAATAATACTCTTTTATCAGAGAATAAATCACTAGTGAATTCAAGCCAAAAAATTCAGTGCACTCAAAGTATAGCTTAGAGGACAAGAAAGTAGGACCAGACAGCTGGCTTCACATGTAAGAATCTACACCAGAAAATAAACTAGCAACTGTAAAGTCGCACCTATGTTAGGGTACCTGAATAGCTGTAAACACTGCCAGAAAGTTGCTACTTTGGACAGATAAACAGCTTCTATCCATTCGGTTCTGATTTTTTGGCGCAGCACATGCAAAATGAAATAATTATTACCTTTGGTTTTGTTGTGGCTAAACAATATGTTTCAGATAAATGGAATAATTCTCTTCCCTTATCATATTAAAGGGATAAAGGAAATGCCTAAAATAAACTTCCCACCAAATGAAAATATTTTTAATAAGCTAGTTACCTGATTAAATAATTACATTGTCTCCCTGCATTCTATGCCTGTTAATATGCTGTATTAAATATCAAATTCAGAATTAATACCAGCCATTAAGCGCATGCTACCCTACTCCAGAAGTCCAAATTAAGCATGTCTTTACAAATGATACCTCTGATTATCCGGCTTTGTTATTTCAGTCAAATGTCTTAATGTGCCTTGAAGGCATTTCACAAACTAAGGAGACATAAAATGTCTACTCAAAGTACGAATGTTCTGAAAATATTGAGTAATTTCAAGCACAAGCCCTAAGGCTATAGGTTTTGTAAATACTTTTTTTTTTCAGTCTAACTGAGTTTGAGGTTTTGTCTTTTAAAATGTTTAAGAATACGAATTTCATGTACTAACTTTTTCATTTGTATGGCCATTTCTTTAATTTGGGAGTGTGCTGTTTTGAACTCTCCTTTTTTAAATTGACAAAATCCTTTGATCACTGCCTGAGACTTCACTGTATAAAGTAGAAAATATTATCTTGCTGCTACTCCTGAAGTTCCTGGCTAGTTTTGACCTCTGTTTTTACTTTCTGATATGATTACTTTCAGAACTTTTGCATGACTACCAGTTCTGAATTACTACCAGTTACTAATACCACTGTACTACTGTTGCTCACCAGTTGTGGTTGTATGATTGTTCAGCTTGTATCTACACTGGAATGCTTCAGGACCCATACAACTACGAAAGCTATTACACTGTATTGCCAGTTAAGAGTTGAGATTTCCCCCCCGCCCCCTCATCGTTGCCTTCATATAAGCAATCTGCATAAGAGAACTTGGTCTGATATTGATTCCATCAAAGTTGGTAAAAAATTTTATGCCCCTGCTTGCTCAAAATCTGTTGCCATTCTGCAGACTGCTTACGAAGTGCATGGCAGTCATGAATTTATTAAGGCTGTACACTTAGGGTCAGATACACTAACATTTTTAGGATACCTTGGAGGGGAAAACAAGTCTTTGACCCTTCCTAAACAAGATCCACTATGTTCCTATCAGCTCCCATCTCTGCTACTCCTAGCTCATTGAGGACTTATACACAGCTATTTTTTAGCAATATCTTTCCCTCTTGGGCCCATTGTTGGGTACATCGATTATCCAAGTGCTAGCTACATAGTGGTTTTCAGTGACTTTTTTGAAAGCAAGAATTTAATAATGGTGGGGCCTGAATACGGAAGATCCTGTAGTGCCTCATGCAAAACTTTTTTTTTCCCAAAGGAATAAAGCTGATAGAATCCCTGATTTGTGCATTTTAATCCTGGAGTAACATGGATTCTGCTACAATTCTCACTTATTCACATTAACTTTCTGAGTAGTTAATATGTCATGGCTTCTTGCTTCCCACTTATTTTTGTCCACAAGTCTCAAAATAAAGCCACAGCCTTTTTAAAGTTCTGCAAATATTTTACCAGGGTATTATCTTACCTATCAGTCCAGGAAATTAATACAGATTACAGCAGGGCTGTGTTTCTGACACTTTGAATTATTTTCATCACATACACAAACAACCACCCAGAATAAGTGACCCACTACTGAAACAGATGATACACCTATATCGCCAGGTATTTATTACTGCTGAGCATAACCTACTACACCGTTAGCAAGTATATCCAAAGTAACTCCTTACACTTATCTTCAAGATGCCCATTTGAATGTTGCATAAAGCAATCTAATTTCTGCCTTGGCATGAAAGGTACCTTCTATCACTGATTACTTTGGGTCTAGTGAACCCAGCTACAACCAGAGAACCCTACTTCAAACACGATGCCTTCATAAAAGTGAATTATCACTTGATGGAAGGGCTTAATTCCTGCCTTTACCATATGTTTTTGCAGCTCTCTAATGATTCAGAAAAGGACTTTTCCTCTGGATTGCCACTGGATATTTTCACCAAATTGTTATAGTTCTAGCCAGAGGAAGAGGTACGTCACAGTTACAGCCACACTGCGACAATATCACATCAGCCCATCTAGCTGTGCAAACAGCACCTGTCAGTTCAAGATACCATTGTCAAGCAAATGTTTCTTAGTTCAGTTTTGAAGCTGGAATAAACACTAGCATCCCATGCAAGTATACAGAGGGTTTTCTTGTATTTCGAACTTCCTCTAGAATGTGACCTGCCACAATACAATCTATGCTGAGTGATGTTGTTTAATTTCGCTCCTTTCCCATTCATAATATTGAATGTTTCATTAAAGTTCATGCAGCTTGCTTGCCTGTTTTATTTTTAAAGAATATAAATCTTAAATTGTAGCAAAATCACCAATTCTGAGCTCAGTGCTCTTTCTTCCGGCCCTGCTTGTATCTGATTTGATCCCAAGGAAGGCTGCTTTGTATACACTTCGTAACCTGCACAAAAGGTAAATGCCTTAGAAATCTCTCTTGCTGTGTTTGACAGGGGCAGCCAGCATGAGAAAAAGGGTTGAATGTTTTACTAATGGTGGGGCAGAGAAATCTCTCAGCCCATCTGGGAGACCACCAATTAACTTACCTCATCTTACCAATCCACTTCCCATTTATTTTTCCCTTGCTACCATTTATTTATACACTCATCCTTCTTTACTGTAATGTACCACAGCAGAGTAACGCACCGACATGGACATTTCCTCCTACCTTCTCCCACCTTTTATGTATTATTTACAGTTCCTCGCTTCCAGACTTTTAAAATGGGAGTGCTTTATTTTCATTTTTCTTCTCTCTTTATACTGGTTTCTAAAAGGCAGTGAATGGGTGATCTTCAATCACTGTAACAGGTAATAAATATTTTACCTGGAAGGAGGACATGGAAACAGCATGTCTCAGCTGACTGGAGTAACCTTCTTTACTATTATTTTGCTGCTGCAAGGAGCAGAAGAAATGTTTCCATTACACCAGGAACAGTGAAAACCATGAGCTGATGAAAGCTTTTTCAGCTATCGTGCTGCACGGTTTTGCTACCTGCTGCAGAGAAAGCTGCGAAGAACAAAAACGCTCACAAATGCACAGGTTTGAAATACAGTATTATCCATATCCCAGACTTTCTTGTCTGCACTGAGAATGATGGGAAAACTTGGGCTGGAGCTGACCTCAGGAGGTCCCTGTCCAACCTCCTGCTCAAAGCAGGTCAGCTCTGGGGTCAGACCAGGTTTCTCATGGCTTGAACCAGTTGGGTCTTGAAAACCTCCAAGAATGGAGGTGGCACATCTCCGGGCAAACTGTGCTGCTGCTTGAGTGTCCTCATGGGGGAACAGGTTTTCCCTGCATTCAGTCCAAACCTTTCTTATTTCAGTTTCTTGTCACCTCTCACCTTTCTCCCTTGCAGCACTTGGAAAAGCCTAGCTCCATATTCTCAATAGTCTCTTAGGAAAGGGTCGGGTGGTGTAGGGTCCCCAAAGCCTTCCCTGACCCAGACTGACCAAGCCCCACTCCCATGGCCTCTCCTCTCAGGGCAAGTGCTCCAGCCCCAACCACGCTGGGGGCCTCCCTGACCTTGCTCTGGTTTGTCAATGCCTTTCCTGTACTAGGAGCCCAAGACTGGCCACGGTATCTGGATGTGATCTAACAAGTACTCAGCAGAAGGAACTAATCTCCTCTTTGATCTCCTGGCCATGCCCTTGTTTGTGCCACCCAGGATGCTGGCCCAGGACTGCAGTTCACTGCAGAGGCTGTAACGTCCTGGCTTCTACACCGAGCAGGGTAGCTGGTGTGGAGCAGAACTGCATCTGCACCACATTTTTCCCCTCAACAGGAAACCTTCTTCATGTTGATGACTTGGCAGACTGACAGCCTACACCTGAAATGTATTCGGTAGCCTTTTTTTTACATCCTTAAAAGTAGCAAGAACACTACATTGCAGAGAAGATCTGTGGCACTACTATTAAATGGTAAATACAGGAAATATAAAACAATCAAATAAATACTGTTATAGATACAGTGAGCTGGACACCACTGGCACAACTTAACTGTGTTGAATTTCTTTTTGTCTGCCTTTCAGCAAAATGTTCTTAAAAATGTTTATAGTTTGCTAATTTACATGCCACTGTATAGTTTTATATTTTACCAGATGCTTCCAACTCACCTTGCACTCCATCTGCCTTTGGAGATCTGCCTTCCTTCCAACTGTGTGCTTTCATTTTGCAAATCTTATTTTTGCAACATTCAATGACTTAACATTCATTTAACTTTTTTAATCTCAAAAAAATTTTACTAACAGTGGTATATTAACATAGAAACTACTTCACGCAATGCAGCACTGCAGACAATTAATAAGTGGAGCAATTTTCACCAGAGGACACCTTCTGGTTCAGCAATAACTTGACAGACTATGTCTTCCTTTCTTCGGCACTGATAAACAGCTGGAACATCAGGAAATGTCAGTCATTAATTTTGACTAGTTTCATTTTAAAGAGAGGAACTTATCAGAATCTCTTCTTCTGTTCTGTACCAGCTTTGAACTTTAACATTTAAAAAACTCAACACAATCCACTTACGAAAAATTCTTTAAAAAAACCTAATCAGGAACCAAAAAAGGACTGTTAAATCCTGTTCCCAGTTGACTCCCTCTGAGATTTAGCTAAGACATTTGATCACACTCCGAAAACAGAGATGTTATTGCTGACTACCTTATCAAGCTCTTGTGAGGATTTAATTATATAGGCTGCGGTGCAGGTCACAGGGAGTGTGGGGGAGTGAAAGCTACTACATAAAAATAGTAACTTAAAACGACCGGGAATAACCTAACGTAGGCTAAAATTTCTTAAAAATACAGGAAGTTTTGCAAAGAGGGAAAAAGTCCAAACCAGGACTTTGTTAATATTCCAATTATGAGAATATTAACTGAACTCTAGGAAAACTTAAAATACTCCATATTTAATTGCTTTAAATACTCCATATTGAATCATCTTAAATGATGTTGCTGCATCATTAAAGACTGAAGTATTAATTCAAATTTACATCTCACAAGGTGATCTGTTCACTTTTTACTCGCACCAGATTTAATTACACTAAGCATACTGCTTTGCTTTTGCTATAAACCAGCTAATGACAAGACCAATAAAGGCACCACTGAAGACCCAAAGCTCATAAAAACTATCTTAATTTAACAAACATTAAAACGCAGACACCAGAAGACAAATGCTTATTTCACATGACGACTGCAGAGCGGGCTTGAGGTGCTTGAAAACATCTAATGTGCATTTTGCTATCTTGAATACAAGCGACACAAAGTCTCGCCTCAGTTTCCAGCCCTTCTTTGAGGAGCAGGAAGATGGCAGCATGCCATTACGTGGGGCTGGGTGCCATGCTGCCCCAGCCTCACGGTTCAGTCCTGCCCGGGGGTCCAGCTTCACCTCATGGCCTACAAATGGCAGGCACCTTCCTCTCTTGAGAAAGCAACACCAGTCAAGGCCCGTGGAGTTTGGAGGGCACATTCAGGGAGAGAAGTCCAGCAAAGGCCAACTGGAGGCCATGCGTTCGGCCCACTGGGTCCTGCGGCTGGTGGACCCGCTCTTGCCCGAAGACAGTTTAATTGCCTCACCCAAGCGCTCCACCTCGAGATGAGGCACAAGCGGCCGCTCACCACCGCCATCCCGCCCGCCTGGCTCCTCACGGCGGTACCCGGCACAGCCTCACGCCGGCCCGCCGGCTCCCGGGCAGGCACCGGGGCTGCGGGAGGCTCAGCCCCGCGGCCCCCGGCCACCCCCAGCCCAAAATACGAGATCGCAGCGATCACCCGCCCCAGCTTTACCTCAGGGAGCGCGGCCTCCCTCTCCCTCCCCGCTCCAGCCCCTCCCGCCGGGCGACACCGCCGGCGGCTGGCACCGCTCCAGGCCCGCGGCGCCGGCTCGGGGCAGGGGGCCGCGGCTCGCCTGAGGGCTCAGCGCCGGCGCGGGCCGTTAATGGAGAGGGCTCCCGTGGCGCGGGAGAGCGAGGCCGGCGGGCTGAGGTAAGGGAGGGCGGCAGTGGGGAGCCCCGCCGGGCTCGGTGCCGCATCGCCCGGCGCTTGGGACCGGCGGCGGCGGCAGGGGAGCGGGAGCGCGGGGCTGGCGCTGACAGACGGCGGGGAGCGGGGGGCCGGGCGGCCACCGCGGAGGTGTGGGAAAGGCGGGGAAAGGAGCGAGCGGCCCCCAGCCACCGCCGTGCCCCGGCGGGAAGGGAGGGGGAGGAGGGCGCTGGGCGGCCCGGTCTCGGCAGCCCCATCCGCACTCCCCCTGCCCAGCCCCGGCCATGAATATGTAACTCTCTTCTATTTCCCGAGCTCCATTGCGGAGGCTGCTCGCCATATTGTGCCGCTGGGGCTGCGGCTTCTCCGCCGGCGAGAGAGGGCGACGGGAGCGAGCGGCGCAGTGAGGTGCGGCGGCCTGAGGCGGGAGCCCGGCGGGCGGTGAGTCAGGGGTGGCGGGCTGGGGCTGGGGCTGAGGCGGGGGCGGCTGCGGTCGCGGTCGTCACCGCCGGGTCTCTCCCCCTAGTGGGGCAGGGGAGGGTGCGGAGCCGCCGGCTGCGGAGGGGCGCCCCGGAGGGGTGCCTGGTGCCGGCAGCGGTGCGGGACCCTGGTGCGGGGTAGGCGGAGGAGGGGCTGCGCCTTCCTGAGGCGATTGNTCCCGCAGTGGGCTTCCCTGAGGGCCGGGGGGGCTGTCGGGGGGGAGCCGTGGTCAGGCTCCCGCGGCCCCGGCTCGGCAGTCGCGGCTCAGGTGGGTGCGCTCGCCCTGAGCCCCTGACAGGCTGCCCCCGCCGGGCTGGGGCTGCTTCCTCCCCGCTTGCTGGCCCCGCATGCAGGGGGGGAGGAACGGACAGCCGGGGCCGGCGGTGGGGCCGCGGGACGTGCCCGGACCCCTTCTGCTTCCCCCCCCAGCCTGGCGCCCTCGGCGTCGCTGCAGGGCCGCCGGCCGCGGGGAGCTCCGCGAGCCCTGAGCCATCCCCGGGGGGAGCAGCCTGTGGCCGCGAAGCTCTGAGGTGGGGAGATGTGTATGTGTGTGTGTACGTGCACACGCACACTCTGGAAGCTGCAGGGAGAGGTACCATACCCAGCGCTGTATCACAACCGCATACTGTAACACCAGCCCAGAGAGCGAGGCATTGCCAAATGCCTTACTTGGGAAGGGAGAGCTGATTAACGGTGTCACGAGCTGCTATTGTGGGTTTTATAAATTGCCCCTGCTTAAAATATAATATTCAATATGATTTATTGCTCTGCATTCCAAGTCTTTTGTGTCTTTTAGAGCCTGTGCGCATCACCATGCTGAACAGTATTTGCAAGGCGTGATGCTGATAAACTGATCCTGGGAACGACCTGACTGCTCTTGTGAAAATGTCATTGTTTCCAACAGGACATCACTTGGAGAAAGACACTGTGTTGGGAGCTGTAGATGTGTCTCCTCTCTTCACACCCGCTCTCACTGCTTGCAATATGAATTTAGCACTTGTTTCTTGCCAACTTTTACGCTCTGTGGTAGCTGGCTCTCTGAAATCATTTGCCTTCCTTGGACCCACCCCACAGCATAGTGTATATGTGAAACTAGCACTCTGAGCAGTATTCTTCTTAGGATTCTTGTTAAGCTATTTGTTTTTTCAGACCCTCTTGTATGGAAAATAATTGGATCAAGTGCCTAATTCCATAGAAATCCAGAGGACGGCTAGTGGAGAAAGGTGATTTCCAGTATGATAAATCATGATCCAGTCCTATTTGGAAGTGGTTACAGCTCTGTGTAATAACTATGCGTTGCACGCAGGCTTTTAAGGATTAAAGGAAATTGCTTGCATTTGAAAAAAACATGACTGGTGTGCGGGTGAAATTATTTTTGCTTGGGGAAAATTCTTTAATCAAATATGTCATTCATTCAGTGACAAAGATTCGATTTGTCATAGGAGTTCCCTGCAGAGGTACTCTCATTTGTATTCATCTGTGTTTTCATTAAGAACTTTTGTAATGAGATAATTTGACATTTTTATACATCATGTCAAGCTCAGAGCTGGCATTCAGCTTGTCAGCTAAGACAGAGGCAGTCACTCTGAAAGTACTGGATATTGATAAGTAGTATATTTAGCATTGAAAGATATACTTGTTTGAAGGATTAGCTTTGTTAGTTGTTTGGAGATGGGAGGAATTTTCACTGGACATGATAGTGTGAGCTGCAGTGTTAGGTAGTAAGCTTTGTGGCTGGATCTAACTTCTGGTACACTTCAGTGATGATACTTTTAAGTTTAGAACATCTTTAGACCGTATTGACCCCATGAATTGTTATTTACGATGTTTAGTAAATGCCTCACTATTTTCTGCATTCATCTTAATAATAGGGGGACACAGATTTTGCTTCGGGGGAGTTTTTTAACTTCTTCGGTGGCTAAAATTTTGACCTTTGGCTTCAAAGCTTTGAAGCACACCAGCCCTACTGCAGCTTCCAAGAAAAGCACTGCCTACCATGTCTTAGAGTTGAAATAGTACGCAAGCAGCGGTGAAATAAATTGCATGAGGCTCCCTTTGTCCATGACACTTTGTGTTTTAGGAGTGATGCCTGGTAATACCTTTAGTATAAAGACTTGGTTGGGCATCTCGGGTGATTAGAACAGAATTCTGGTATTTTCAGGGCTGTGTTTTCATACAATAGAAATATGGTTGTCACCTACAGGAAAGCCACCAGGCTTATATGTGAAGTAGATGTCAGGACACATACATTTCTTCAGCTTCCTTTAAATATTTCTCTTTGCTTAATAAAAAGAATGCAGGGGAAAAAGGAAGCTTGACAAATGAGACTTAAGTCTACAACTGTTCAGTTGTATTTTTCTTAAAAGGGGCACTGGATCTACTCTTACTGAAGCCCCATTTCAAAGAACTTGCACGAAAGAAGCATCAGAGTAAAGGGATTCCTTCAGTTTTTGCATTTTGGTTTCCCCCTCCCCCCCCCCCTTAAATACCCCTTTCCTGATTTTTACTGAGTAGATCAGCAACTTAATAATGATGCAAACAGAGAAGAACGAGATAGGAAAAGGGGTGTTGTTGAGCCTAAACTTGGTTCTGCTTGTTGATGAAAATAACTGGCCTTTGACGCTGACCCTAAATTCTTAATTTTCTGAGGAATGAGCAGTGTTCAGACCTGTTTAGACTTGTTGCAGTGCAGAAATATTTAGGAATTATCCCTGTCTGTCTTCCCCCCACTTCTGGATCATGGAGCTCTCTTGTGAACAGCTGGGAGTTAGCAGTAATAGTCTACTGACTAACTAAAAACCTAATCTATTCTTTACTACTCAGGGATAACGTTAAACTATTTTGGATGATTATTGGGCTTAGACTATGTAAGTATTGCTCCTGCAGTACTGTTTACAAAATGTATGGTTTTATCTGAGAGAGAGTCCTTAAAACACAACTTGTTGTTAGCTGTCACCCAGCTTTAGATGAAAGCTGTCTGGTTGCCAAATTAACAGTTTTGTTTCTATATATTTATTATAGCTATTAAGTCAATCATGCATAAGATGACTTGAGTCTTTGTCTCGCAAGTGTTGTGGGGGAGTTTATTTTCTGTTTATTAATAACCAAGCCATCTTTTGTTCTCATTAAGAAATTTCTATCACTATTGATTGTGGCTAGTTTCACTATGAAAACTGGTAAGCGGGTGAGAAATTTTTGTGGCTGTCTAACATAGCTCTGGAAAAAATGAAATGCAAGCATATGTCTTGATCTGATATACTCAGAATTTCTCCCACAATGTAAGCTCATTAGAATACTATTGCTTACTGCCATTTATATTAATAAATGTGATGGATAGTAGGTATGCTGTATGCTGAAGGGCATAATGAAGTAGTTCACCTGATGCGATCAGTCACCTGGGGAGAGCAGTACGCCTGATTTACAGTATATTTGTCTTGAGCTTCTATGATGTTTCTTAAAATTTGTTTAGAAGCATCTTGGATTCTGTAGCACTGTAACAGGGCGGCCAAAGCAGTAGTCCAGGGAGCTGATGAGCAGGCTTTCCTTTTTTCTTGTTTTTTTTTTTTTGTTTATTGGGATCCTATTAAAGTTATCCTCGTGTTTGTAGTTGAACAGAGTGCAGGTTTTGGTGTTGTCAGTGCCCGACACTGCCACAGCTGTCAGGAAGGAATGAAAGCTTTGAATACGCATACCTCTGGCAGGAGTGTTTTATCTGGGTGAACACACTGTTGTATTAAAACTGCAAAATCCTAAAGTTGAAGTTGAAGCAATGTGTTTCATTATCACCACCTAAGGTGTTGAGTTGTTGGTTAACGAACAGCTGTGTTCTGGTTTGGTTTTTTTTCCCTAATGTAACTAGCTATATAAGTGATTTCTACCAGCAGAGTCATCAGTCAAAGATGCCATTTCTCCATGTTCCTAATGTAAAAACTGAAAGTAGAAAATTAGTTTTCTAGAGACCTAATCTTTGCTGCTGAACTAGTAACGACATTTGTGGAGATGGGAAAGATCATTTGAATGGGAGAGCACGTATGTTCATAGGATTTCTATTAAAATGTATGGCAAACTAAAAGGTTAATAACAGGGGTACTGAAATGATCAAACTTTATTGATTGTAGTGGTCAGTTCTAGCTTTCTGCAGCTGTTATTTCAAGGAGACAGCAAGAAATTGGTTAGCCTCAAAAAATGTGCCAGCGGTGCTATGAGGGTAAGAAAGTACCATAAAAACAAAGCGCTGGTTCTGAAGCATAATTCTGTGGCAAGGGGGTACACTCCACAGTAACAGGGTGTGTGGTACACCATACATACAGCCATATCCACATAAATGTAGTCTTTTACTGCAGACTTTGAGGTCCAGCACACTGTAAACAGGCTACTAGACAATGAAGTTAAGAAAGCGACAAAAAGAAAAAGTCTAATTAAAAATATCCTTAGGCAATGTGTATCATTCCTGACCTGTTTGTGTGTTTTTAGTTGCTGTGACAGATTCAGCTTTTCTGGAGTTTGAAGGTTTATGTTTTTTTGGTCCAGAAAGTTTTCAGTCCTTTACCCCTCCTACTCTGATCTGATACAGTGCTGAGATGAATTTTAGCCAGGATTTTAGAAAGGCATTTTTGCTTTTCTCCTTCACAGTTGGTTATTAATTCTGAAGTCTAAGGTTGATTTAACTCTTAAGAGCTTAAGAACTTTATTAAGAACTACAGTAGCATGCTTCCTAATATGAGAAATTTTGCATAAAATTTAACAAATAACAGGAAAAGAGCAATTCTCCTTGCTCCCCCACAGAGTTCTGCTTAATACTGGTACTTCACAGGGCTAAATTCTGGCTTGGCAATGGCTGTTTTCCTTTTCATATGAATTGTTGGTGAAGGTCTTTGCCAAATTTTTGGTCAAGTGCTTGTCTGATTTTTTGGCCCACATGAGGAGTGAAAAGGTACTGTTCCTGTAACAGTTTTGTTTTCACACCTGACAGAAGGTGTTACTGTTGCATTATATTTTAGTACGCACTTTGGACAAGGTATAGATAGTGTGAAAAGGTAAGTACCAGGATTTTTCACTGTAATGATTAAAATAATCTTACTACCTGTTGCATGAGAACAGTGGGCAATGTTTGCTGGTTTTTTTGGTTTTTTTTTTTTTGTATCTAAACCTGAAAAGTTTTCTACTTAATCCCTCTGAGAGAAAAAAAATCTAAGCTTTTTAGTTTACGAATATCCTGGTTTTGGAATGTGATGAGTTTGCGCATTTATAGGTGTGGCGGCTAGAGGAAAGTGAATGCCGGACTACCTGGAGGCAACTAACATGATATGTAGAGCAGTCTGCAAATGTGCTAATTTTGTGTATTCCATTTTTTGTAGCTCAGGGGGTGTCTGGGAGGTTATGATACAGAAAGGTGAATAAGAAGTTGAACACTAAGGACTGAGGTTGTCGATCTCAGGGAAAAGACCATTGATGCCTCTGGCAGGGAATATAGAACTCATTAGAATAAACTCAAATATGAGCATCAGCTACATAGGAGCAATGCACATGGACATGTAGTGCTTATAGGCTATTATACTTTACTGCTATAAATATACAGAGAAGCACTATCTTAAAGTCATACACTTCTGTCATGTCCTTATACACGTCCTGTGTATGTGACTGTTCTTAACACTGTGATAAAACAGCTTTAAGTATGATCAAAAGTTCAATCTGATACTTTTTTTCCCCCATAATGCTATTGATATCTAAACCAGGAGGATTATCTCTCTCTGGTCACTTCTATTAGTGTTACATTCATTGAATTCTTCCATAGGTGTACATGTGTACAGCAGATGGTTTGTATGAGGTCATAGCACAAATGTTTCTTAAGGCCAGGATGAGCAGCTTGACAGCCAGATTGGAAATGCTGCCGCTCTATGGATCAGTTCATTTCAGGTCTGTTAAATGGTGAATGGCAATTAACTGGAAGATCCCACATCTTAAGGCACCAGGCAAAACCGCTTTCTTCCTTGGGAGAATAAATACAGAGAAGAAACTGTAAAAGACCATGTATCAGCAAGCTGGTGTGTTTCAGAAATGCCAGTATTATTCCACACGCTCCCCCCCCCCCCATCAGAGATCCTCTGTCCGCTAGCCTACTGGATGTTTTCACAATCCAGTGATTACAGCATCAGCTGGTGTTTCTTGTGTTTCAAGGAAGGATTTCTTTTTATGATGAAGAAAAATGCCTATAAGTTTATGGGGCACGCTGTGGGAAAAAGGGAGCTCGAAACTAGTTACCAGGAAGACTAGAAACTCCAAACTAGTGTGATTCAGAGGGACAATGATGTTGGGAAAATGTCTATAGTCTTACCGACTGTTGAGGCTGTTAAACTGTGCCTCGGATTTGTCTGCATTCCTCAGTTTTATTGGCTGCTTTGGGACACTTTTGAGTCTGTGGTCTTGAATTAATTACACAACCTTCCCCTCTCCTCTCCTCCCCCCTTTCCTGGCTGGTAGTGCTCTAGGGCAGAAATGAAGTTGTCTGTCTCTGCTAACTGTTCTTTATGGACTGACAAACTTTGAATGTATCTGTTTGACCATGTGAAAATGCAGAGCTTTATGATACTTTGGGAATAAATGCAGCTTCCCTAATTTTTATGTACTTCCAGTGTTGAGTGCCATAAAGTAACTTCTCACGTAGTCGAGTCTCTTTTAGATGAAAAGCTTTGTTATTGAAAGTAATGAAGTAAGAGGAAAAAGCGTGAATCTTTCTAGTGTGACCTTTACAATAGATTTCAATGAGCTTCACATTTTGAGAAATCCAGACTCAATTTTAAGTGGCAAATGAGAGAATCCAACAAACTGTCTTAAAGATTACGTGCTTTCAGGCAGCCTGTAGAAATGTGTACTTGTAACTTCTCCTAATATGCATTCTGGTGACACAATACTATTAAGAAAAGAACATGTTATTCTTTCATACAGAACAGGCTGGATTTATATTTTAGATATAGAACTTGCCACAACCTTGAACACGAACATCTGGCACTCATGTGTGTACAAATATTTACTGTATTAGTAACTTCTTCATTGTGCCAGTCTAATGTCCAGTGGGAGTTGGATGTACTCACCTGAAACTAAAATTTGTGTTTCATTTTATTATTAGTTTGGGGCTTTTTATTGTAGTTAAATTGTTTTCTCAGCCATGATGGGGCTATATTGATATAATAGATACAAACATTTGAATGGTGATCTAGGGTGGCAAGGAACCAGATGCAAACACTGTTAAAGTGGCATTCTCAGGATGGTTATCACACTGTGTCTGTTTCTCAGTGTGCACATCACACTATCCTTCAAGTCTAACTGAAGTCGGAATAACTTAAAGTAGTGAAAGGGTAGACCTGCTTTAAGTTGTTTCATCACATTAAGGGTTAACCGTGACATGCACTGCAGTCAGGTTGCTTTCGTTAATATACATTATTATTTACAGTAACGTGTGGCCTCAGGATAGTCTCAGCCATTCCTCATTTTCATACCTTTTTATTCAGATTTGGTTTCAGTTTGTTTCGTTTAGCTCAAATAAAGATGTATTGTACCATTATTCAGTTGTCTGGGGAAGAGTGTAAGGGCAGCAGTTGAATCTGCAGTGGAGGCAGGCGAGGGTTTCTCTCTGGGCTGACATGATCTTTGCTCTTGCAGTAGGTTTGGGGAGAGGTGGAAGAGTGGAGGCTTCCTACAGTGCTCTGGAAGCCTTGGGATTGCAGGGGGACTTGGGGGTAACCGTGCCATTCCTCCTGGTGTTTGGGAACATATTTGGAGAGGACTGTGCTGTCATGGGGGAGGGATGGGTTTTGGCACAGAAGTGTTAGGTAGGGTTGCAATGATGCAGATGGTTTTAAATGCGCACTAGCAAAACCCAGCTCAGGATCCAAGGATGATGCCCTGGCAAGAATTGGATTCCTTTCTTATTTCCCAGCAGCACTGTTGTGCTGGCTGTATCTCTTTCACGGAGCATAGAACAACGAGCTGTATGTCTCTTCTCCCTTGGTTTGTCTTAATTCATTGTTTCTACCTCACAAATAGAGCGCAGGGATGTGTTTGTTTGCAGGCTGATCTATCTTAAGGGTTGAAAGCATGGTGTAAATACTCATTATTTGTTATCAGATTTGACTTCTGGAGCATGTAATTGTTATTTGAAGTTTCATTTTCATAGCTTGTATTAATTTGGTATCTTTAATAGTCTTTTAATTGGCTTTGATTGTGCTTTGCAGATGGTAGACTTCTAGTTAATGTGTACAAAAGTATTTTAAACACTGTCTTCGTGTAAGCATTGTTAACCATGCTCTTTAAAATGTAGTATGGAGCTCACTTACATTACCAGAGAGTATTAACTGATAGTGTGTTCAGTGATAATTTTGAAATTAGCCCATGAATGTACTTTCAGGCTTTCTGTGATAGTAGCTGAAACTATTCACTTGATAGCATTCATTTTGTAATCTATATCTGAATGCATTTGCAGATTGACTACTAATCTGTCACCATTTACAGCTCTATTCTAACAGCTACAAACTTTAAGTTTGGGCGGATACCTTCAGCTCTCAAAGGGCCTGCTTCAGTAGATGGTCAAAACCCAAGGCATTTTTTTGCTTGCTGTTGGCCATTTAAAAAATACGTACAGGAGTGAGAAACTGTATTTTCAGAAAACATTTGTATGGTGGTTTGGGGCTTATTTGTTAATTTTCCAGTTTAGACAAAAATACCTAACTGCAAATTTTACTGCTGATTCCACAAGTTCTCAGAAGATATTTAAGGAAAGTATTTTTTTTTCTTTAATATATGGTTATATCATGTGTTTGTGGAGGAAACTCCCATCTTAAGCAGACTTGCTGGATGTTTTTTATAACATACCAGGCATCTGAAGGCCCAATGCCCTTGTTGCTGTTTTCACACAGTTCAAACAAATGGATTCTACCTTGTGCAAAGCTAGTGGTCACTGTATTCCCAAAAAGGCCTGCTGATTTTTTTTTTTTTTTTTTTTGTGGGTAAGGAGGATGTTCATATAATCATATTTAGCCACATAGATTGTAAAAGGTGTGTGTATGTAAGTGTGGAGTAGAAGGTCCTGTTCGGGTTTCTTCAGCTTTTTATTATGGCAGTGCTTTATTGCCTGGTTAGTGTTAATTGCTGTTGGCTTTTCTTGGCTGTGTCACTTTCTATACAGCAAAACTAACTATAAATGTCTCTGATGGTGAGATAACCCCATAATTAGATTAATTTGAGTGGGAAGAGACCTCCAGAGATCATCTAATACAACCTCCTGGTAAAAGCAGGGCCAATTAGATCAGGTTGTTCGTGACCATGTCCAGTCGAGTTTCACTGTCTCCAAGATTGGAGATTCCACAACCTCTCTGAAGTGGCCTTTTGTTAGTGAGCCTTTTGCTGTGGCTTTATGCTTTCAGTATACTGTTAGTTTCCCCTATGAATTTTACTGCTGGACACTTAACAGGTAATTCTGTCTGTCGGTATGCCTTTTGTCTTGCCAAATACTTTCCCATTTTGGTTTTGGTAGCTTATTTAATGATTGCTCTGTGTGTCACTCGTGGTTCGAGTCCAAAGCACTAGCTCCTAAAGATTTTAAATGGCATTTTAATGAGTGTGAGAGATTATGATGGATACCAAATCATATCTTACCTCTTAGATGTCTACAAGACTGACAACTTGAACCTTGCACGTTGGAAGTGAGCTGCACTACAGAGGCGCTATGTTTTGATTGCAACTCTGAACATAAATTGGTGAGCTTGCATTTGTTGTTAGCATAGATCAGGACTGATTGTATCAAGAGAAGATGACTGTACATGTGGCTAATATAATATTTAATTCAATTTGCAAATACAAAAAAGTGAAAAACCTTCCCAGTAAGAGACATTGTGACATTGAACTTGATATTGGGAGGACAAGGACTGATAGCTGAATGAACTAAAACCATGTTAGTAAGACATTCCTCTCTCGAGCATATCCCCTTTTGAGATCAGTGTATAATTATAGGGAGTGCAGTATAAATGTAGTGAGAGACAATTAGAAGAGTGGTGACAATATGAGTAAACAATAAGAAGAGGAAGGAGGGGCACAGGCAAATGCAGTGACATACTTGTTCAGGATCATCGAGCAGTTAATTTCAGAGCTGGGAATGAAATGAGCTCCAGGCCAAAACCTGATTCAGCTGTCTCACAGGGGTTTTGAAATCCGGAGATGGAAAAAAACTTCAGAAAAGGGTGAATACTAAAAGTACTAGATTGTAATCTGGTACTGGTTGTCCTAGATAGAACTGCAGGTGAAGGAATCTGAGCTGCCAGTGAACTGCAGTGAAGATTAATTCCTTCAAATAGTGTCTTTCCAGATTTATTTTTTTCAAATCAAGCTCTTAGCCAGAAAGTAAAAGCAGAGAAAACGTAGATTTTAGAATGCTTTAAGTGAATACATTGAAATGAATGACTGAATCGAATACTTTGTTAAAACATGCAATTTCCCCCTAATACTAGTTACAATATTAGAGAGAGTAAAACCTAAAACTCTAATCCTGTTAAGCTTCCAAAGTAACTTCACTGTGATACCTCATTTTTAAAAAAGTATTCCTCTGGGGAGGGGCAGGGGCGGAATCCAAATCGTTGAACGTGCTGTTGAACTTGGCATACCAAACAAAGGCTACTCTGTTTGGTACTGTTTTAAGTCTAAATATTTTATTTTTCAAAGAGCTTGATGCTTCCCCCCCACCCCAAAAAAAAAAAAAGTGTTTTTCATAAACATGTCAGAGATCAGTACACTGTTTTGAGTTAAATAGCAGCTGGTATGGTTACGGCCACACCTGAGCTGGGTTTGTGGGTTATCTCTTCCAGCTGCTTGGTACTATTCCACCCTTTCTCTCATCTCAAGGTGTGCTGACACAATCATACGTGCAGTTGCTCTTTAGCCTTTGCCTGGGGTAAAATAGGCACCGTGAAACATTTTGGAGAATAATTCAGGTTGCGAGGGATCTCTGATGGCATCTCGTAGAAAGTCCTCCACTCCCTGGTTAAATCAGGGCCACCATCAAGGTTAGTTCAAAGCTAGGCCTAAGGAAAGGTTGTATTTTCACAAATGACAAATTTTGAGAAATAAGGCTAATCTAAGGGTGGTAAACCTCTGAGAAGGTAAAGTAGGGAAGAGCAGGAGTCGTGACGTGCTGCTGCTGAGCTCTTCCTTTGTCAGTCTTCTAGCCAGAACAGCCTGTCTGCCTGCAGCTCCGAGTGATCTGAAGTGTACTTTTTGCCTGTTGGATATTACGTTAGCTGGGCAGTTTCAGGAATGAGATACCCAAATGCCTGACCTACCATGACTCACGACTATGTTTTAGCAAATGTTTAAGTGTACTTCAGTATAAGAGCTTGTAAGGCGGATGTGTGTGACAAGTGTGTATGCTGCTCTGCTGGAGTTTTTTCTGAGCATGTTGGAAGGACTCTCCAGCATAAATTCTCTGGTGAGTAAGAAGGCAGGTGATCAGGAAGTCTTTTTTGATGGAGTATTTCATACTGTTATTTTCCCTATAACTGTCTACCTGTTTTCCGGTGCTTCAGGAACAAGACTTAAATTTGTTGTTATGTTTTTAAACCCCAGTGACTTGTCTTCAAATTTTCTTTGGAAAGTAGTCTACAGATGGATGAGCACAAAGAGCAAGATTACATAAGCCCTGTTTTCCAAGGAAGTTAGGCTTAAATAGCAAGTCTTTCAATTTAAGTAATGTGGTGCTTTTTACTGAAGCCGGCAGGCTCATCTCCTAGCTCTAGTTAGGGGCTCTTCAACTCGTGGATAAAGTTCGGTTACATAAAAATCAATGAAAACTTTCTGAAACACTTCAGGAACAGCACAGGTGGGGGTTGTTTTCTTTTGTTTTTAATGTTCTGGCAATGTGGAGAACTGAGAAACATCCTGGGTACACAGAAATAAAAAATTATGATAATCTGTAGCAATCTCCTCATTTCATCTTCCAGTTTTCTATAAAAGACATGAAGCAAAAAGGCAAGTTTTATGACTGAATACTAAATGTTAGCTTGTTTCCCTTTTTCCAGTTGTGTTTGGAGCTGTGGAGTGACAAGGAATAAAACCTGAAGAGATCCATAGCATTTCTGATTCTCAGATTTGTAACGTGTTCTTTAGGTTCTTTGAATTAGCTCATGCTTTGATAGTGACAGATGTCCATGCTCTGTAATTACAAAGTATGTGCTTGAGAGTTTTGTTGTGCTTGAAGACTGAGTCAGTCTGAAGTATTGCAGGTGTCTGTATAATACTGTTTAGGGTTTGGGTTTTTTAATGGCGGACAAGAGCCGCCCTCTGGCTATAGCATAAATCACAACAACTACTGCTTGTTAGTGGCTCTGAGTTTGACCTGTACAGGAATGTGACTTCTCCCCTTCATATTGCCCTGTTGTGACTGGTTGCTTTCTTTTTATATTCAGAGGCTATAGATCAGTCATAAACATAAAAAATTATAAAAAAATGTAAAGTTTTGATGTGTTAGAAGTTGTTTCAAAAACTTAATGATGAAAGAAGACTCACGGGGGTATTTAACTTCACATTGTTCCCAATGCTAAAACCTGTGACTTATGAAGTAGAGATCTTGTCTTCTTCATTTATAAAGTGGAAAACATCTGAAGTGTTGACTAGGTGAAAACTTAAGTAAATATTATTGTGATGAAATCTGCTTTGTATTTTGAGTTGGATAAATGAGCATGAGAAAACTGTTACATAAGACTTAAAAAAAAAAAAATGCCAAAAGGGATGCAGAGGAATAGTGAACTATGTCAGTGAAGATCTAACTTGAGAATGTGAATGGAATAAATTTCAAGACTGAAGAATAAATGTGAGGTTTTATATTTGTTCTGTATCTTCTCTCCCCTTGACAGTAGTAGTTAATAAAAAGTCTGTTGTTCCTTCTGTCTGGAACAATATAAGTATTTTTAACTATCAACAAAGTGTCAACAACAGGGAAAAAAAATCTTTCTTTGGCTTGTGAAAGACTTTTTTCCTAATTTTGTAGCTTTAGAAAGGATGAGCTAGTCTGGCCTGCACTGTTCAGGATTTCTTGTAGCAGATGCCTGCTTCAAATGTAGCAGCAGTGGACTGTCCTAGAAGAAAACTGAACTAAGGAGTAATTGCTGTATTACTATTGCAGGCTGTGAATGTCTTGGCACTATCAGAACAGCTAGAAAAAGCCCTTCTGTCAGATTCACCTTTGTGCTAGGCAAGGGGAGCTGGAGGCGGTCTGTCCACAGCTATTCAGTTCCACAGCCAGCACAAGAACAGAGGGAGTGGTGGAGTCCAGTCCAGTTGCATCTGGTTTGTTATGTGGTTTGTTTTTTTTTTACTGGAGGCCAACAGGTTAAATGACACCTGAAAATGAAGTAAGCAGTGTTGTTTGGGATGTGCTTTGAAAATGTCTGCCTCTAAAGAGTAGACATTGCTTACTTAAAACAGATGTCAGTATAGTTGCCTATTTATTTGCTGTTGACATTAGAGCAAGCAGCCAGTGTAGTCTCCTCCTGATTGGTTGTAAAGCTTGACTTGGGAGTCCCAAGCGAATGGAGAATCACAGAACGTTAGGGGTTGGAAGGGACCTCTGGAGATCATCTAGTCCAACCCCCCTGCCAGAACAGGTTGAACAGGATGGTGTCCAGGTGGGTTTTTTTTGTCTCCAGTCTTGGAGACTCCACCACCTCTCTGGGCAGCCTGTTCCAGTGCTCTGGCACCCTCAAAATAAAGAAGTTCCTCCTCATTTTCAGATGGATCTTCCTATATTCAAGTTTGGACTCATTACCTCTTGTCCTGTCACTGGGCACCACTGAAAAAAGATCAGTCATTGATGAGAACATCTAAAGAGATGTTTTACTGGTTATGATTTTGAGACTGCTATTTGATACTTGGTGGATATTACATGGTCAGTGCAATTTTAGGTCACAGTGCCTCTCCTGGTTGTGGAGTTTTATCTTTGATACTGGTGCCAGATGTTGATATTGCTGTGTTAGATTTCAGCAGTGTGAAGAAACGTAATCCAATCTGATGTCCAACAATGTCATAAGGAAGATAGGTCAAGCCTTGTTCACATGCATTTTTCAGGCCAAATATAGATCTGGAAATTGTAGGGGAACAGGGAAGAAGCTAAGGAGGCTTATTTATTGATCATCAAGCAGATTAAAACCTCTGTGCAGTGTAATGTGATTCTTGTTGTTGTTGATTTTTTTTTTTTTTTTTGGCAGGGGGCGGGGGCTCAGCATGTTTGAATTGACCATGTTTCCACTGGTCCTCAGATTTCAACTTCGTACATACTGGAGGCGGAGGAGGTGTTTGCTAGTGATAAAGTGGACTATGTGGATCTCTCCGGTTCCCAGCTAGCTTTAAGGCCAGTGTATTTCCTCTTAAAATTCGAAAGTGCTATCACTGCAGACCTTCGGGTGAGAATGAAGCACTCAGCATCTCAGATCAGAAGCTTTTAGAATAAAGCCAGTCAATTATTTATCATGACACTTGTACTGTGTCTTCTGCAGCGTAGCCTCCGGCCTGTAGGCAAGGTTACAATATAAACAATAGTGTTAATACACTTGTTGTCCAGATTGGTAGGTTTGCTGGCAGTCTGGCACCCAGAGAGCTGCCGTTCTGCGTTAGCAAGTGTAAGCATGCAAGTTTGGGCAAGATATTACTTGTGTATGCCATGATCTCTTTACTATGGGGCCGCTTAGATGAGCTTTTTACTGTGATGGAGCTGCGTAATGTTGGGAGCAGGCTTATGTGCTGCTTGCAGATGTGTCACTTAATGCCATTGTTAACATACATACCTCTGAATAATTTAAATAAAATACCCAGAATCCTGACGGGACAGTCCAATGCTTGGCCAGACCGAGAGCTGACAGTCTGCAGCTGGGTCGTGCTAGCCGGTCACTTTTAATGGGGAGGGAGGGAGGTAAGGTTGTAACTGGACATCTTTTCTGATCTGCACAGGTGAACAAGTCTCTTGTGACAAGGAAACTGTATTTTTAGGCCACAATATTTATATATTAAAAATTGGAGTTGACGGTCTGTCATCTCCTAATTATGTCTTTTGATGCCTCTTCGGACTCTTATTACATATTCGGCATAATAGTGGATGCGGCTACTTTATGTCAGGCTTTTTCCCACCCCGCTCCTTTTTTCATAAGGTGAGAAAACTCTGATTTCTGTGCCTGGATAAAAGCAGATTTAGTAATTTTTGCTGCGCTGCTTCTGTTGCTTTTCCCGCAACAATTAATTAAAGCTTATAAAGTAACCTTGTTCTCCAGAGAGGCTGACCCTTTTCGTGTAGAACTTGATGAACTGGGAACTGGATTATAATGTACCTGGTAGATGCCAATAGAATCTGCATTTGGCTGCTGATTTAAAAGGTCTGGAAATACAAACCTAGATTTTAAAAAAAAAAAAAAGTGATAAAAGGAAGAAAGCACACGTCTGCAACTGGAGCCTCGCCTCTTATATGGTTATGTTTATTTTTTTTAAATATATCACACAGTCTGGGGTTAGTTGTCCGGCTTCAAGACAGATTTTTGGAGAGATGGGGAAGATTGCCCTCTCTCCCCCAGTGTGAAAATATTTTCTGTTCAGAAGCAACATTTTCTTCTGTCATTTTGACCTTTCTTTCACACGTCTGCAGTGACCATGTGTGGTAGTTTTGCCTCATCTCATACGATAATCCCAAAATTTTGATGGGAAAGCATTACCGTTTCTCTGCGTGATCGTTGTTGTTGTTGTTAGTTTTATTTATATATATATATATATTAATGAAAAGGTGATGTATGCCTTTGGCTGTAAGCAAATTCTGCAGCAGTGGTTGTGGAGTGTATCAGTCTGTTGAATGCAGTTATTTTTAGCCCTGTCCATTTCCAGGAATGCCTGTCTGCCACTACTGATAGACAAAAATGAGCAAGCCCTGATAATGTGTCTATGGTTTATGTTTCTGAAACTTAGAAACTTCTGACTCGCCCCCCTCAACATGTCATTGTGGATCTGGCGCGCATCCACTGAAGCCCAGCAGGACTGCAGAGGAAAACTGGACCTCTTGATTGAAACTACCCAGTGACTAGATTTTACTTGATCTTTCAGTATTCTCTAAACTTCTGACTGGAAACCCTTAGCGATGTATTTTCAGGAGAAAAAAGAAAGGCATTATCATGTGCTTCCAGTGAACATGTTTAGCTAACTTTCTGTGTGTGTGTGTAATTTTGACCTTGCACTCAGTTAGGAAGTAGACCCTACTTGACTCATATGCGTGTTTGTAAGTGGGTGTTTTATGAATGTTTTCCACACCAGGTGGCATTTGCAGCTTTTGCACCACACAGCCAAAGTTTTATGGCCTTCAGTTCTCTGTCAGTTTCGTTTAACAACGTTAATTGATTTTTGCAAAGTGTTCATGGCTGACTGATTCCCTCTGTTTCTCTGGAGTGGTACAGAGCATGGGATTATCCGTGTGCAACACAGCGGAGCCTGGTACTTGGATGAACAAGTGTTGCCCCTGTATTTCTGCTTTGTTGGCACAGAGACCGCTGTGTCTGTATGGACCCAGGGGCGCCTGACTTGCCAGAAGAGCCTGCTTGGGAGAGGGACCTGGCTCCTGTATATGAGCATGCAACTTGTTTCTCTTTTTCTTCCCAGCCATGTCTCAAGCTGTGCAGACAAATGGGACGCAACCTTTAAGCAAAACATGGGAGCTCAGTTTGTACGAATTGCAAAGAACGCCTCAGGTAATATGTTCTAAAGAGCTGTCCTTTATGGCAAGGCTCTTGTTTATACTTTTTAGAAGTTGAAGCTTGATGTTCAAGATTTTCTTTGATGAGTGTTAACTGCCTTTTCTTAATGATAGAATATTTTTTAAAAAACCCTCACAACCCAAAACCTTTTTCGTAATATTAAAAGGTGCTTCATCTTTGTTTCTTTTTTCCTTTCTTTAGCAGCATGGGGGTGTGTGTACTTGATGTAGTTGTGTACATGTCTTGTTTTGTCTTTTTACTATGTTTCTCTTTAAAAGAATAGTAAAACATGCCATCTCTGTGAGGAAGTTACTAAATTCCATTAAAGAACTTTTATTTTACACTAGGAAGCAATCACTGATGGCTTGGAAATAGTGGTGTCACCAAGGAGTCTGCACAGTGAACTGATGTGTCCCATCTGTTTGGATATGTTAAAAAACACCATGACAACAAAGGAATGCTTGCATCGCTTCTGTGCTGACTGTATCATTACAGCCCTCAGGAGTGGGTATGTAAATATTATAACAGGGAAAAGGGATTTCACTTTAGATGAAAATGTGATCAAGGAAATTCTGTAAGTCCTGGGTGTTGATGTGGAACAGTTACATGCCTGTGCACTGCAAGTTTCTGAATGTGTAGCACGTGTTCCATATGTCATTCTTTTGTGTTCAGCTGTCTGTGGCAGAGCAGACCCGGCCTTTTTTCCTTGTATGAAAAATGATCCCATAACTTTGGTTTTTTGCGAGGATTTGAAAACCCTTTTCTCTCCCTCTCTCCCTCCCCCACCCTTTTTTCTTTAGACCCAGTAACAGCAAAACAAAAGTATACTGGATTACTTACAAAAATGAGTCTCATATCCCTTATTCTTCCTTTTCCTAATAATAAATTGCAAATTGTGTGGCCTTTCATCAGTAGTCCAACTTCCAAGCTTCACTACTGAAACAACCTCTGCTAAAATACAAAATTTTTCTTGTATTCTTCTAGTTAATATTTTCCCTAAAGTAACAGAATTCTGAGGTAACCAACAGCGAATAAGTCAATGGTGTATCTTTTTTGATAATGGCAATTACCTGTGTTCAGAGGTCACACTTAATTTGCTGTCCCTGTGTAAATTCTGGTAAGTAATTAGCAAAAATACATTAGAGGGGAACAAGAAAACTGTTAGGAGTAAAGATGCCAGTGTTTTGGCTATTGAGACCTCTTCCTCTTACAGGAAAAAAAATTGTGTGAACTTGACATTTTAGTTAAGTGAGAACAAAATGGTAGGAAGGACAAGAGTGGTTTAGTTTTCCCGGTAATTGGTGCTTGAACTATAGAGTAGGTTCCTTAATCTTTGTTTTGCCCTGTGAGTGCTAGAAAGACTATGCCTTAATATAATTTCCACTAGACATGCATTTTTTTTTCTAGGTGAAAATCAAGCCAGAGGACTAAGGGAAGAACTGTTTGCGGAGTGCAACGTTTGAACTCCTCAGTCTAAACGCACTTCGCTTAAACATACTTTAAAAAAAAAAGGCAGGGAGATACATGTTTGGGGTTTTTGTTTAAATACCTGGAACTACCCGATCTGTCAAAAGATAGAAGCCCCATTCCAGATTTACTATAAGTATTGAGTCTTAATGAGTGCTTTAGCAAAGGATTGTGGCATTAGGAGAGACTTCTGTTGTTGCTGGAGAGTTAGTATTGTTTTCTTCCTTCTTGTTCACGTCCAGCAACAAAGAATGTCCCACGTGTCGTAAAAAGCTAGTTTCGAAAAGATCACTGAGACCAGATCCCAATTTTGATGCTCTCATCAGTAAAATTTATCCAAGCCGAGATGAATATGAAGCTCATCAGGAGAGAGTGCTAGCAAGAATCAGCAAGCACAATAACCAGCAAGCTTTAAGTCACAGCATTGAGGAAGGATTAAAGATTCAGGCTATGAACAGGTATGTAATCCACGTAATTTGTCCACATGTAACCTTGTTTGCCTTAACACTAAAAATACACCATCGGTCCTCACTCCCTGCATAGCTTGAGATGCCTCTTCTCTTCTCTGAAGTCTGCCAAAATGCTTTTTAACCTTTGGCAAAATAATTTTTAACCTTTTGTCTACTAATAGAAACCTTGTATCAGTCTCTGCAACTTCTGTGGCAGCCTGATGTGGATTTCAGCTTAGCTTTACCAAACCATGGCTATCAAGTCTGTGATGACAAACTTCAATACCATGAATTTTGTACCAACATATTACCGTTACATGCAAATAAATGCATATAATGCCAGAATTTAGGTTTTGGTTGCGACTTAATTTGTGTCAGCTAAAGTTGTGACTTCAGTTGTGACAAGGCTGGAATATATGTTTATACAGTATTGTATTCTGGGTGTGCATTTAAACCTAAGACAGTCAACTGAGAAAGAGGCCCCGAACTTCGTTGCAGTGAAGCGTGGTGTGATTTATGTTATTAATCATATGTGGATTTGTATTTAGATGAAAATAATGGTCTAAAATTGCCTGAAAAATAAAACTAAATGTATGAAGTTAAAAATTATCTTAAAACATGTCTAAAAGGTCTTTGAGGGATAGGAAAAAATACGTTGTCTTGTCTATGAGAATCTTTTTATAAGAAAATACAAATTTTTTTTAAAATTTTAAAAAACCTTTTAATTAGCTCTGAAACATTCAGTGCTTATGCATGCATGTTTCTACATTCTGGGATGACGGAAACTGGGAGAGGGAGGAGTTGTACAGGCTCACACTGCTTGTACATTGGGTGAATTCTGAATGCATTCACACATCATTTCTCCTTATTTCTGATCAGGTTACAGAGGGGCAAGAAACAACAGATTGAGAATGGCAGTGGAGCAGAAGATAACGGTGACAGTTCACACTGTAGCAATGCCTCAACACACAGCAATCAGGAGGCAGGACCTAGTAATAAGAGGACCAAAACATCGGATGATTCTGGGCTAGAACTGGACAATAACAACACGACCGTGGCAATAGACCCTGTAATGGATGGTGCTAGTGAAATTGAATTAGTCTTCAGGCCTCATCCAACTCTCATGGAGAACGATGACAGTGCACAGACAAGGTAAATGTCTTCTATTCCTCTTCATGTATTCTGCTGTAATTTTCTGTTGCTTTTGTTTTCTGTCACTCCTGGGAGCTTTTTAAAATCAATTTACTTCAGTCATACCACATCCCGTTTACCATATGTCCTCTTTCCCCTTTCCATTGCAAGTCAGGTAGATGGTACTGCTCAACTATTATCAAGAATACAGTAACAGTCTGTTTTAAGCCTTTGATCGCAAATAAAGATGTTTTTAAGTGTTTCTAGCATTGCAGTTCACAGTAGGCGCTAGGATGATGGTATAATATCAGCCCCTTTCTACTTATTCTAAGGTTCTTTGGGAATAAACAAACCTCGCATAAATGTCAGCATTTTTCGGAGCAGCTTTGGGTCAGCGGGATTTGTAGGCTGGAAGCTTTTCCTGGCATTGTTTTCATGATCCAGTCCAAGCACAGACTGCAAATTTTGGATCACAGCAATGAGCAGTCTCCTGGAGTTTCCTCGGATCTCTTCCAGGCTTTCACTCCTGATAAGACATCCCTCTGTAGTGCCTATAAATATATTATAAGTTTCAGATAGCTTTTCTTTTTGGTTTGGAGCTGCAAGGGACTTCGGGGGTTGGTCTGAAAGGCAAAGAGAAAGCTAAGCTTCTGGGAGAGGCCTCTGCAGCATTTGTGTCAGTCTTTAATTGTTGGGTGAAGAATTAAAGTGAGAACAGATAGTGAGACAATAAGGAAGAGTAACTCTGAGGTGCAGAGTGTCACATGTATAGCTCTTGCACCTTACGGCTTTCTGTCCAGACACTTCAGACTGTGTCTATGCTTAGAAGATTTCAGCAGTCGTGAGTAGTTCTCAAATCCCATTGACAACCCATTACTAGGTTTTTCATTTTGAGCAGATGACAGGGCAATGGTGTCTTGTCTCTACAAAGAGCAGGAGGGCTTGTGGGGAAAGTGTCGAAAAGACACTTTGGGACAATATAATTCGGTAAGCTGCTCGCATGTCTTGGGTGACAGCAATTAATATTCTTGTTCATGAACAGTCTTTCATAAGCCTTTTCACACTTGATGCTTAATATTTGGGGTTGTTCCAGATGTCTTTTTCCCATACCTGCAACTCATATGTCTTTGATTATCTTTGTGGTTGTTGTTGCAGATACATCAAGACCTCAGGCAATGCCACCGTTGATCACTTGTCCAAGTACCTAGCTGTGAGATTGGCTTTGGAGGAGCTTCGTAGCAAAGGAGAATCAAACCAGATGAACCTTGACACGGCCAGTGAGAAGCAGTATACCATTTACATTGCTACTGCCAACGGGCAGTTCACTGTAAGTGGAACTTCTATCTAAGAGCACAACTGAGCATCAATACGTTTTTGATAAAGATTTGATTAAAATCCATTCAGATGAACTTTTTCTGAGTTGGCCTCCCGATAAAATTCTTAGCACCAGGTTGGTTATTTAGAAGCAGATCAATTCCTTTGTGGAAAAAAGTATACAGGAAAAGTTCGGTTAGTAGAAAAGGAGGTGTATTAATTACTTGGGGAAAATCCAGTGCTACCAGCAACTACTAGCTGACATGCCATTATTTTACAGTTAAAATTGAAGAGGAAAAACGTTACTTCATCTGAGACTCTTGTTTCAAGAGCAGATAGCTCTAGCACCAGGAAGCGTCTATTGTAAGGTAGTGTTTCTCCACTTCTGTGTAAGCTTCTAATACTCGGCTATGAAACAGCTGTGAGTACACTTAGGGAAGAATCCCTCCTCTCAGTTGCTGACTTCAGAATATACAGATACAACAAGAAGGCAATATTGCAATTAGGTTGAACTCTGAGCCCAGTCTTACACTTGGGCATTTATCTGAATAAAATAAAAGTCTTCCAGTTAAGAGATAGGCAGATGCTTTGAAATAAGAATCTATTTCAAACATCACCACAGATTGTCTCTCAGACAAAAGCAGAGATGCTTCTGGTTTCAGTACACACCTGCTACTCCCTCTGTTTACAGAGAGGAAAGAGGAAAATGGAAGTTCACTTTATTTACAAATACATTCACTTTGCAAATGTTTTTCAGTGCTGTTTTAGTGAGATCAGCAGTTCAGAATAGCTAGCGGTTGCTTTTTGATGCCAAGTGGTTAGCTAATAACTTGTTCTACATCATCAGTGTCGTCTTTAAGTCCGTGCATTCGTCTGACTTAAGTAGTCTGTTTTTACAGTACTACCTGTGCAAGCCATCAGATTTTTTTCATTTCTGTTTGGGTGTTCTCTTCTAGGTGCTAAATGGGTCATTTTCCTTGGAACTGGTCAGTGAGAAGTACTGGAAAGTGAACAAACCTATGGAACTGTACTATGCACCAACAAAAGAACATAAATAAGCTGTGCTGGAAAACTGAGATGGGACTCACTCTTTTTATAGCTATGACTTCTTTGATATTAAAAGAAGGCACCACCATTATCTTCATGGACAATACACATGATGCCTTCAGGCTGTCTCAGTATACTTATTAATATGATTAGACAGTATTCTGGGTTGTATTTAATTTAGTCTTTGTCTTGGGTTTTTGTTTTTTCCCTAGGAGACTAAATGACCTTCTCCAGTGCATTCCAGTGTTTGACATGCTTTTTTGTTTCTAATGCATGATAACTGAACGAGTGTTCCAGTTTGGAATGTCTTAATTTTGTCCAGGTAAATCTGGATTTCTAATACATTTGACACAGTTACAGTAGCCTCTGTGAAGTACTGAGCATTGGATGACTAAGTAAGTCTATTCAATAGTAACATACACTAAGGAATGTGTTAAATGTTGTAATTTGCTAATGGTTATCCATATAAAAGATGGGTAGAGAATTGATTTCTGATAGTATTGCAGCTAGAAGTCAGCTGATTCCCTAGAAAAATTAGTAATTTTCTTAGGAACAAATAGAGCTGTAGTGAGAAAACTGACACTTTAAAACCTTGCTGTTTACTGGGCTTAATACTTCAGCGCAAGGTGATTCAAGAGATTGGTTTGCTTTTTGACGGGTTTCAGTCAAACCCTAAATAACCCAAACTCGTAACTCTTCCCCATGTAGAACATGCCAGTCTCGGTGCACACTGCGAATTCCTGCATGGCCCCTGCTGCAGTGCTATCCTGTCCTCACAAGCTTATTTAAGAAAATCTGGAAGTTTTAAAGTCCCAGTCTGTACCCTATAATAACAGATTTTTATTGTGAATGTATCAGATTGTTCTCTAAAGAACTGTCCTGAAACATTTTTTTGTGAAGCAAATCCCAGAAATTCCAGCACACAACCATAATGCAACATTGAAATGCTTTGCTTTATGGGATTCGTGCCACCCCAGCTGTGAACTTACCCGGGCTTCAGTTTGAGTAAGAACTTCAGCCATAAGCTGCTCAAAGATTTTTTTTTTTTTCTTCTTTCATTATTTATTTTTTTTCCATAGCTTTAACAAATGTGGCTTAGCACTTTGGAAGACAATTTTAGTACTTGACAAAGTTTACCATTTAGTGTCTTAAATTTAGGTTCAAGTTTTAAAACTTGACAGTAGGCTGTTGTGTGAAGTCCAGTAGCTACTGTTAATTGCATGTTAAACTCCTCTTCCCTCCCTCTGGACCTGGCTGTCACTTAATGGAGGTTGCTTACTTATTAGCATTCTGTCTTAAGGGAAATGTTACCATGAGATTCCCTTTGCTGTAAGGCTTGCTGATGAAGCCTTCACCCATTTGCACCTGAAGCTAGAAGCAAAAAATGTTGCTGATTGATAGGTGAGAAGTAACGTACTTCAAACCGTATGGTATTGCTCGTCTTGCCCCGTAGTGGTACATAAGTCTTTGGATGACAGTGGTTCTCTTGGCAAGTACGTACCTTTCCATTGCTCCCGTCTTTCAAGCCTAGCACTTGTAAATATGTGTCCATTCCGACTGCTCTTTCAGATCAGCTTTATCCCGATGTGAAAACTGCACAGGCTTCTCTGAGTAACTTATTTTCTCTTACTGCAAGACTTGGTTTTTTTTGTGACAGGACACAGAAGTTTTCAGGCCGCAGAACATGGAGGCAACAGTTTTTAAGGAAATGTGATATTCGTGACTTTCTGGTGAAATGTTGCATTGTATAGACTAGTAGTGCATGTCCACTAAATATAGTCTTGGGGGGTGGGGGAGTGGTGACTATAAATGCTTTAAAATTTATTGGTAAACTCCTAGATTAGTTGCAGCATACCTTCCCATTGTGATAGCTAAGGTAATGTCCAGTCCCTTAAGCAAGAGGTGTTTGTGAAGCTGAGCAGTCTGTCTAGGAACTGTCTGTCACTTTGTCCACAGTTCTTTAAAAAGTGTGGGAGAATGTGAAGCTTTTATTTTCATGTTGTAGTGAATTTACTGAATATTTATGTTCCTTAAATATTATCTCTATAATGTAGTTGCTTGATTAAACCATTGATTGCACTGCGACTCTTTAGTGCTATAAACTATTTTATTTTCAAAATTATTTTACTCTTCCACCTTTTAAAGCCATATTATTTTCAAAGTACATAATGTGTGTTAGGTATGGGCAAGCCTAATAGCTCTAATATCCAACTAAAGTCACACTGAAATTCTCACATTGACAATAAAAGCAAAAATGTTACCAATAACCTATTGGAAATTCCAGTGCTGCTTCCTCTTATAATTCATAAAAGAAACCCTTTGGACAGTTTTTGTTTGGTTTTTATTGCTGCTGTGTTTGTGGTTGTCATGAGGGAAGGGTGAGTAGGTGCAGCTGACCTCCACTGGTGGTGATGGGAGGCGAGTCTGGGCCCGAGCACTGTTCCAGTCCATTGAAACCAACTGAAATCCTGTGTTACATGCCTTGAATGAGAAATACAGAGGCACAGAGAAGAGAGCAGCTCTTCCAGTCACCTCTCCTAGGTGCTGCTGTTCTAATCAGATCCTGTAGCCTGAGAAACGGGATGACGGATTTTCACAGCACTCAAAACCCAACAACTCTGGTTACATTTAATTGTATACTAAGCAGCCTTAAAGAAAACAGTGTAGGATAACGAGAACAAATTACTTAGGTTGAGGTACTTTATTAAAAGAAATGAAGTTCTCTTCCTTTCCTTGCTTTATTTCTACAGTTATAACAACTTTTAACCAGACTGATACAGCTTGAGCTAAGATGGAATGTTTGTGTACACTAAGAGTAAGGTTTCTTGAGATGCACTGAATGTGGAAGGATGTCCCTTTGTGGCTGTACTCCAGCTGCTCATGCTGCTGACACTGATTTTTCAGAACCTCTGAACAGCTTTAACTCTATTAAAGCTTCCTTTAATCACAGCTAAAGAGAAAATACCCATGTATACAGGGGCTGGGTGGACATGTCCCTCGGCTAAAAATCATTAGATAGAGGTGCCACTGTACTACTCATACTGTTAACTAGATCATGCCATAAAACTTAGTTTTCCATCGTCCTCTGGTGTTTGTCCTCCAGCATGCTCATCAGCCGCTAAACTAATATGATTTCAGTACCTTAATAGTTCCAGCAGTTAATCAGTCAGTTCCAGTTTTCTGTTCAGCACAAGCCACGTGCAGTGCCTTGATCTGACACAGGTTTGTGGCATGTTGAAGGTCTGTCATTAGTGACAGTGGCACAGAGTGCCTGGCAAAGTCCTACACCAAGTGGTACAACATTGCCCAGCTCCAAGAATCTGGAGAGACTCAGCAGGAACCTTGCCACTAACCCCTGCATTATTATCCTAATTTATTTACTACTGTAACAGCCAACCATAGCAATATGGATTACCCAAGCTGATCAAAACAGTTTTGGGTCATGCTGTGTTGTTGGTGACTGGTTTTGAGATACAGCCAAGTAGACTTCGGTGTTCCCCAAACCCCGTTTTCATGCAGCGCAGGGACAACGTACTAGTCGTATCTTCCAACAGAATCAAGAAACAACAAGGAGAAGCCCCCAAACAACAGCCTTGAACCAACACTAGTGTTTTATTAACTAATTATTGCAGGACTGACCCTACCTGATAAAAAAACTGAGACAACTATTGAACAGGAAGAGAATAATTCTCATAGGCTTGAGTTACAAACACCCCTTTCTGCTGGGGCAAAATTCTTTGTCCCAGCTTATAGTTGCTTCTGACCCTCTGACAGAAGGAAAACGACAGAATTGTATGGACAAGCCTGAATTTCATTTTCTCTGCCCATTCTTGTGCACAGCTCTGAACACCAAGGAACAGATGCTTTGACTTGAAAAAGATGCGCAGTACCTTCTGTTATTTAGGAGGAGCTATAAAAGTAATTAAAAATGTTTTCCACAACAGTTAACTTTCTTAACAGTTAAACTTTCTTTTTGGCCTACTTTATTGTAATTAGAGCACTCTCTTTTGCTCCAGTTAACTGACTTTATGACTGATTCTATCCCACTTACATTAACACTGAAGCAAGCAGTGCAAAATAAGCTTTTTAACAGCTTCTCCACTTAAATACTGAGCTCAGAACAACTAAGGAGAACTGTAACTTTCCTTTCTACTTGCATTTGTTTCCAATGAGTGCTAAATTTCTGAAGAAAACTTAAGTTTGCACTTCAGTAGGGATACAGCAACAATGTGGTTTTGTTTTTTTTTTTTAATTGGGACAGAATGAAAATAACTTGTTACCAAAGCAGTGATGAATTTAAGACAGCGTAAAAGGCAGTAACTTTATCCTGGCCTGACAGGAACGTAGGAAGTTTTGCATTATCAGGAGTATATCAGTCATGTTACTCATGGTTGGCGCTCAATGAGAGAGAAGCAATTAATACTCTTACTGTGAAGTTTCAGAGATGGAAAAATAAGAATAATAAAACCTGTGAAAAAAATGGAACAACTACTTCAACTGCAACAGTGATTCCCCATTCAAGCGAAACATCTGGAGATACCTGAGCAAAGTTTTGGGGAAAGAAAGAACAAAGTCAAGCTTATTTGGCTGGAATACTGCCATATATTTAAGGAAACCAGAACCGACTACCAACACACAGCATCTTTGCTCGTTCACAGAAGAGATCTTTTTAACAGCTAAGATTGTATTACTGACAAATTTATAGTAAAACTTCACCTAAAACTTCAACTTGTGGTGCCTTGTCACTGTACTTTTTTGCAGTACACAACCAAATGTAATCTCTGAACAAACAACGACCTAGAGTGACTAACACAATTCACAGAAGTTTGGTTATAAACTGAAGTTTCAGTAACAGTCATGTAACCATTCCTTTCTGTTCTCACTTGCCTTAGGTCCTTGCTTGTAGACAGAACTATGAAAACAGACTGAATGCCAAATTACATGTGAAATCTGGAGTGCACTGAGTCAGGACTTTCTGGCTTGCCTAAACTCAGATCAGATTTTATCCTGTGATATTTTGTAATCTTAACATGACCTCCCGCTCAGTTCTAACCAGTCAGGTTTTAGGAATGATTCATCTTAGGAATATTCTGTTTCATATTAACCTCATGTTTGGAAACGCTTAAGACTTTTGGCCCTATCCACCCTGGATTCTGTGCTAGCAATAAGGCTTTAACAAAGATTCAGGAGCAGCCACAATGCCTCAGTGTGAAAGTGGATGTGAGCGTAAAAGCAAGTAACTGTCTCGGAGACCCTCTCACAGTAACAGTACCTTGACCACGCACGCTGTGATCAGAGGTAAGTTCTGCTACATAATTCTAAAATTGTCTTTTCAAGTTAAAATAGCAGGCAACTCAAATTTTCAAAATCCAGTTTGCTAAGAAGTACTGGCTTACTTGAACAGGGTGTGCTTACAAGTCTGTAATATCCTGATCTATGAACAGAATGATTTGCATTAATCGGCTGCACAGTGAGTAGGGTAGTCTTCCGTGAACATGGCAGCAACGCCAGATTTATCATCTTCCAGAAACTCGGCATCTTCTGCCTTGCCATCTGCAGCAGCTTGAACCTGTTCTCCTGCCTGGACATCTTCAGCTAGATGAACAGGGCCTTCTGCCTGCCCCCCGGTGTATGTGGGAGTGCTGTACTTCATAAGAACAGTCTTAAATTGTGCCAAGGGTGCATTTGTGCGAACTCCCATGGGATCAAAGTGGGTTCTACTTACTCTGTATCCAGCTTCAGAGAGATAGTGTAAGAACTTATTTAACCTAAAAAAAAAAAATCATTTAAAAATGAGTTAATGCAATGAGGCCCATACAATACAAGTTGTATATCAGTTACCATGGTAATACAAGATTGGAACTTAAATGAAAACCTTACTTCGGCATATTCATTCCTTTAATACTGTGTCTGTGGATATTGTAGTAAAATGCAGGGTGCTCGGCATTGTTCTCAGGTTTTTGTCGCTTGGCTGCATTTCGAATCACTTCTTCACTTTTTCTTTTTCCTGGACCACAAAAAATGCCATTGAAACTAGTGAATTTCATGAAACGACAGAAAATGCTAAGAGACAGTACACGCACAAAAAAGCCACCTAGCAACTACACCTTTGCGTCTGCTTTTATAAGCTAGTATCTTTCAGAGTTAAAATCTAGCCTGAATTTAATTAACGTGCCATTTTCAGTAATAACAAGTGAACTCAAGTAGGTTTCATGGAGTATTTAGCATTCTGCTTTTACCAGTAAATATGGTTCTGGATGAAGATAAAGTAACATCAGTGTTCAGCAGGAAAGAACTCCCAAGTACTCAGATTATTAAATAAATAAATAAATATACACGAACACTAGGCTAGCTTAGCCATCACTTAAACTATAGTTTAATTTGAAACTGCTACATACAGCTACACCAAAATGACCTACTTACCATGTACCAAGTAGGATTCTGCAGAAATATTCGGTGTTTTAATATATACGCCACACTCTTCTAGAATACAATTGAAAGTCAAAATTAATTCTACTGTAAGACAGCAAAACGCCTTGGTTAAACAGAAAGAAATAATACACATTCCGGTCTAAAGAAGGAAGTGTTGTAAGAAGTACACATATGGGTAACTTACTAACTCAGTAACTTGAATTTAGAGGGGATATTCAAAATACACTTTCATTTAATGAGTACAACAGCATTCCCACACAGAGCGCCATTTCTTTTGGCACACTGATTTGCAATCCCTCCAGAGTATATGCAGAGCATGACAGCGGGAGTCGTCTCTTCCCAACAACAACATGTGCTCTGAGGTCAGGATCGGGATACACCAAAGAACTAGCAGAAAATATCTCCATCTCCTTCAGGGAACATGCTGGATTTCATGGCAGTCAACCTGCCTGCATTATGTTTATTTGGTTTAGGATCCGTCATACTGATTAAACATGTCTAATCCAGTACTATGCCTCTGACAGACCTTGCTCTTTTTACAGCAGCAGAGACCATCTGACAAGAGTTGACAAGTCCCACACTGCATTCAATTTCATGGATACGCTACCGTTAGCAGTAAGTTACCGAAAAGCAGCATCTCTCGAAATCACCACAAAGACAGTTTTTTTGTGAACAGTCTGCAATTTTTCTTACCTTGTTTGTTCTCATCATAAGGACTATGGGTAGAAAAGTGTTTTAAAGTTGTGCACTCTGCTTCACAAACTAATGTCTTCAAAAGTGGCTGAGCTTCATCCAAACCATACTGGACAGCCTCAAACAACATTCTTCTGAGGAATCCGGTGTTAAACAGGGCTCCTGACCTACGAAATGCAAGACAAGTGAAAAGTTAAGACTTGTTAGTGAAAGCAAAAAAGTTGCTCTAAAAATCTCTTGCTTAAATTGATCAGCAACTATGTTATATCAAAGTGCTGCATCAGGCTGACAGTGTTCTTAACTTAGTGATATTGAATTGCTTTGTTTCCAATGACAGTAATACTGGTCTCACGTTTCAAAAAATCAAGATCTCAAGAACAGTAATTTTATTTCTGCCCTACTATTTTGAGAAAGTCATTTAACCCCCACAAGAAAGGCACTGTCAATTGTCAACCGTTTTTAATAGTACTTTGAAAAAAACTGTTTCCCACAAGAGAAAATTCTAAGTATTAATTGTCAAACAATTTATTATTTACTACCTTCAGCACATGTAAAGATTTACTAAATAAATTCTCCAGAAGTACAGAGTAATAAAAACGTTGCTAAACATTTGGCAACCAGACAAAACACACAGCCAGGTTCTCCTGTTCAGGACGTATTACGTAAGTTGCACTGAATATGAAATTCAAAGCAAGTTTGGCATTATTTATTAACTGGTTTGCATTCTATGAACAAAAGCAGAAACTGTGAATACCCTACTAAATCAGGTCAATTAAATGTTTCCTGAATTCCTCCTGATTGCTGTACGTCCTTTTGTAGTGCTAAAATATCCAGCAGACTTTAATTTTCATTGTATGACTGAACAGCTGACCTCCAGAGGTCCTTCCAAACTAAATTGTTCTCCCATTCTGTATCATGTTCTGGACTTACCAGAGAGGACCAAGAACTACTGCCGTCTTCCCAGGCATACTGCCATGACAATCACAAGGCAGCTGCTGGTAAGGGTTTTCTACAACAGAAAAACAGGATTTAGGTTGTTTTTAAATAGTCAGCAATGCCTGCTTCACTGGAGAAAGACGACATAGATGTGAAGTAGTAGCTTACTTCAGTGGAGGTATTTGGGTGGGCAAGCAACAGCAGAAGTGTGACACCATTCTCACTTCTGCCAAGCAGTGCTTCTGAGAATTTAGTGATTGATGGCTTGATCTTTAATCATTGTTAAAAACATTGAAGAAAAAAAAGAAAGCCACATAACTTCCAATGTTTCTCGGCAGATTTCAAGTAACGTGGAAATTATTAGCCTTCCTACTTACATAAGCAGCTGTCCAGGTTAACAGTAAATAACAAAAATGTCAAATATCGGCCAATTAGATCTACAAAATACAGCCCACCTACTGCCCAATACACCCTCATCTGAGGGGAAAGGGATACTGTTTAACTCCCTACATTTTAATGTAACTGAAATGAACAGTAGAAAAGCAATCTGAGACCAGACCAAAACCTATCAAGCTGCCACTGTATGGAAACACTGAACAGTAGCAAAGACTGTCCCAGTCTTCCTGCCCCTTGCTGACAGGGCAGATCCATATTAAGCATCCCAGCAGCTACAGCTAGATGGAGTATGTCCCGTCTAGAAACAAATTCCATACATTTACAGCAAAATCCATGCAGACAACTAATCTAACCCACTACCATAAAGCAGAAACTGTTGTATTAGAAATACCTTCTCCACTTCATATAATAGACTCATCATTAGATTAAACTGAATTATTACTTTACTAAAAGGAAGTAAATATAAACAAGGCCTAAACAAGCACAAAACTGAGATACAGTAATCAGATCTTCTATAAAGTACAAAATAAAAGCCATTTACCTTCTACCATATTACCCTCTTTCTGAAAAATTCTCTCTTCACACCACTGGCAATGGATGAGGTATCTTATTTTCTTTGCTGAATCATCCGCAGGAGACGGTCCCCTTAAAACTCTGACCACTACTAGAACAAAATGTTCTAGAGCTACTGCGAGTAAAACTTCAATGCCTTTGTTACAGCGAGCTGCAGCTCTATGAAGGAAAAACACAAAACCAAACTGTACTGAATTCAGCAGATGAACATTGGCATGGACACCTGAACCTGCTGAAAGATTCTTGAGCTCATCCACTTTCTAAAAAGAGATACTAAAGATCTGAGAAAGTGATGAGGAGAACATGTTAGTGTAAGTGCCTAGTTTCATTTACTTCCTGTAAGACTAAGCAAATCTTGTTTTATTTCTTTGTATCATGTCTAGAAATACCGGTCTGCCGTCTGCATCATCTTTCTATCCAAATACCTACCTATCGCCAGGATATTGTAACAGAAAAATATAAACACGCTAAATGAAAATCTGAGAAAGCAGAAATGTAGAGAGACGCACGTGACGGTAAATCATCAAACGTCAGGCATCAAATGTCAATCATCAAATGTCAATTAAGTAAGGATTGTGGGAAGGTAGGTGAAAAGTTCCTGAATAGGTAAGCGTTGAGAAGGAAGAAGAAATCTTTAGGGTAGCTGCAGCATGTCCAGAAAACAATTAAAACTGCTTGAGCAGTGTATCTGTATCTAAGAATATTCTGCAAGGAACAACTTCATATACGCAGGGAGATGGAGAAGTAAAACCTAAACATATGCAGGTCAGCATTTGCACTCTGGCATTTTGAAAACCTCTGTGTACTTTATTCCCTCCCCACCTTTCCTAAACAGCTATCCCATCCTCTTGCCTGTGTCTTTTTTTTCCCCAATTAGGGACCAGATTTTATGTCTTTATTTATTTAATAGGCTGAACTTACTGAGAATATCTATATGCAAATGACAATTTTACAAGTTAGTAATGAAATAAATATTTTTAACTTTAAGCACAAGGATCTGAAGTGAATTATGTTCCATTAAAGCAAATCTAACTGTACTGCTCAGCTAGAAGTCATTCAAGCCGTTTAATATTTTAAAGTCTTACGCAGCACTAAAATGACAAAGGAACAAAAGAGTTTACAGATAGGCAAGTCTGGGTATTGGTGGAACACTGGAACAAGTTCCCCAGAGAGGTGGTAGATATCCTGACCCTGGAAACATTCAAGGTCAGGTTGGACGGGGCTCCGAGCAACCTGATCTAGTTGAAGATGTTCCTGCTCCTTGCAGGGGGGTTGGACTAGATGACCTTTAAGGTCCCTCCCAACCCAAACTATTCTATGATTTTACTCTTTACATTACCACCCTTCCCCACTACCAAAAAAACCTCCCCACCATCCCAACCCCCTACCCTTTTATGCACTTTCACTTTGCCCAGTTTTTAAGTTTAAAATTTACATTATCCCATAGTAGCACAGAAAAGAAACATTAACTTTGCATCAAGAAGCCTGGCTTTTAGAATTAAGGAATTCTGGGAACTTAACCTACAACCTCCAGCAGAAGTCTCAAGTTTTGTATCACTAATACTTTTCCAATAAATTTCTACCAGAATTTGAGCTAATTTGTTTTAACAGTACCTTGTCACAGCAGCAATTACTATTCTGGCTGCCAGTTCCTTGTAGTACTCTGTTCTGACAATATTGCATCCATAATGACGCAGGGCGACATGTTGAGCCTTTGCATACAGAGAACTGATGTCTGTGGAAGTCAATGACACAATTCCAAGATTTCTCACATTTCTAAAGGCAGAATCCAGGTAATTCACAGAAGTTCCGAAGGGGTCCAAATGGCTGAAAAGAAAGGAAGTCCTATTGAGTATCTATAGATGCTCAAGAGTTTAGCTTTAATCTCAGGAAAACACTAATTTATAAGCTTTGCCTATGGTTATATTTAAAACAAAATGAGAAAACAGGACTAAAATTTACAGCACACCTCTTATCAATTACTCTGGAAAACTTAAGGGTGTCAAACTGCAAGAGCCGG
Source organism: Chionis minor (assembly GCA_013398295.1). NCBI lineage: Eukaryota > Metazoa > Chordata > Aves > Charadriiformes > Chionidae > Chionis > Chionis minor. Next base: position 152,442 of record VZSF01007662.1, on the reverse strand, counting down.
GGCAGCACTGTGCTGGAAAAAACCCACATTTAACAAAGCCAGCAAGTTGTTGTTTTTCAGTGTGGTTTGTTTTGGGTTTTTTTTTTTTTTTGCATCCTGACCCACTGACTAATTAAAGTTATAAGAACATTGGCCTGATGCTTAGCTTTATCCTTAAAAAAAAGGGAAACTTCTAAAACCAAAAATACCTTCAAATGCATTAATTCCAGTTTATATACTAAATAATTAGCCTAATTTTCAGCCTGAATACCTTTTAGTTAATTAGCTTAGACCTACATGTTTATCAATACAAAAAATCTAATCACGTATTTTGATGTATGTATAGGCTTTGTATGTATGCATCTATAAACCTAACTTGAAAGAATTAGCCTACTTTAATTGAGAATGAATATGCTGCAAAATGGAATAAAACACAAGATGAAATGAAGTCCTACAAAATGACATGCAAATGTGTAAACTTTAAATTAATTAAAAGTTTTAAGGAAAAAAAGGATTAATATGACACTTCTCTTTATCAAGCAGACAATGAAGTTATACAAAAAATAGTTTGGCTTAAAATTTTCATGTACATTTATAGTTCCTTCTGGATGTCAGAAGGGCTTAGTATTTTTCCAGCGATTTCTAAAACACTTAATATTAATGTTCTGCTCCCACACCATTTCTGGGACAAGAGAATTACATTTAAAATATCAAGTGACCGGTGGTTGCTTCTTTCATTCCATCCTCCCTAAATAATCACGCACTGGGAGATGGGGTGTGTCACTACCAAACCAGAAAACTATTAACAGAAACATTCAACACTTACATAAAATCAAATGATCTCAAATGCATTATCACATTGGCATCCATTTTTGTCACCTCAATGGTGTCAGTATTTTCTTCTCCATCTCCTATAGCTTCATCATTGTCTTCTTCCTTTGTGTTCAGTTTCACCTTCATTTTGTTTAAATGACAGTTTTCCTGAATCATTGTCACAGAATTTTCATTACAATCATTAATCGTAACTTTCACAGAACTCCTGAGATGCTTTGCCCATTGTAATCCCATTATACCTAGGGAAAGACAGAATTGTAACTCCATGATGGAATCAGGAGTTGGTTTCTGGGTTGCAGAACTTGCCAAGAAAAAGATTCATCCTTTAAAATGTTCACATTTAAGAAATGCATGATGCAAATTTTGTTATGTTCCTGCAAAAACGTGTTGGTGACCTTCTGCCTCAGTACAAAGTGAGAACTGAGTTTGTAAAGGGACAGTCTACTTGTCACTTTCTTACATGATAATTGGGGTTATAGACTGAAAAGGCCTGTGATTTTTGCAGCAAACTGGACCCACAATCTGCAGTAAAGCCCCTTGGCTTGTTTAACACTCCAGACTAAAGACAGATTCCTGTGACACACCAGTAGTAAAACACAAACATGAGAATAGGTACTGTGTAGAATTTTTGGCTGACTCCAAATATTTATTGGTAACTGTCCTGATTTCAGCTGGAAAAAATATAAGCATTACTTAGCAACCACTAAAACAGTATGTGTTACCAACATTATTCTCATACTAAATCCAAAACACAGCAGCTACTAGGAAAAAAATTAGCTCTATCCCAGCTGAAAGCAGGACACTGACTTTTGTAGTCAAATCTATGGTTACATTTCAGAAGTGCAGGGCATGATGCACTTGTGAAGTTTGGCCTACTACTGAATGGTGATAAAGTCATTATCAGGAATTTTTATGTGACATTCTGAGCAGTTACTGCTGTTCTCAACCTTAAGTTTACAGTAGCTGGCTGATAATGAGACAGCAGTCCAGATTTCTTCAGATTTTTTTTTCCAGATGGTTAGCAGACTCTGATGTAACTCCTTTACATTTAGTTCATGTTCAGAAATTTTGTAATCAATTACGAGGTGATTCTGATGAAGAAGCTTGGATTCATCATGACTTTTAAACCACAAGCTGATTTTACAGCCAAATTCCATAGCCACAGAGTCATAAGAGATTTGTGACGTAGGACACAAGTTTATGAAAATGCCATTTCACGGACATTAAGGCAACTGTTTTTCAGGAGACCACTAAACTTTGATTTTAGTGTTATTTACAGTCTTTTTAAAAGGCCTAATATACCAGGCTCGTGATGGCTGGGGTTTTTTTGTATGGAAGCCTGCCTAAGGAGGAAAATTACCGTGTACATCAGTTTTTTTGAATATGCAATGTCAGTTACTACTGATTTCTGCAGCTTCATACTATCGGATATTAGCAAAAAGATTAAGTAAATTGACTTTACCAGTGGCACCAAAAGCATCCAAACATTCTATTGGTTTACGTTCCTCAGCTAGAACAGCTAGTGCGCAGAATATCAGTTGCCTTGAAAATAAAAAAGAATGGCCATAGTAAGTTGAAAAAATATTTTTCCTTCATTTTACTTATTTATTTCTCTTGAACATAATACTAGAACATTTAAGCTAAATTCTACCTTTTACACAGAAGAACTGTACATCAAAAACTTGAACTACCCTTGGAAGTTGAATTCTACAGCAGCATATTCATAAGGCAAGATCTTAAATGAACTTAATAGTTACTCTAACACTGGGAAAAGTGGCTAGCATTGGAAAGCAAGTGGTGTTTTTCTTACTTTCCCAATCTGATACTAGCCTGCTAATGGCTCTGTGTTTGAAAGGATCTCAGAAATTACTGTAGAGCAATGGAATTCCACTCTGTTGAGGAACAGGTCTTGTTTTTTAAGACACAGCCGTAACCTTGGTTGCAATGGCCTTCTTCAGAGGCATGCCCTAGCTTTCACAGATGTATCAGAGCTAACTTCACATCTGGAAGCTCAAATATTAACAGCACTGTGAACATGAGGGGTCAGCATGGGCTGAAGCCCAGTCCCACACGTTGGTATCAATGCACGCACCATTCGGTTGTGGTACATACACTACTTATGACTCTTCATAAAAAAAGACAATGTTTCTTCCTTCATCTTTTAAAATGCAAATAAAGAGAAGACACTTGAGAGACCCCGAGTCCCAAGAGAAAAAGGCCAAGAATATGAAAACTGTAAATTATACGTATGCTGCTGTTCAGTTAGAGGAGAGAGCAGTGACTACCTACAGTATCTTGTGAAAATTCACAGAAAAACATTTTAAATCGATACAAAGAAGTTAGTTTTCAAGTGTGCTCTTTTCAAATACTGTTGTAGTCCACAAACGACTCATTACATAAAAATACGTAATTGCATCAGAAATGGCAGTATTTTCCACAATGTTCTTGGGTTTAAATAATATTTGTTAAGTTTTCTGATGGAAAACTTTCCAAATTAACAGAACAAAAACAGATTTCCAAACCCAGATAAATGAAAAGCACTTCCTAACAATTCTTTTCCCGGGAACTGTACTGTATTACTCACCAATGCTGTCTCTCCTGCCCTTTGAACAGAAGTTTCACAGGGTTTGCTTTTCAAAATGCACAAGTATTTTTCACTACAAACTCACCATCCCTCTGGTGCATCCTCCCCCTCGCTGCTCTCTTACCTGTTGAGTTTCATTTTAGGATTAAAATAGGAATCTGTTTTCTGAGGTGTGGAGTAGTTGGGAAGAACCTGCACATCTGTAGCCGACTCTTTCAGCACTTCATGAGAAGACTTGGGAGCAGGAACTAAAAGAAAGTAATTGTGGGGGAGGAAAGAGCTCTTGAGAACTGAAATTAACATTAGCACATTTGATAAATTAAACTGAGAAGTTACTCTCATATAGCAAAAAGTCTGGATTATGCAGTAATCCAACTGACACACAGGGATCAGTTAACTAGTATGTAGGGGAAAAAAAAGCAGGCAACAATTTATCTTCTAGTCCCAAGAGTGGCAGATAAGGATCAAGCTCTACCGCAATTTTCTTCCCATAAAACACCAGATTTGTTTCTCAGTTGGGCTCCTCTGCACCCACTGAAATTTAAGAAAGCAAGTCCCTGAGCCTGAGGCTTAGCACATTTGTTTTGCATGTTCAAACATAATACATTGCTAATTAATTAAAACCTTATTAAGATAGTCCTGGATTCAATGAACTGCAAAATCCTTGATCTAATCTCTCTTAAGTTATCAAACAGCATCATGAAATGTATAGACAGCACAAGCATAGGGACAATTTCAGCTCTTAAGCTTTATATAAATTAGTCTGTGGCAAAACAAGCTTTCTGATTTGACAGCCATAAACACATGCTGTCATTCCTCTGAGCATTTATCCCCAGTCTAACAGCAGCAAAATTTACCCGGGAATGACCAGGAAAAATTTATTAGCTTTTAACAGGATACCTTTCAGTGCTCAGCCTGCCTATCTCTCAGGGCTTTCAAATACACAGATTGCGTATCTGTGCACTGCTCCATCATGTGCTCCATGTTCACAACTCCCAAGTGTTGCTGAACTGACTCCAAAGCATGAAATATCCAACCTCTGGATTTCTCCTCTCCCCGCAAGAAAAATACCCACATACATTTTGTTAAAAAATGACAAATGGGTCATTCTTTACTGACAGCCCCGAAGGGAACGATACAGAGATTAATACATTTCACAACATAGACTCTGTTTAGTTAAAGGTGGAATATATACTACTATCACACGCAAATTGACACCCAAACACTAAACTACTCCTGAACTGCATACTGGCAACAGAAAGTGTGACACTCATAGCTCCCAGTCTCATCGTTATTCTATTTGTCCTGGTTTCAGCTGGTTAATTATTTTCATTGCAGCTGCTGTGTTTCGGATTTAGTACGAGAATAATTTGATTACACCTATTGTTTTAGTTGTTGCTAAGTGATACTTGTATTAAGTCAAGGACTTTTTCAGCTTCCCATACAAGTTGAGAGGGAACACAGACAGGACAAGCTGGCCAAAGGAATATTCCATACCATAGACATCATACTCGGTATATAAATGGTGGTTAGCCGGGGCGGGGAAGGAATCTACAAGCACTGGTCGGGACAGGCTGGGCAATCAAATCAGATCACCTGATCACAAGGTGGTGAGAGTGACTTGTGTTGTACCACTTTATTTTATATATTCTTTTTCCATTATTATTATTATTCTCTTCCATTACTGTTCTATTAAACTGTCTTTACTTCAACCCATGATTTCCACACCCCCACCTCCATTTCTCCCTACCCTACTGGGCATGTGGTGGGGAGTGAGCGAGCAGCTGCGTGGTTCTTTTTGCCAGATGGGGTTAAACCATGACAATATTATATTTAGATATAATCCGTACATCTCCACAGAGATGGATAGAAAAAAAATCGGCCCAATTTTCAACATTAACAGTCTGGGCTGTAGCAAAAAAGATTTAAACAGCTCAATAATGTGCTTTTTACTTGACAGCTGTAGAGAACACACAACTTGCGAAAATAAAGATTTGGCATTCCAGTTATTTAAAATGCCTCCAATCTAGTTTATACAAGTTTAGAAACAAAATAATTCTGGAGAAAGTTGGACAGAATTGTCATTTACCAAAGAACTACGAAGGATTTACAAAGAACTCCAAAACTCTGTGACTCTCCACAACTGAAAAAGAGTAATTTTGTTTTGTGAATCCATGCTGATGCAGTCTGGATAAAAAGCAAAGAATTTTTATATTGCAGATTTATTCAAGACTGATTTACAAACACACTGAGCCAAATACATAGGTGTTTAATTCTCTATACAGATTTTTTCATGGATTCCATGTCCTCCATTCTTTTGGAGAGACAGAAACCTACATGTACAACATTAAACTAATTGTCAACGGAATATTAATTTAACCATAGGAACAGAGTAGCTGGTCAAATGCAAAGACTAAATCACAACATTGCTACACTTTGCAGGAAAAAAAGTTCTGAAATATTAAGGGCAGATTTCTTATTACTAAAGCTAAATCTGTTCTGGAATTTTTCTCATGTCTCTCACCTACATATCACATATTCCACGTGCTAGATACTAGAAAAAGATTGAATGTTTTATAGAAGCAAGGACCTACCTGTAATAAACCTTGATTCAGTTTCTCCTTTATTCACATGACGATTTATATGACCTATCATGTCAGTTCTTCGTGTGATAGTTGCTGAACAGATGATACAATGGTAATGGGCTCCCATCTTCAAAAGTGTCTGTAAAATATGTGTAGTTTCAGCATGCATAAACATAGTTAAAGTAGAACTATACTTGAACACAGGCATATGAAGAAGTCCTCTGTCTGTTACCTCTAGCGCATACAAAGTATTTTGAATCTACAGCCGCGGAGATTGTAAATAATCATACCCACAGAACCAGCTATCCTGCCATAGCACCACAACTAATTCAATTCCACCAATACTCCACATACTCAGGACACAGGGAAGAAACTGAGCAGCATACGTTGCCTGACCTGATGAACCCCTTATCTATTCCACACAAAGCTGCTGTTTACTCCAAACCGTGACAGTGTTTTACTCACCAAAATAAGAGAGATACAACTGCATTCAGCTACCCAAAGGATACCCAAAGGTATCTGAGACTTACATTCTAGACCAGTAAGCTTTTGGTATCCCGCACTGGATAGCCAGACATATTTTGAAACTAAGTAGATTGCAAAAGTTCCCCTAAATCACACATTTCCCCGACTTCGTAGTGCAACATATTTCTGTGATTCAGCATTTTTACCTGGTCTCCAACAAGGTTTGGTTTTACTGGACGACAAGGTAAGTGGCAGATGCACATTCTGTACCCTGGAAGACAAATCCTTGTCACATCACAGTACAGTAAGTGAACAGAATGCGTATGTTCTATGCCACCAACTCCGATTCAGAATGTTCTTTATTTTTAGGGGGTTGTCTCATTTAAAATTCCCAAATATTGCCACAAGACAGCAACAAGAGAACATTACCAATTATATGATAAACTCACCTTCTGCACGGAGAAATTTATCAGCTAATTGTACTTTATAAATTTTTAAGAACTAAAACAATTATGTACAGGCAATTCATTTTAATCCTACAAAGCCAAAAATAACTTTCAAAAGTACTTTTGAGTATTTTACAGAAGTATTGTTACCTGGCTAAAAGACTTGTGTGAATATACTTATAAAACATATGTTCCGTGGTTTAAAGAAAAAACAAAACAACACACACACACACAAAACCGCCCCCCAAACCAGCAAAAAAGACATCTGCTAGTGCATGCAAAACCAGAACTCCAGCTAGGTAATTTCTCACTTTAATCTTGTCAGTCTTCTGATCAGTCATTTTATTTCCCACAAACTAGTACACCTAGTTCTTTAAAAACACATACTGCTCATTTTCTTTTCCTTCTTAAACCTCCTGTTGGGATTTTAATATATCTTACAAGTAGATCACAGAGTTTGTTAAAAAACAGATAAAGCTACCAAATACCGATACTAAATACTTTAAATATTTATCTGAAATCATGGAATCTTTATGATGAGCCAAAAATGACTGCACATATGTCTGATTATTAACAACATAATCAAAACTTTTATCAAAGTAATTTTCATTATATACTTATTTTGAATTTTAAAGTAATTTTTATGACATGTCAAGCAATTATTTTTTTAATATGAGAAACTGCACAAATGTTGACATGTAGAATACAGAGCTATTTTACATTTGTATTTTGCATCCAAAGGCAAAATTCATTATGACAAAATATGGTTCTAATTCAGAGCTGGTAACAAGATGCTAAGTCAAGAGGAATTTTAAAAAAGATTAAACACAGCACAATGTCCTACATGTTCACAATTTCTTTTAGTATTTACTATTCAAATACAATTGCCATTACCTTCAAATTCAACAGAAACTTTCCAGTGCAAATTCTGAAGGTGACGATGGAGTTTATGACTATAGCAAGCTTTGAATTTCTCCTCAGGACACAGTGGACAAGGTTTCTTTTCATCTGAAAATACAAATAAAGAAGTATGAGAAACAGATGAAATGCAGTTACCGCTGATGGTAATAGGGATGCATGTTGAGAGGAAAAACAATGAAGGTACTGCCAGCGATTAATTCCCCACGGTAGATTCTACTTCAGGCAAACACAAACATCACGTTTATGGATTGCCTCTGTCTACTCCATAGACTACAGCCAAGAACCACTACTACTTTAAAGATTCATTAACTTCTACAACCTTTAGATTTTGGTTTCTAGTATTTTTTTAATCCAGCAACATGAGTCCAATGCAACTTCTGAAGAGTATTGCAGAATAACAGAATTTTACAGATGAAGTCTGTAAGATGAGACTTACCATGTTTAAAAAAAAACAAAACAAAGTCAAAAACAACTCAAAGAGGTTAGAACAAGAATCTGTCTTCCCTGCTCCTGAATCTTTTAGATAAAACAAGCACCTGGTATCTTTTTAAGCTGCAAAGAAAGATAACTTACTTTATGTTAAAAAAACCCACAGCCTTTTCTTCCTGGAAATCTTGCATAAGGGACAAAAAAAATCAAATGCAAGATTATCTGACATCAAAGATGCTGAAACACTTGAAGCACTAACCAAAATGAAAACTAGCTATTGGGAGAAATAGAGCTGTACATGGGAATTATGTATCAGAGCATGCCTAAGTCTGCTGCTAGATCCTAAGAATGCTGAGCATCAAACAACCTCTCATGTAGAATTTAGCAGAAAAGCTTGTTTGTGTTTGAATAACGCAGCATACTGAAATATGCCACACAACATGGGCATCTATAATAATAATTACTTAGCTCCAGCTTGCACAACAGCAAAATTCCTTTTTTATTGCTTTTTTGAGTGGATTACTATATCCATGCAGAGTCCCATGCCACTGAAGCCAACATCTCACCAAATAAACCACCAGTATTCTCTAATGTTGATCAGCCTTTTTTATTAAATTACAATTTACTGCGTATCAAATAAACAAGGCAATGGTAATAAATACAAGTCAGTCCACGAATACACGTCAGAAGGGAAAAAAAAATTACTATTGAGGATAGGCCAGGGAATAGTGAGTTTCTTATCACTACTACGGATTTACATATAACTCAGCTCAGAAATGGCTACAAATACCAGACTTATGATCCATCTCCTCATTAAGAATGGAACAAACTCTCTATGTAAGTTTTTGGTATATTTGTTAGTAAAACTGAAAAGACAGGGAAGTAGGCTATTATTTTTATCAGTGGCCACTCAAAGATTATTAAGGCACAAGAGCCATATGAGGCAGAGCCTATGTGGACCCTGATGATCATTTTTCTTGATCTGTGAATAAAAACTAGTTTCAGTTGCAAGGGCTTCCACTACCAGCACTAAATACATACACGTAATCAGAGAAAAACTAAACATTGTAATAAATGCACTCTGCAGTCTTAAAACAATCCTCCAATATACATCTGGATCAGAAATTAATATAGGAGGAAAAAACCCCACATCCAAAACAGAATACGTATTTATTTGAACAAGTATTTAAGCACTACAAAGACAGTAATTAGCTTCCCTGTTATCATGGCACTTGAAATAAAATAAAAATGAGACTAAGCTGCTATAATTACAATTTTGCTGATCTGTGCACACTACCAACATTAGAAATGCTACAATGCAGAGGGAAAAGATGGGAAGAAATCATTAAGGCCTTAAATTTACTGAAGGAAGTACAAGATTCAACAAGCAAGGGAACAATTCATAAAGCTGGGGTTTTTTTACAAAAGCCCTAGTGTGCAAGTAGAAATATATGTAATGTGTAAAAAATAAAAACTAAGAAAAAACGTAAATACCTGTAACATGAAAATCTGTGTTGTGGCATACTGCCATGGTAAACTCACCTTCTTTCAGGTCAGCTAGTTTCTCGAGATCAGCAAGATGTCTTTGAATTGAAATATGTTTCTCTAAAAAGCAGAGATATTTAGAAGTTAAACATTCTCAGTTTAAAAAAATATTTTTACTGTTATTTTTCCATGCATCATTTCAAACCTAACGCTATTTGAGAATGACTATAGTACCAATTGGAATACTACTTCTTTGTATCCTTCAACTTCCACAGTAGAAGGAATTACTGTAAAATTAATCCCCAGAATGGTTCTTTACTAAGATCCATATATTTCTACTTGATTTTTAATGCCGACACACATCAAATTTCTCAAATTGGGAAGACATTCATTCGGAAAGAACAAGCTGCAAAGATCATGTCACATTCCATTTGCTCCTGATTTTACTGCTCTGCATTGTTAGTGAATGTGAATCATGCACAAAGCAGTACAAAAACAACCTATGAAATGTCTGGCAAAACTAGAAGTGGACCAATTGTAAGTAACAAAGACTCTGTATAGCAAGGATACATTAAATTCAACACCTTCCCCCCCCCCTTTCTCACACCTTAGGAGACTCTTTAACCTTCACATTTACCTCATCATTTTTCAACTTATCAGTCAATGGGAACAGTGGAGAATTTGCTAAAAGCAAGAGAATTACCTTATCCAATAAATCAGCTTTATTGGTTTCAGCACACGGAACTTCCCAGTTTACAGTAATACTCTGCAGCAATTTTAAACCTTTACAATATTTTTATAAGATTAGTCTTCAGGTTTTCTTATGTGAAACAAAGATAACAATTAACCAACGTGCAGAGGTGTTTTAAAGCTAGGGTTAAAAGCAATTCCTAGTTTTTTCTGCACTTAGATACAATAGATTTGCTTTGCTTTCTGTGGTGCTTTTGCATCACAGCCTGATGTAGATCATACCTCATCTAACTGTGACTTCTCTTCTGTCACTACGTACCTGTGAATTTCCAGTGATTTATAGAAATGTTACTAAGGGGAAAATAGCATCTCATTTGAAAGACATTTCCAATGCCTTGGGAAAATATTCAGATGCATGGGAAAAAGTACCTGTACCTATTGGATGTATGGAAAATGAGATTTCACGCATTCCCTTTACCTTTCTTCCACACCATTTCTATCTTTGCTCCTTTTTTCAAGCATACAACACAAATATTCTTAAGAGAGTTTATTAGCAAACCTCTTGGATAGTCTGATGATACATCCAAAATGTTGCTATCAGATTCCCTTGTGGGTTCTTCCTCTGTTTCTTTTTCTTCGGTTTCCACTTCTGATCCAGTAACTTTCACATCCAGGTTGTTGCTTTTCACTTTTCCAGAGACAACCACACCATCTTAACAAAATCAAACAAACAAAAAAACCCACTAAGGGCACTGTTGATATAACTGACTTAACCAAACATGTTCATTTGTTTGCAATAATTTGGTGCTTCTAACAGGCAAAAATTACTGCAAGTATGAAGGAGAAAAAAACCCCCAACAAACATAGAGCATGTTGGAGAATAACAGATCAATTATTGGTCATCCTTGGAAACCACTGTGAAATAATGCCATCCTGGGCAGATGAAACTATTCACCCATCTGGATCATCAGCTACTTAAAGTTAACAAAATAATATTTACACGTTATTTTCTGGAAAAACGCAGTCCTCGCAAGACACAAAGCAGGCAAGAAGGCAGTCCAAATACTGAGGATGTATACTGTATTGTTCTTCAGTATATGTATATAGTAGCAGCTAAGAAAAGTTGGTAACAGAAGTTTAGAATCGTTTATGATGCCTTGAACAATCTGAAAAAAGGAGGGGAGTAAGGAAGGAATTCACTACCATCAAGGGCTACGATGATCGTTAAATGCTGGTGCCATCAGCATTTGCAAATGAATGACTTCTCTGGGGTAGAGCAGAGATGGGCCTATTGAGGAATTTCAAGATGACTTAAAGAGTGATTAGATATATTGCCTGAAGGATCAGGCAATAACTTGACAAAAAAAAAAGTCAAGCGGTAGACTTGGGAACAAAACCTAATTTTGATTTCACATATGAACGGATGGACTTTCCTCACCAACTGATATTAAGAAGTACAAGGACAGGCTATAGAAAGCCCCTGCTAGGCCTGCATATTTGAACGGTATTGCCCCTGATCCCCCAAGCTCCTAAGAGACATGGTAGAACTAGGAAAGTTTCAAAAAGGGGTGACAAGAAATAACAAAGCTATGGGATTACTTCTCAGCTAGTGAGAAACAACAGAGCAGGCTAGGACTATACGCAGAGAGAGTGCACACGTCAACTATCCAGTCTATTCCATCACAAAAAGTGGGATGCACCAAATGGAGGTATCGGCTGGAAATTCAGAGCAGAACTCCTCTACACGGTTGTGCACTGTTAACTCTGCAGACCTCCCTGCCAGAGGCTGCCGTTGATGCTGCAAGATTATGAGTGCCAAAGTGAGAATTTTATGGAAGAGAAATCCACTTGGGATTTTAAATGCAAAACCACGACCTTTGACTCACAAAAACAGGGAGTAACAAGCTGGTTTGTGTTTGGATATATTTCTGCAGGATGAATGAATGTACGGTTGCTCTGTTCTGCTAGTCTTCCTTAGCCATCTACTCCCGGCCGCTGCTGAAGACAGAACAAGGGCTGGAAGGACCTTGCAGCAGTTCTTACAATTCCCCTAAGGTTTTCTGTTTGTTTGTTTTAAACATTGCAGTTGGATACGAATTTTTGCTATTATTAAAGAAAAACAGAAAGAGGAAAAAGAGGAAATGGAAGTAATACCTGAAGATGGGGTTAGAGAAATTGTTTAGATTTCTCTAACAATTGCGCAAACTAAAATCCTATCTACCTTAAAACATATCAAGACCAGCATTGCTACTCGGAGAGCGTTGCTGTAATTCTCACAGATCTATTTTTAAGATGACAACTCACCTAAGACAGACTTGCATTTCCTGGCAACTTCTCAATTAAAAAGCATCAAGATGCGTGGTGATAGTTTCTACACACTTTATTAATAGAAAGGCAGAAGGTAAATGAAGAAGTAAAGAGATTCTTGGTTAAGAAATCCACAAGAACAATGCTTGACTATGACTACACGTGCTGTGAGAAAAACTGATCAACGCTGTTACAAAAATGCATAGTGAGAAAGTCCACCAGTTGGACGGTGTGTAATCTTTACAGCAAGTGATAAGTTAAAACGCTTGAGAATATGTACATATCGTTTGTATATACATCTACACAAAGAGAGATACTTTCACACTAAATGACTAAGAAAACCAGGCTGTTACCAAAGCAAGACTGGAAGATTTTGAAAACGCCCATCAGGAATCACCGATTATGCAAACATAATAAGGCTTTAAAGAGTTTAAATTATCCTTTTTTTGGTTAATGAGAAGAGACAGCGCACTTCATCTGTAAGGCCGCAGCAGCAGCAAACGAGTGGCATCAATGGCACGTTTGGCACGGCTGGGAAACTGGCACAACCAGTTGAAACGGATTTGGCCGAAAATACCGAGGGGAAAACGCGCGGTGCAGAGGCGGCGTGGTACACGTCGGATCCCATCCCACCGCGGGCAGGCCCCGGTGTGTAACGGGACCTTGCGGACTACGGTTTGAAATAATAAAAGATCATCATCCATAATAACAACAACAAAAACATCATTCGATTTAAAGCGCGGAAAGGGCTACACCAGCCCCGGTTTCGCCGCTTNCCCCCCCCCGCAGCCCCCCCCCCCCCCCGAGCACGGAGGGAGGCGCCCAGGCCGCCGCCGCGGCTCAGCCCCCGGGCCGGGCCGCCCCGCCACGGGGAGCACGTGTGGCCCCGCGCGGGCCCGCTTCCACACCAAGTGGGAAGAACGGGGAAAACCCGGCTTCGCTCGCCTCGCTGGGGCTTCGCGGCGCAGGCGGAGGGAGAAAGGAGACGGCGCCGAGGCGGCTGCAGGCGCCCGGCTGTAAATTCAAACCCTCACGGGATTCCCTCAAGGCGCTTCTCCCTCCTGCGCCTCCGCATGGCGCCCGCCCGCCCGCAGCATCTCCCGGGCACGCCGGTGCCGCGCATCCCCGGGAAGACGGGCTACAACCGGCCGCCGCGCCGCTCCCCTCAGGGGAGGGACGGAGGGCCCGGCTCCCGCCGCACCGCCCGCCCGCGGCCCCCCACGCCCGGCCCTCACTGAGCGCTGCCGTCTCGCTGCTGCTTTCAGGGTTCTCCTCCTCATCGTCGCCCTCCTCCCGCCCCGGCTGCCTCCGCTCGGGGGAGAGCCGCGCCAGCGAGGCCTCCGCAGCCTCCTGCGCTGCCATCTTCTCCGGAGAGCGCCCGGTGCCCGGCGGAGGGCGGCGAGCCGAGGCGGAGGCACGCGCCGCTGTACCCACAACGCCTCTCCTCGGGCGGGGCGGGCGGCGCTGAGGGAGGCGGGCGGGGAGGCCCGGCGGTGGCGGCCCGGCACGTACGGCGGGAGCGGCGGCCGGCCGGGACCGCCTACATTTCCCAGAGCCACCCGCGGCCCCGGCTCCCGGGAGGGCCGGGCCTTGCCCAGCGCGCCCCGCGGCGGGGCGGAGCAGAGCAGCGCAGCGCCGCGGCTGCTCCCGGAGGCCAGCAGCGGGGTGGGCTGTGCCTGACAGGGGAAGTCCCGGGGCCGCGCTCGGGGCTCTCCT
>VZSF01007662.1:77027-137813 GCA_013398295.1 Chionis minor | reverse complement strand
GGGGGAGGCCGGCCGGCTTGTGCGTTGAGGGGCTCCGGGGGTTCCCCCCCTGTGTTTGCCCCTTTTTTCAGGCGTGGGGGCGGGAGGCTGCTGCCCCTCTAGTCGCGGCGGAGCAGCAGCTCTTCCCTCGGTTACTTCAGCCGGCCCCGGCTGCCTGAAGGAGCCTGTGTTTACTTCCCTGCTTTATGGCCGAGCTACTTCTGTGTCTGATCTCCCTGGGCCGTTGACCTGTACCCTGGAAACTCCCGTCTAGAGCTTCGGGAGCTTCTTGGTGACGCGTTCTTGCTTGTGGCAGGGGCGCAGGGCTAGTGTGTGTGGTGGTGGAGCTGTTGTGAGATGTCACAATACTGACTCCACCCCGGGGGGGGGGGGGGGGGGGGGGGGGGGAGGCGGCTGAGGCGAGATTCATATAGCTGGAACTGCTTTAAAACTTGACGGTTGTGTGTGACTAAATGTTAAAGGATGTTTGTCTGTATTAATTGGATGTGTTTGCTGGTACGAAATATGTGGCTCTGGAACAGATGGCAAAGTAGTTGGTTGCCGTCCTTTTTTTTCTGTGAAGTTCTCTGAGTAGCGAGATGTGAGTAATTAACCCTGTTGAAATCTGCTGTGGATCTGTAATGAGAAAACAAAGGAAGAGTATTACAGCATTTCTTCTCTTTGCATTTAAATTTTATTTTTTTTGTAGCAGCTGTAAATAAGCACTTGAAATAAATAATAATGGCGACACTGTTTTTCTTAGGATTTGAAGATGTCTAAAAAGAAACTGAAGAAATTAACTGGAAAGGAAGACTGTTTGGATGGCCGGGATGACAAAGTAGGAACAGCTGTATTATTACTAATTATTAGTGCTAATTCAAACCCCCACGTTCAAGAGAAGAGCATGAATTGTTTATCAGTCTTGTGATAGAAGGATGAATCAGATTTAAAGGTGGGGTCATTAAGAGCAGCAGGAGTGTTGAATTGGTCAGATAACTGCAAGTTCTAGCCAGGTAACGAGCCTATGATTTTCTCCAGAGGCTATGAGTAGTGTGGGTGTCAGAATATAAGAGGTTATCTTATTTTATTTTAGTATATCTTTCTGGTTGAGGAAAGTGGAACTTAAAACTGTTACCAAACACACTAGTGTTTACTGGGTTCTTCATCACAAATTGGAAGGTGTATGATCCATGATGAATTGCAAATTGTACTTCACAGCATTTCAACAAGCAACTCTCAAGTACTTCTTTTTAACCACTGAGACAAATCGATGACCAAAATTCTTAGTGTATTCTGGTACATATTTGTATGTAGTGAGTAAGCTTTCACTGAATTGCTTGTAAAATGCAGGTGTTACAGGGCAGATGATAATCTTTCTGGTCATGCTTGTATGTACCTTCCCATTCTTTTTTATTGTTTGTATCCCCTTTTAGGAAGTTATTTCCTGCCAGTAATGTAATACATATCCAATAAATCCACACTTAAGTTTGCTAGATTTTTTTTTTCCTTTTAAGTTATATATAAAATAAGAGAGTTTTCAACTGTCTTATCGTAAATGTCTCAAAAAACGTTTGGAATTGTTTATAAAAGAACGTGATATGACTTATAAACTGAGTTATGCATGTTAGAAGCCTTTTGCTATTGTAGAAAATGCTCAAAGCCAAATATTTGTAAATATTTTTTTCTCCTGAATTTCTCATTATTAGTAAATTTCTCTTTTAATGTTGACTTTAAGGTGTTTTTTGCTTTTTTAACTACTGTAATACAAAGGGGAAAATTTACAAAGGCTTAAAGCCTCTTACTGCAGCTGTATTGCCATTGCTAATGCCTATAGCAATTTGAAGAAGAGTACAGAGTTTTAACTGTTGCCTGACTTCAGTCTGTTTGAGGTAGTGTTAAATATTGCTATATGCAGTCACCAGCGCAAGCAACAGTGAGAACCCGAACTAATAACAGCAGAAAGATAAGGAAACCTCTGAATAGTAGCAAGTGTTTCCTCACAGTGATCATAGTATGGATAAGAGGTATCTTCAGCTCTTACAGGTGACAGTAAGCCATTTAAGTAGAGTCATATTTAGGCATGATTGTGTAGAGGCTTTTTTGTGTGTGTGTGTGTGGTGTAAGCATGACTGCAGATTACAGAAAACCTTATGCCCGTTGGCTTTTAGCAGTTTGGTATATAATTCCGTAACTATGAGTGAAAGGACATTTGTCACAGTGTAAATTATAACAGCTTTACAGAGAGCTGTCCAGAGGAGTCGGCACAGCTACCTCTTGGTAGCAAGGTGGTAGGATAGCCATGGGATCGTAAACAGAACACCTAAAACAGTATGCTCCAAGAGGACGTTTACCCCAAACTGATAATGCTAAAAGGAAGGTAACAGTAAGAAAGTTTAAGATGATCAAATTAAGTGAAAATCAGGCAATTATCAAGAGACTTTTGAGAAAAGAAGGAACTAGATTGAAAATAAGTACTAAAAACGTCATGAAAACTCGTGGTTCTAGGGGAATAGGCCTTGAAGAGACAAAGCGGTAACAGTGCAGCGGTCAAACCAGGCTTGATACTGCCAGAAGTTGTCCTGCCAGCATCATGACCTCCACCTACCCCGATGGAGCACCTTCACTGCTGCATGCTATCAGTAGCCTGCATCCCAGCTGGTGGAGTGACAGTACAGGGGGCGTCCTGTAGGGTCCCACACCTTGGGGGTGTGTATGTGGGGCCTTTCTCACCAGCGTGTGCGTTAGCACTTCCTACCAGTGTGTGTAGGAAGTGGTACAGCTGCACATATGACTGGAGCACCCACGTCTTCAACAGCATGAGCGTGTGTGCCGAAGGGTATCATGTAGGCGTGTGAGGTTAAAACTTTGTGGTACCAAGTCATCCGATCTGGGAACATTTTGTAATTGTATATTATTAGAGTTTTTCTGTTGTATTGCTAGTATTGATGCTGAGCGTGTAGTTCACTAGTTGCCAGTTCACAGAGTTGTCAATAAACTAATAAAACACTTTGATTTCTGTTTGATTATAATCATGAGAGTAGAACAGGTGGTCCTGCAGCAAGTTACATCAATATGATCCTCAGTGACAGCAGCCTTTAACAGCCTCCTAAGTTAGGATTTCATTGGCTTTGCTGCTGTTGCCCCTCCAGACCCAGCCCCAGGCAGAAGTTCTCAAAATTTCCTTAATTCGTTAGGACTTCGCTGGTTTCTGCAACCCTTTTATTTTTTTTAATGAAGTGCTTTCTAGCGTGGAAGTAAAATGGCTAAGGCTTCAGAGGCCTTTGCAGGCCTCTCCAGTTAGGAAAATCTCTGCAGCAGTGACCTAATGGCCTCACTGAATCAGTGTGACCCAGTCACTGAAGGAGTGAATTATTTGTAAAAGGATGTACTGTCTGGAGCTTCCTTCTCTGAAGTAATCCATATGTTACCATTCTCTGTTGCAATTTCCTCCGCCCTGCTGTAGTTTTGGGAAAACTGAGTCATATAACCCAAAGGTACATAAAAATTAACTGCCTTGCTGGGCAGAGTTCATATGAGCAGAGTCTGTCATCTTGCTGCTCTCTGTCCTCTCCCATAGCTGTGATGATAAACTGCTTTCTTTTCTGACCTGATCAAAGTTGCCTCCCGGTTATTCCCCAACATGAATGCAATGCAGCATGCAATATAGATAACGCTATTATAGAACGACTCTTTAAACAAGGACTGTTCAAGTTCTTTCTTTGGGGACTATCTGCACTCTTAACCAGGTCTACATAACTGCAGTTTCATACTTTTCCACCTGATTAACAAGTATGGTGAGAATTAATAACACATCTTTTCTGCACAAAAACTTCCCATAGAAATATGCTCTCTTTGGCCTTACCTAGGGGGTAGCTGCAAGCAGTCTTCAGGTAACTTTCTTTTCGCTAAGAATTTTTATAAATACACAAAAATGTATATTTTACCTACTGATATACTTGTAAAGTATATGAAATGCATGAATTCTAAATGTGTTTAATTAGTTGAGCTTTCTCTATGTATAACCCAGGATGATGTGCCACATTCAGTTTTTTGCCTTTTGTTGTTCCTGAATACAACAAAACCTAAATACTAAATTATAGCAAGGTATGTGGCGGCCTTTTTTGAGGTTAACTTGCTCAAAATCATAATGAATCTAGTATGAAATAATAGCTTGTTCCATGTTAGGAAGGTTGTAGTTTTCTTAAACTGCGTATAAACCCTTGGTTTTTTCCTTCTTTCAGAACCCTGAAGACACAAGACCTTATAACCATGCTATGAAAGGAGAGACACAATTTCAGAGGTAAATTCTTGCTCTGTCATTTAATGGAACTACTTCAAAATAAGAGAGTCACAGACTTTTTTTAGATACTGATCTTCATTATTTTTCTATTTTTTCACCAAATAAAATATGGTATTTTAACTGATGAAGTGTTGGCATTGCATTAATGAGTAGGTTCTGTCTAAGCTGGGCAGTTTGTGGTTGTTGAGAAGACAGAGTGCAGAATTTTTTTTAACTCTAATGTATGCTACTATACTTTAAATAAGGAGTTACATCCTTCCTACACTGCTGTCTTTTTTTTTTTTTGGTCTTGAGTACTACCTTGTTGGTGCCTATTGCATATTACACATGTTCTGTTAGCAAAAAAAGGCTCTAGTGAAGTCTGGAGCATAGTTCTGCGGTGAGCTTAGTACCTTTAATAGATTCCTGTAGTCCTCAAATCATTTATTTCTCCTGATGTTTCAAGTAATTGATTCCAGGGCAAAGAAAGCAATCCTTCACCTTGAGTATAGCAAACGTAAACAGTGTTTGAAAATTACTTTATATGAAGTGAGAATGTCTTCATGAATCCTGAGATGGAAAAGCTTTGGATTGTTTCTTAATCTTGTTTCAGTTTCTGTATTAGACTGGAGTTGTAGGATATTTAGCTGCGTTGGGACTGAGTGCACCCTCAGCAAATTTGCCGATAGCACCAACTTGTGTGGAGCGGTTGATGTGCTGGAGGGAAGGGATGCCATCAAGAGGGAGCTGGACAGGCTTGAGAGGTGGGCCTGTGCGAATCTCACAAGTTCAGCAAGGAGTTCAGCAAGGCCAAGTGCAAGGTCCTGCATGTGAGTCAGGACAATCCCATGCACAGATACATGCTGGATGGAGAATGGATCAAGAGCAGCCCTGAGGAGAGGGACTTGGGGATTTTGGGAAGCTCAACATGAGCCAGCATTGTGCACTTGCAGCCCAGAAGGCCAACTGCATCCTGGGCTCATCAGAAGCAGCGTGGCCAGCAGGTTGAGGGAGGTGATTCTGCCCTCCTGCTTTGCTCTCCTGAGACCCCACGTGGAATACTGTGTCCGGCTCTGGAGTCCCCAACATAAGAAGGGCATGGACCTGTTGGAGTGGGTCCAGGGGAGGGCCACAAAGATGATCAGAGGGCTGGAGCACCTCTGCTATGAGGCCAGGCTGAGAGAGCTGGGGTTGTTCAGCCTGGAGAATAAGGGAGACCTTATAGGAGCCTTCCAGTATCTGAAAGGGGCCTACAGCAAAGATGGGGAGGGACTTTTTACAAGGGCACGTAGTGACAGGATGAGGGGTAATGGCTTCAAACTATAAGAGGGTAGATTTAGATTAGATCTCAGGAAGAATTTTTTCACTATGAGGGTAATAAGGCACTGGAACAGGTTGTCCAGAGAAGTTGTGGAGGCCCCATCCCTGGAAGTGTTCAAGGCCAGGCTGGATGGGGCTTTGAGCAATCTGCTCTAGTGGGAGATGTCCCTGCCCATGGCAAGGGAGTTGGAATTAGATGATCTTTAAGGTCCCTTCCAACGTAAACCATTCTATGTATACATGCCGTTAAGCGCTGTTTCATAGTACAGTATGATATAACCATAAAACACTAACTATGTTCATGTCAAAACTCTGTCCAGTCCAGTACCTCATCCCTGACAGTGACCGGTAGGGCTTGCATAGGCAGGAATATGTGAAACAAAACAAGTACAAATGATTTTTTTTCCTGTTGTACACCCTTGTAGCTCCTAAGAACCAGTTAGGGATCTCCGAAGTCAGAAATTGGATGCCAATCAATGCATTTAAGTTACCTGCCCTACATGAGTTTCTCAAAAGGCCTTTACCTCCCAAACTTTTTTGACAACACTATTATAGGGTAGGGTAGAAACTTTCTTTGGATCTTTTAAACCTAGTTTATGATAAATTTATTGAGTATTTTCTCTGCCTTTGTAAGAAAGGTTCCTATTCAGTTTTCCTATTATTTGTGATTTCTGTAGAATGTTTCTATGTTCCCATCAATTGTTTCTTTTCCAAGTTCTCCAGTCTGTTTATCCTACACTGTTTGAAAGCTGTGCGGCGTTTGGCACTTTGCAACCAAGCTGAGCAGCCACACACTTTTAATTGTAAGGTGACACACCTCATATATCATTAAACTGCTGTTAAAACTTTCCCGTGTGATAAGATGAAACTAGACTTTGTAGGGCACCTCTCAAACCAATATATAGTAAGTACAGAAAAAGCTTTTTCTCGGTTTTGTAAGCTAAAATAGCTGTACAGCTAGGAAAAATATAAATACTGAAAATGCTGTATCACACTACTTTAAAGGATAGATATTGCTGCAAGTTCATACTTAAGAACATACCAGGCTTTTTTCTTTGTTGCTGTTGTTCTTTTACATTAACTGAACTAGATTACATTCTTTTTTTTTTAATGTTTCTCTAGATTCAAAATAGAGAAAGATGGGCAAGAGGAGAAGCAAGACCGAAGTTCTAGTATTTCTCAGAGCGCTAATGGAAGATCCCAAGAAAAATCTCCAAATAGAAGCAAAACCACAGCCAATTATTTAATCCAAACTGAAAAGCAAAAGAAAATAGTTATCCAGTTTAAAGCCAAAGAAATTAAACATGGAAAAAGTACACGCACTCCTGATGCAGTGGCTACTAGTGGGAAAAGTTATAACAGAAGTCGTTTTGATGGAACAGAAGGAAAAAGAATCTGTCATAGCTTTGCAGTTCAGAGGGACAAGGCACTGAAGAAAAAGACAGAGAAAGTTGAACTTTGCAAACTAAAGTTAAAAGTGGAACAAACTATGTTGGAAAAATTTAAGTCATCTGCGTACAATTCACATGTACCACATAAAAAGGCGGATGGATCAAAAAAACGGAGTGAAGGTGTCAGAATTCCAAAAAAGCCATCTGACACCTCTGCAGGGACTGTGCATGATGACAGGCCTTTCACTAAGAAGCCAAATACATTATCTAGGACTTGGGAAGAAGAGTATGAAGAAGAATATAAGGCGCATTCAAAGAAAAAACGGCATATGAATAAACATTCACCATCACGGTATTCAACTGAAACACTACAACAATGGGACTCTTGTAAACGGGAAAAACGGGATGCTGATTCTCGTAAAGCTACTGGTAATTCAGGGACTGAAGAAAGGAACTTTGAAGCCACAGC
This sequence comes from Chionis minor, assembly GCA_013398295.1. NCBI lineage: Eukaryota > Metazoa > Chordata > Aves > Charadriiformes > Chionidae > Chionis > Chionis minor. The sequence goes on along the minus strand of VZSF01007662.1, from coordinate 130,375 downwards.
ATTATGTTCTAAACAGGTAATGAGAACCCAGTTCTTTGCATTATGTAGGTAGATGTTTCGGGGTAGTTTCTGAATGGCAGGCAGTTTTTATATAGGCAGACTGTTTTCTTACAGATTTCAAACAGGTGTTGCGTTAAGAGATGGAGTAATTTGGCAGAAAATAAATCCCCTTGCTTTCCAGCTGACCAGCAGTAATGCGGGAACTGGGGGCGGCTGGGCTTAGATTCTGGTTGATACCCAATGTGGCGTTAATAGACTGGTCGCACCCAACACCTTTATTGGACCATCATGATTACGGATGCACCGTTAACGCGTGCACAGTTCATCTGGTCGTGCTCCTTTAAACTCTCAGGGCCACACCTAAATATGCGGTCGCGTTCAAGAACTCTCACAGCCAGATTAGTGAACAGCACAATTTATTAGAGCAACAGGTGCACAAGTTCTTTTAGATTGCTGGTGATAGAAATGTCTGCAAGGTATGTGAAAAGATTAATGCGACTAAGATACACATGCGTGGGATAAAAGCAGTTCTGTAGAGATAAATGAGCGTCCCGGGGATGCACTTGGGAGAACTGAGTGTTTGAATCTTACACGAAGGCATCCCAATGTGGGGGGAAGAGAAGCTCAGCTCATCAGCTGGTCCCGAAGCCGGGGAATGAGGTTTCTTCCTGTGATGGAGTCTTCCCCAAAATTCAATCCCTTCCCAAACTATTTTATAGCATTTTGACTTACAGGTGGAGCTTGATGTGACCATTGCCATACATACTTTTATTATGATTGATCCAAAATTCTCTCGCTTTGAGTTTAAAGGTATAGCATAGCTAAAGTTCAATGTGCAGATTCAAAGAGGAATGTTTTCACCTTGGAGGTGTGAACCCTCCGAGCTGGAGGTGTGTTTTAGTATTATAATGACCGCATAATGAGCAAAGTTCAGACCTTTGGCCCAGATCATAGCTTATCGATTGTTGAATATACGATATTATCGTGTTTTAACAGAGCGTGGCCACAGTGTCTCCACACCATTCCCCCTCACCATGATGTATCCACCATGATGTCTCCACATTATCGCAGAGGGTAGTTGTGGTGTCTCCACAAGGTCCTGTTCTCACAATACATCTCCTAGTGTTTGGTGCATTAAGCTGCCTCAATGCGCCAGTACATAGGGTTGTTTTGAGGAGTCATGGCCTTGTTGTTGCTCCACTGCTCCTAGCTGCATTCCAGTCTGTCATAATGTCAGGACCAGAGGGAAAAATGAATAATTGCAAGTCACCTCCAGCAATTATATGGCAACAGGATTTCATAGCTAACTAGATGGATTTTTCTGGTCCCAACGTAAACCATGTTAAAACGTTTCTCTTCTCTTCTGAACGGTTAAACAAACTAGAAGAATAAAGGTCTTGCATATTAGGGCTCTGTCTGCATGTATGCTTTCATGCTTTGCTGCTGAGGGTGTGCAATACTTCAATTTAGGTATAAGTCAATGGAATTTTTTTTGAGCTGACATAGTTGTATCATTTTTTTAATGAATAAACTGAATCAACGAAAACTTGCCTGCCAAAGAGGTGTTTGTTGCTGGCAAAGTAATGCCAGGATAACATGTTGTACATCTAGAACTAAATTTGTATGTTTCCTGCAGAACTTCGGGTTTGGCTGTGATCAGTTAGTTTCTAAGTTCTAGCTTGTGTTTGCCTCTGCACCTCAGCTTTATCTTTAGTGCAGTTACTTTTTTGTTGGTGCTTTTGTTAACGTGCCTAGCAACATGATTTCAGTTCATGTTACAGTAGTGCGATCATTTTTTGCGCAAGCAAAGATAGTAATTCAGGAATCGTTGAGGTTGGAATGCAGCTCTGGAGATCATCTAGTCCAACCCTGTTGCTCAAGTAGAGTCAGCTCGAGCAGGTTGCCCAGAACTGTATCCAGTCAGGTGTTGGATGACTCCAAGGACAGAGACTCCACAATCTCTCTAGGCAGCCTGTTTGAGCACCTTTACTCTAAAAAAGTGGGGCTTTTTATGTTCAGGTGGAATTTGCTGTGCTTCAGTTTGTGCCCATTGCCTCTTGTCCTGTCACTGGGCACTGCTGAGAGTCTGCATATTGTTCACACCCTCCCATCAGACATTTATAAACAATGGTAAGATTCCCCCTTCTGTTCTCCAGGCCAAACAGTCCCAGCTCTTTCAGCCACTTGTATGACGTGCTCCAGTTCTTTATCATCTTAGTTACCCTTTGCTCTACTCAGTCCATTAAATTCATGTCTGTCTTGTACTTGGAAGCCCTGAATAAGCGTAAGAGTCACAAACACACAAGAGATTGGAAAAATAGACTTAACTGTGTAAACCTCTGTATTTATTTTAAAAGAAAGCTGTCCTTCTAAGCCATTTTGAAATGGTACTGTAGATGCTTCATCATGGATGTTGAAAATATGTTTTCTGTTAACTATTCAGTTCACTTGGGAATATCCATCGTTCTCTAAAAAACACTCTAAAAGACCTGTTCCTACTTGTTTCTAGTATTTTGAGGTCCCGTGCACGTCTGACTCCTGCCAGGATGGTGAGGACATAAAGTCTGTCCAAAAGGTTAGTGATGTTTAACACTAAAGAGGTATATTCCAAAACTCTTGACATGGGGATCACTTGTTCTTCAGTCTTCCTTGATATTTGATGTTGTTGGTATGGTTTGTTAAATTCTTCCTACAGAACTTTGAAGTCTTTCCACCCCTGCAAGACAGTCAGAACCCAGAAACAGACCAAGAGGTTAGTAATGCTTTAATTTAACACTTCTGAGTTGTATTAAAAACTCATAGCATTGCGGCTGTGTAGCTGGGCCTTTCTGAGCATTGCATCGTTGACTTACGTTCTACACTTCAAAACGTGGAGCATTTTTTTTAAATACTAAACAATCTTGCTAAAGTACTGCTAATCAGGAACTTTCTGAGATAGAAAGATTGCCCTTCTGTTATTCTTTGCCATGTATGGGGCCTTCATAGTTGCTTGAACTATGCTCAAGCTATCTTGAGCATCTCTAGCTATCTCATTTTCCATCCTTTAACTTTCAGGTAGGAAGAGAGATGTATTTTTTTCAGAAACACCTGTCAGGAAGCTTGCAGTCTGTGTTGCAAAAGGTGGAACAGTTTTTGGGTACCAGCTAGAAAGGTCATAAACAAATCTTCCTTCTAGGCTGTATTTTGGATACCTTTTGTGGTCTTATAGTAGAGGGTGAGCAGAAGGTTCTCATAGCTTTACATGTGCTGTACCAACTTAAAACGTTTCATGCTTCACTTTCAGTCAGTTTTAACACAGTGGCATTAGTGCAAAAGTATCTTTTTAATGAACAGTTTGTAAATGAATGCTTACAATTGATTTCATACATGCAAATTTTTTTCATTGTAGATGCAGATAGTTGAAGATTTGCATGTTGCTCGTGTTCAGAAGCGGATGGCGCTGTCTGTAGTACAGACTTGTGGAGAACTTACAAGTATGGAAATAGATCTTCCAGAACAGGATTTAAATATTTCTGCTGGTATGTTGTGATTTCATGTTCTTTGGTATCTACTTGCAACTAGTTATTGCTGTTGGTTAGTAGTCTGAGTAGAGAGTACCCGACTGAATTTTTCACAACTGTTTGTTTGTTTGTTTGTTTGTCTCTTTTTTTTCCCCCAGAGGCTTTTACTTCTGGTCTGAACATATTAGTGGTGATAGACACAAATATAATGATTAGTCACCTTGAGTTTGTCAGATCCCTGAAATCTGAGGATATACCAGGTATGTGAATACCATAATGATCAATAAAACATTTTAAGAAAAAACAGATGTTGTAGAAACTTCAGGCTAAGTGAGGAAAACCAAACCTGGGCTTCTTAAAAAGGCAGCAGATTTCAGATAGAGGAGAGGGCTCACACGTAAGAGGCTGGTTCTGTGAACCCAAATAGGCTGCCTCTTGAAGTTCAGCTATGAAAGTAGAACCTACTATGCTTCTACCTACTTACCTACAGAGAATCATGGTTAATGTTCCCAGGAATGTGCATGAACTTTTAGAGGTAAATAAGTCTTACCTATTGTAAGAAAGTACTTCTAAACATTTAATCCATTACTAGTAATAATGACGTTTTCTACTCTCTTTTTAGCATTTTTTTAATAGAAATGTTTAAATATAAACATTTAAAGTCTGATAACCAGTCAGTCAGTGCTTTATTTCTGCCTTGGTAAAGGTCACAGAATTCACGACATGTGAGAGCAATTTCTCAGGAATTCAGATTGCAGACCCTGGCTTTAATGTTTGGCTCTAATAAGTTGTGAAATTTTTAGTGATTTACTGTTAGCAGGATTAGGATTATGCATGTCAATTGTTGGTACACATACTTGCAATCTGTCAGAATACTTAAGGTGCTTGGATGCTTTCAGCTAATGAACGCACTTATCTGCCCACCTGGAAAATAACTTTAATAAGGGCCTGAGTAATTTTCAAGAGTGTATCAGACTATTTCTCTTTCCCATTTTAGGAATGGTGTTGCATTGTGTGCACTGGGATGCCTTTTTTAGAGTATTGCTGCTCCCAGTTGCTGGTCCTGCACCAGACCCATAATGTTGATATGGTTGCTGATTCCTGACCTATTTATTACAAAGCAAATGGATGTTAATATATTTTTCAAGAATTGTATTCTTATAATGTGAATGAGAAAGAAAACGGTTGAAATATTTGTCATGGGTAGACGAACAGAACAGTTACTAAATTTCTGAGTTACCATCTATTTCATATTATAATAGTTTTGAAGTTCAAGACCATACTTGTATGCAAGTAAAACTGTGGTCCAATATCCATACTTTCTGTTCCTGGCTTAGCAATGCTGGTTGGCAGTTAGCAAAAACCATTGCTCCTTTTATTTTATGTTTGTTTTGGTACAGTAACTGTTGCATTCATTCAGGTATTTTCAGCCTGTTATTTCAGGTGTTCTCACCTTGCTTTAAGATCTTACAGTGAGTGTGTGACAAGATCATAATTGCTGCAGTTATATTTTATAATATTGCTACACACCGTTGTCATAGTATTCTGTTGATTAAAATTGTGTCTTCCCTTTGTTTGTCTAATACTGTCATTTTTACATGTAACAAATGTAGTGCCAGTTTGAGGTTAGATTAGAAAGAGGGAACTTGACTTTTTTCAGTTGTTCATTTTTTAATGCTAGATACTCTTGAGTGTGGAATTTGAAAACTACTGGCAAAAAAGAGAAGTGTGAATTTACATAAATATGATTTTGAGTTAAAAGTTATCTGTAGTAGTTTGTGTAGGTCTTCAAAATATCTTTGTTTTTTAATTGTAGGTTGGTTTTTTCCCTTCCAGGTGTTGGCAGACTTGCATTAATAATTCCCTGGGTTGTTCTGCAAGAGTTGGACAACTTGAAGAAGGGGAAAATGTTGCAGCATGTTCGGGACAAAGCTATCCCTGCAGTCCAGTTCATCTACATGTGTCTCAAAAACCAAGATTCAAAATTGTGGGGGCAATCCATGCAGCTTGCTTCTCAAAAAATATGTAATATATGTGCAATCAATTTGTTTTGGGTACTCAATCCTTGCAGTTTATCTAGTGTGAACCCTAGCACTAAGTTTTGAGTTTAGTACAGTCTTCACTCTGCAGTTTGCTAATTGAAATTAGCTAATAGCTTACAGCAGCCTTCAGAGCATATCCAAGGCTATAGTATGCAGATACCTTATTCGGATTAGTGCAGTGTTCACTATTGTTTTATCAGTTGTTTCTCACTTTTAGCTACATCTGTTGGTAAGTGGGGGATTACTTAATGAAAATTCATCTAGTTGCTTTTACCTGTGAGCTAAGGATATGTTGTATGCTTTTGCTTTTGACTCGGTCATTGCAAAATCTGACATACCCAATTTTACTTGTGGCTCACTCATGTTTTCTGGCAAAACTGTAGCATTTTTGAGTGGAGTAGTACCTAAGAATTCAAGGCTCAGATCTGTGTTTAGATTACACTTCTCTGTCCTTCTTTGGGGAGTATTACATTTAAAAACAGTACCATGACTACACTGAGGTATTTCTAATGTTGAGTTACTACTGAGCATGTCAGCACTGTCTTAACTAAATTTGCAGATGGCCTGAGTGACGAGAACAATGACGATCGTGTTTTACAATGTTGTCTGCAGTATCAGAACCTCTTTCCTCAAGCTGTTGTCATACTGTGCACGTGAGTTCCTGTGTGGTTTTGGGTCTCCTATGAGGTGTAAGTTAGTCTCATGCCAAATACATTATTTTCACATCATATCTTAAAATGAAGAGCTGTTTCTGAAGTAAGCTTTAACCCTGTTAAAAGCTAGAGTAGAAGGATATAATACAATACAAAGATTGTAGACTTAATCACATTCATGTGCTTGAGGCCTGAAGAAGAATTAAGTTTACTCAACATTAAATTTTAAAACTTCTTAAAGCTTTCAGATTTTATTCTGTAACTCTGGAGTTACAAAATAGAAAAAAAATTATTTGTATTACTGATTGAGATCCAGTTAGATACTTTGGTTTTGCTCACCTGATTGGGAACAGTGATAAACATTGTCAGGGGTTAATGTTAGAAAGAGGAAAGATGGAGATACTCTGTTCTTGTTTTGTGAGGGTAACAGCTGGCTTCTGAGTGTTGATTCTCAATTTTAGACAAGTCACATGAAGCTAGTTTTTAAAGGGCTAATATTCCTTTTCCTTTAATATACTGTAAACAGCTTGCTTTGATCTTTCTTAGAACCATTTCCTTCACAGATTCAGTAAGTGGGGTTAAGACACTAGGCATCAGTTGGTTTATTAAAGTTGACATGTCTGGATTGGGTTGCTGCTGAAAATACTATTTTAACCACAGTATTGGTAGGGCTATTGACAATGATTTCTCTGAGTAAAGAACAAGAGGTGACTTCAGAATTGCTTTTCATCCAAAAATCCTGTTGTACATTATCAATATGAGCAATGGGAATTTTTGAGAAAGTATGAGGATCCAACTTTGTACTTTACAGTACATCTTTACAGTAGTTCTTCTGGAGCAGTGTATGCATTAGGGTGGCATCCGGGACAATGGTTTGGCCAGTAGAACAGTAAAAAAGGGTGTCAAAAATTAGAATTTATGGTAGCAATCGAATAAGATATTACTGTCTTAGAATTATTGCCTTGTTTGCATTGTAAGAGCATAGCAACTAGGCATCATTGCTGTAGTATTTATAGTTGTTTTTCTCTTAAAGCAAACCTAGAGCCTGAAACAATTTTCTGTATATTTCTAATGTTTTCAGAATAGATGCTTTAGTTAATTTTCTGGTTTAATTTTTTTGAACTGCTTCTAATTGCTTGAGAAAGAAAACTTCGTGTATAATGTAGCTTATAAAATAAGCTTACCAAAGACAATTTTTTCAGTGTGTTGCTTTTATTACTTACTATATAGTAATGTCACTTCTATGTCAACAATTAATTCTCTTCTCCTAGGGATGATAAAAATTTATGTAATAAAGCCATTGTGAGTGAGGTCAAGGCATTCTGCAAAGCTGATTTGGTCACTGCCCTACAGAATCTGAATGTAAACAGGCACCAGAACAGTGTTGAGCTGCAACAATCAAAATGCAGTAAGTTTGTTTAATGTGCATTTAATATGCTGGTTTTTGAGACACAGAATAATCAGTGTAGTACAGGGAGAATAGTTTCTACTATAGCGTCAGTTTTCATATACTTTGAATCCTTACTAACAATTTTTGTTTGGGGCGGTTTTTTTTATTTTCGAAGGTAAATGGTTTTCTAAAAGTTTGAGGCCTTTTTTAAAACATCTGTCTCTTCGAGTTCTAGGAAATTCAAATATGATGTGTTTCTGTTTTATAGAAAAAACGCAGCATGAATTTCCTGTGTTTGTAGTCATTTAAAAGGTGTCCTGAACTTGCTGGGACTGAAACGACGTTTTCCCAGTTCAGCCAGTTTGGGTCCTATTCTTAGTAGCTGCAAAAATTCAGTATGCTAAGATCACTCCTTACATTTTATGCCAATACCTTTACCTGCATCCCAAACAGTAGAACTTGATTCTTGGATTGCCTGTTCATTTTTCCAAAGATACAAATACAGTTTACGGTATAAAAGTGATCTTATACTTGCTGATAACCCCACTGCCTTACATAATCTAAGTTACTTAAGGAAAAAAGAAATGTGGAGTAAGTTCACAAGTGAATAATACTCTGGGGAAATTAATCATCTTGGTTAGTAGCTCTTAATTAAAAATACAGTACAAGCGGGTATAACTAGAAATACATGAAACCTAATTAGATGGAGCCCATCTGCTTTATAACATAAAGTGCAGTCTGTCTTTATTTATGGGGAAAAGTTATTTGTGTACTATCAACATAAATTAGATACAGAAACAGTTGCAATAAGTACCTTTTATTATCATTGGCTTAACAGATACAGAATTCGAGAAAACAGAAAGAGGTGATGCTAGTCTTACTGCGCGATTCCCAAATATACTTCCAGACCTTGAAAAGAACTTAGGAGAAGCTTTATCTTGTATTTTGGAGACTGAAATGAAAATTGCATTCGGAAACCTATGGATGGAGGTGGTTTCTTATATCATCTTGCTCGATATTTCGTGTATTAAGAAGTTTAGAGGTTCTTGGTAGTTTAATATTAGTACCTGTGCTAAGTCAGACAACTAAGTCATCTGTTTCACTAACATAGCCGTTCACTAACAGTGAACAGTTCAGTGTTCGGTTTTATTATTTCATTTTATAACAAGATTGTTCTATTTGACCCATAATGACTGTGCAGTATTTTAGTAGTCTTTTAATAATACAGTAACAAAGATGTTGGCTGTTCAGTGTGAGCTTTCAGAACTCTTTATTAGTTGCATTAAATTTCTTTTTCAGCTTTTATAGTACGGTTAAATCACTGCATTGTACATATGTCCTTCAAGAAATTATTCCATCACATTTTATATAATGTTGAGGTACTGTTGTTGCAGGCACTTCTTCCCCATCAGAACATGTATTTTTAGATACCACGTGAACAAAATTGTTCATAGCTAAATTCATTGCAACGCAGATACAGAATTACACAGGTTAATGAGAACCTTCAGACATTCACTTTTTCAAAAGTATTGTTAACAGAAAATAAATACTCAGGTACGAGGCACTTTCAAATTATCCATGCTTTGTTTTAGATTCCAGTTTATAGCTGGTAGGGGTTAGTTAGAAGTTTAAATTTATTGCAGATAAGCCTCTGGCTTTCAGAAAAAATCACCCAACATCTGATGGCTGTTGTTCCACAAGGTAGAGCTTTGATTAGTTGTTAAGCTTTTAGGCACTTCTGATTAACTTAGTTGATTTCTGTAAACATCTTTACAAACTCTGGTTTCACTTGATAGTAATAAATTTCAATTTTATTGCAATATGCATATAATTACTTCATGTATATATAGTCTCTGCTAGGAAAAGAGTGTTTATTTTTACTTCTAACAGTACTAGAAAATCAAAGGCGTATTTACTGTTGTTTTGACTTTTGTACACAAGTAACATTAAATCACTGTAAGAGCTAACTCAAGAGTATTTGGGGTGTTTGAGAAAAGGGGAACCAAAAATCATGAAAATGATTATGTTGAGCGCTTCTGCATGATCATCACTGTTTAACCCATGATTTTGCTGCATCAAATCTTTTTTAATAGATAAACTTGTTAAGTCTAAATATAGCCTTATTTCTGAGGAATCATTGAAGTTCTACTTCAGCAAGCAGAAATCATAACATTATTGAACAATAGAATAGTTGTGAAATGTATAGGAATATGTTTACATGAAAATCGGCCTTTGAATTTATAACATACTGTCTTTCAGATACTGTATCTGAAGCCGCCGTGGACATTGGCAAACTTGCTGAAGTGTTATAAAAAACACTGGATGGCTGTCTTTGGTTATGTTGTGCCAAGGAGTTTACTTTCAACCATTGAATGTCTCTATAAACACCTTTGTACAGGTAAGAATCTCTGAGAATGTAAAGTTTAAACTTGTAAAAAACCTCCCTGTTCTGGTTTTAGTAGTTCCAGAAGTAGATACTGTGAAAAGGCACATAGTCTCTGTAGTTAAATAGTAATGTGTTCCATCCTCTTCTGCTTTTTTAAAATTTAAGATTATACAAATGGAGCCATACCTTGGACAGTCTTTACCTACTTTTGTATTGATCTGCAGTTTATTCACTGGATGGGTGACAAAATCCCAGCACTGTTTTTGTACCATTAAAGCCAGAACTGAACTGAAATTGGTGAGCTACGAGTTACATTAAAAAAAAAAAAAAGAAAAAAAAGAGAAGAAAAAGCTTGTGCCAAAATTAAGTCTGTCCAGGCTCTGGTCCCAGATGGGCTAAATATCACCTGCAGAAATTGTGACAATGATTTCTGAAATGTTTCTCTTTTTTTATTTTTTTTTAATATTATTTAATTGTGCTGGCTTTTTTTCTACTTCTTATACAAAGACAGCAAAAGCAAATGTATGGACAGTATCGAGCATGTAAGAATTTATATCACACATCACTATGTACCTCCAAAAATCAGGGGAAAAACATTTTAATGAATATATATATCAATGGTCACCAAAGTCTCAGTGTTATTTTTAAAAGGAAATAATGTTTCTCCCTCCTTTGCCACCATGTTAGGTGTGGCAAAATTATCTGCATTTGCCACATAAATTATGGAGGAGTAAAGGTTATTTTATGTGATAGATGAGGGCAGGGAGGTTTGTTTTCAAAAAAAGATGACCAAAAAAAGCCCCAAACCCCTTTTATTTATTTAAAGATGTCTTTAAGAATTTGATTTTAACAGATATACCTCTTTTGGGATATTGATATGCCAGTTGACCCTCTTGCCAGATCCTGGGATAAATTTGAAAGATTTGATTAAGAAGTGAAAAATCTTAACCTCACACATGTTTCTCTTGAAGCTGGTTTATATAATGCTTCTGAACCATTTTTATGTGGCTCTTTATGTGCTTCAGTTAATCAAGATATTTGAGTATTAAATTTGCCTCCTAAGGTCAATAACTCCTAACATCTGATACTTTTTTTCCCCCGCCCTGTTTCCCATGTTACTGTCTAAATGTCAGGTAAAACAGTTGACTCTTCAACAGCAGGTATCTTGCTCCAGGAATCCAAAAAATTACTCCATGCTTTCAGTTCAAGGTCAGACTATAATGGTGTACTTCCCCAGGCTTATGCTGAAGTGAATAAGCTACACCAAACGCTTACAGAGGTAAGTGGAGCTTTAGTATTTGTTCACCTGACATCTTCTTGACGTTGTTCCGTGTTCGTATTACAAACCTGGTTTAGATTTCTAAATTATTCCCATAATTTCAAGAAATTATCACACAAAATGTTGTCCTACAGTGTTTTCAAAATTAATAGGCCCCAAATTTAACTTTTATTTTCATGTAGCAAATATCTGCCTTTATGTATGTGCTTGGTAGACTTTTTTGTGGTCCTGATGTAAATGTGTTAGTATCAGGAGAGTGACTGAAAAACATTATTTAGTTGCTTTCAGGAAAAATGTCTCAGTGTTCTCTTGAAGTTAAGGCTGATTGAAAAGGGCCGTAAAGATTAAGATTTGTGTTTCTACTTCTGTTGTTCAAATATTACTATTCCCAGGTGTGCTATTTCAGCTTTCGTTGTCTTGGTAGCTCTGGTGCTGCACATGAAGAAAGGACTCACTTGTATCATGTGGTTTATGGTAGTTAATGGGGGGTGTCCTGTCACCTTTTGTGTTCTGAGAAGTATGTCTTCCAGCTCATCTCTGAGTTGCTGTGGAAGACATTTCAGTGTCTCGGTTTGTGGTTAATGTCAGTTCCATGGCATAAAGAATGGAATAATGAGCACGGGTGACTTGAATTATTTCTATATATGGGAAAGAATGCAGGTCAGAATACCTGTAAAAGGTTCTTTTCAGCTTAGGAGAAAGCTGAAGGGGAAAGGAAAAAGAAGGTTGTTAAGGAGAGGAAGGATGATCTGGGGAGTCTTGATCATCTACTGTGCTGTAACTTGTGTGCATTGCAGTCAGCCACTTCATCCGCAGTTCTGTGAACAGTGCTGCCGTAAGAAGTTGGCTTTCTGTCTGAAAACTTGTTTCGTGCTGTCATTGTCCTGACAGGTGTTTGACTTCACAGAGAGCTGCCCTTACACAGACTAGGTTGTGCCAGATCAGTTTCAGTTTAACCTGGACAAGTTTTCTGTACCAGGTTACCAACTGAGTAGGTGAATACTTTGTGCCATCTGTCGTGGGATAGCGAGTAAGTTCTCATTTATACCAGCTTACAGTGTTGGAGAAGCTTTGGCACCGGGTTTCCCTTTGCTTCTCTTTCCTATCTGTAGAAATACCAATATATACGTGTAGGAGAAAGACTTGGGGAGAGACTGAGATCCAGAGACTATAATAAAAATGGAAAAGATCTGCCTTGCTTTTTTGAGCATTACTTTAACTAAGAAAAAAGTAGAAGTGTTCAAGTTTTCTTAAGTTAGGAACCAAATACACTCATTATTTGTTTGCTAAACTGTTTTATAAGGTGAGGTCAGACAGTGAGCAGGATTTATCAGAAGACATCATGGTTCTTTCAGAAAACGTTGTATGTGAAAAAATGGAAGCAATGACACCGAATCTTCAAAACTGTGAAGAAAAAAAGTTACATCCAAGCTTTCACGTAGCTCAAGAAAACAGGCACCAAGAAATCTGGTCAGTCCTTGAAGGTGTATGGAATACAATAAACTTGTACAGGTACTGTATGCTAAAGAAATTCAGAACTTCTACATAACCTTACATAATTTTCAAACAAACACACTTTAGAAATAGCTTCCCCCTCTATTTTAGAGAAACTATTAGTAATTAATCAAAATTGACAAAAAACCCCACACAACTTGTCACACGAAGTTAGCAGCATACAAATTGGTATGTGGATGCAGTCAGTGACCTGTCTCATCTGCTGCTCTTTTTCCAGACAGTGGCTGAAATAACTTGCCGTAGAGAATGGTGTTGAAAACCCTGTAAAAGGCACAAATGTGAGACATCCCTAGAAATCTCATCTTTATCCATAAAAAATAGGCATTCAAGTTCTAAGTTTTCTCATGGTTATTTTCTTCCAAAACCTGTGGAGGCATACTATCCTGAGAAAAATTGTTTACTTTTTTTAAAGAACTTTAATCAATTTGGAATGTTTTCTTGTTAAGCAACATCCTTCACTTTATAAAATCCAAATGTAGAGTCTAGTGATGAATTTCCTTTCTCATCTGAACTCAAAATTGCATAAAATTAAACTACCCTTCATTTAGATGTTTTGCCAGTGTTAGCTTCGAAAAAAAATCTGCTTGATTGAAAATCACTGAGATGCCATGTGTTTGGATGCTATCACAAAATCTGGATAGATAATGTGATTTCTTTGTATAGTACTAATCTGAAATCGTTTCAAAGGAGGGACACTGAGTTACGTCAAGCACAAAGGAACACCATTTTTGGTGATCCATTAAGGGCTCACCCACCTAATAAACAATGATAATAACTACCAACGCCATTTCCACACTAGCACTTAAATGTACCATAGAGCTGCACCAGTGCAAATTAATCAGAATTGAAGCTGGTTAGGAGACGGCTTGGTGTGGTGTTCAGCAGGTCAGCTGAGGATCTGTGCCAGAGAACACTCTCTTACTTAACAGTTTTATTACTGAGATAGTAATTGTGAATTTGAAAGCATCGAGGAAAAACTCTTTAAAGTTTACCACTTCGTAATGAAAATGCAACTGAACTGGTGGCTCTTACCACCTGTTAAGGACCATGCTGCGAAAAGAGGATAAAACTTTAGAATCAAAGGTCACTTCACCCTCTTCTTGCTCATGTCAAGAAAATACTTCTTATCTCGCACCTCTTCGCTTGCAGCTCATCGTCCCAGCACAGCCGTTGCAGGGAAGGTGTCAAGCCCGTTCCAGTAAACCTGGAGAGCGAAGCTGCTTGGAAAATTGCTGGAAAGCACTTTACTTTGCTTCTTTAACTTAACAGTTCTCTTAGAAGAGAGGCTTGAGTGCTCAGGTTGCGCATGAAGAGACTGTTTCATGCTCAAATGAAATCTAATGATAAATTTAAATCAAAGGTAAAATACTGTTAGAGAATACAGTCACCAAGGAAAATTTTAAACAGAGACCTACAGATGTAGGGCATGGTCTTTCTACTGTTTATTCTGTTTTAGATAATATAGTTTCAGTACAGATTTACATTTCACCTTGGGCGGGGTTTTAATAGTCAAAATACAGTGCATATAATAGATAATGTTTTTTTCTGAATTTTGAGGATTTTTATTAACTGCTTTTCAATGTATTTTCTTTCGTTCCTTCTTTCTTTCTAATATTAGTATTGAAATTTTCCAAAAGTTGGACCCCAATGCAGTAACTGCGACTACAAAGTCTTCGTTTGAAGAAGCTTTTTTGGCTCTGCAGAAACTGTTGGCAGCTGTGAATGGTATCCATGAAGGAATTAGTAGGTAAGCTTTTAAGCTAGTCATAAAAGCTAGTGATAGTAACAGTCACTTAAAATCAAAAAAGTCACTAAAATCTTTCGATGCCAAACCACAATTTTTTAATATGTGCTTAGTTACATGATTGCCAGTAAAAATCTTGATATCAGGACTTCCTAGAACCATTTCTTGGTAGCATAAGAATACGAAACCATTGTGGCTATTCAGATCTCTTGTAGTTAGTTTTCTCTTTTATGACTCGAGACTCGTTTTACAGTATTTGATGACAAGCCAGTTGCCTCTGCTCAGAGTGTATGTAAGTGGAGCTATGACATGATTAATACATTAGGTCTGATGGCAAGAACTTTGAATAATTCAGAAAATTCGTATTTCAAATGTGAGTCCCACTGGAATAGGGCCAAATTTCCCGTATAGTGAAGGACATGAAGTTTTGGGACATCACTGTTACCAATTCTAGAGTATTCTTCATTCAAAACCTATATTGCAGCAGTAACAACGACACTCAATCAGCTGGACTCTCGGTTTACGAAGGACAATGTTCCCTCCGTCGTCTTCTCCTTTTTTTTTAAAGAGTGCGGAATAATAAAAATGAAGCTTCAGAAAGCATAAGGTATCTCCTGTGTAGTCTTAACTTAGTCCTTTTTTTATAGCAACAAAGTTTATTCACCGGCGTGAACAACTGGAGAAGAATGCTTTATATTGTCACTCTCACGATTGTGGAGTTCCTCAATTTCCCATTAACTTTGAAGGATGTTTGTAGGAACTGTTCTGTAATTGTGGTTAAAGTTCCAGTAACTGCTCTGAGCATTCTCAAGTGTTACAGCCTGTGAGTCCGAGTGGCTGGAGCTATTTGATTTGGGAAAACAATACTGCTTCACACACTTTTTTTGCATAGTAACGATGCAAAAAGGTTAGAAAACTGTGACATAGATGTGTCCAAATGATTGGGCTTGCCCTGTACATTAACAATCTGCCTTTTAAGTAAATGTTGAAGTATATTAGTTTTCTACTGTAGACTGTTACAGCATTGTTAGAAATTATCTAGTAAGTATATAATTTTTTTTTCCAAAAATGTTTTTTCTATCATTCTACCATAGCAGTGAGCTTTTAAACTTGCATTATCAGTGCTTAGCAATGTTCATTACAATGTTCTGAAGGATCACAGTCCTTATGGCATAGTTATCACAACAGTCCTGCCAAGTATGGACGTATGGTTATCCCAGTTGTAAGGTGTGAGGTCTGACCTGTCAAGGCACTATGAAAGTCTGGAGCAGGGATCTGGACCTCAGTCACCTGGGACATGAGCTAGTTTTCATTTGTAACTGCTAGAGTATTTCTTTTTTTTTCCTTTGATAAAAATCATGATAGAAACATTTGCTTCAGTTGTCACCACTTCCAAATAGGTTTTCGTTGCTTTTTTTTCCACTATGGTCAGAAGAATATTTCTTTAATTGAAGTGTTTCAGTAAAATACATATTCTGTAAGCCCCAAACAAGCTTCAAGGTACACTCATGTGAAGTAGTGTGCTTGCATGAGCATAAAAGGCCACCCCTGCATTAGTAGCATTGTAGCCTAAGTTAGAGGTCTGGTTTTTTGCTGTACAGCATGCTAATAGTGGAAGAAATCCATTCAAAGAATTGTTATCTTTCAAAGATAAATGGTCTAAATATTATGAAAGTAGAAACTGAAAAATATAGGTAGAAATGTCAGCTAGAATAGCTTGGTGGTAATTTATCCATTTTCATTGCTGACTGTTTGGCTTAGTACTCCCCACTGAGATTAAATTTTAGGAGTAGCAATGTCAGTTTTTTCTCTAAATAAATTGTTTTAATAAAGCAGATTACTGCTAAACTTGGTTCTTTTCGTTCCAGTCCTAAAGTTCTTGCAAGAAATCCTGTCGTATGAGTTTATATCTGTAGTGGATAAGATTTAATGGGAATACTGTGCTTCAAGGTAGTTATTTCTGTGTTACACAGGTGTTTCATTAAAACTTCATGTGGCTATAACAAAAGACATTATTTATTTGAGCGAAAACCATTTATGTCCTGTATTTCCCATTATGGAAGGACATTGTAAAAATAAAAAGGTCTAACATTATATCAGAGAAATCTATTTTGCAAAAGATGTACTTTCTTGATTAGAGCCATTAGAATGTTTTGAGCAAAGATAATCAGGATTCTGTCATTTGACTTTATTTGAAATGGAGAGGCTATTTTCAGTTCCACAGGATTACCATGACACTCAATAAAATTTATGAAATGGCTTCAAAAATTCCTTTCATACTTAAAAAAAAATTTCTTTTTTACCACTAAACTGAAATACACTATTTATACATGCAGGATGATTCTTGGAGTGAAGTAATTTTCCTGCACAGGTGCATTTGGAAATGCCTGTTGTGAGTTTGTTGCAGATTTGCAGTAGGTGGCATCATGGAGCAAGAAATTCAGAGACACTGTAACTGGTAATCTTCTGGTTTAGTCTTAAGTGAACTCTGAGTATGTTTTCCAAAGAGTCAGAAGCCGTATTTATGAATCATTGTAGCTTTATATATGTTACAGAGCATTAAAACAAAAAGTCAGAAGTTTTCAAAAGAGAGGGGGGCTCGTTTTTGCCTAGGTCAATCAGCCTTTCTAAAACTGAACTTAGAGTATATTTATTTTTCTTGATTTTTTGAAAAAATTACTTCAGTGACTTAAAGTCAATCTAATGGTGTGATTGCAGAAAAGGAGGCATCTGGAGGAGAAGTAGTGAAGAAGTTCTAGCTTGAATATTTGGATGTAATACAGCTTTTAGTGATAAAATACGAGGGTTTTCCGTGTTAACTTCTATTCCTTGCTGTCCAGAACAAAGAAGAGAGACACTGCCGTGTAAAAGTGTGGAAGTTTTACAAATAAGTTATACTGAAAGTTCAACTGCATTAAAAAATTCATATTTTCAGATTGTTAAAAACAATTAAAAAGCACAACCTCTCTTCTTGAAATAAATGTGTGTAATGATACCCTTCCTCAAAAAAAAAGCTACACTGGTGGCACTACTAGAGCTATTCAGACTTGATGATCAGAACATGTTTATGACAAATAGATATTTAAAAAGGATGGGAGAGTGGGGAAAGAGCTGTTTCATGGTAGAGGCCTTATTGACAGCTTTTTGCATCTTAGCCTAGTTTTATAACTTTTGTCATATCACATAGATTTTTAATTTTATCTTTGCTTCTTCCTCTAACAACACTGGTAGCAGAACGGTATTTATACTGCAAAATACTGCATGCCGTAAATGTTTTACAGTACTTCAGCTCTAAAATGAAGACAGTAAGTAGTATGGTTAGCAACTGTTGATAACATTCCTGCTTCTTTTGGCAGCAGAAATGTATTTAAACAAGTATGTGTTAGTTGTCACATCAAGTATAACTGGTCCTCGCAACCATTGTTGTCAGTGTTTTTGAGATTTACTCACTTCAAAAGTGAGCATGAAGTACCTATTTTTCACTTTCAACAGCAGAGGGTATTCTGTATGCTGATGTATATTACGTTGACTAGCGATGAACAAAGATCATTAAACCTCTGAAATTTATACTTCAAGTAAAATTGTGAAAGCATGACTTGTTTTTAAATCATTTTGGATTGAGTAGTATTTCTGACTGTTTTCAGTGATGGTTTATACTTGTATTTATGTTGGGTATTATTTGGAACCAGTTAATTAGGGGCCCTAATTTAATGTCCCTTAAATTAAATCTTGAAATTAAAATCAATTATCTTTTAAAATTTTTAGATTAACTTCTTGGTTTTCAGGAAGCTCTTTGAGGCAGCAGAAGTATTTCTGCAACTCAGGATTTTCAAGCTTGTGCCAAATCTTTCATCGCTTGTAGAAATTCTTCCACTGATTCTGCTGGAAGTTGTTTGGGCCCTTCATCTTTGGAGAGAAGAGAGGTTTAGGTACTTATCACAGATAATTAACTTTTACAGATCTGGTTCTAAGTAGTGCAGAATGCCTTGCAAGGTATTGCTAGTGGGGGGGGCCATATATACACTTGAGATATATTTGACTCTATACTTAAGTTACATCCCTCCACTTTCTGCGTGCAGGATGTGTTTCTTTTTTAACCTGTTGAAATTAATGTGTGCACCAATACCAGCAGAAGATTGGAAGTACTTGTAGGTTTTCATGATCAGTCATCTGAAACATTTTATGTCTTGTTGCTGTTAAATCTTTCCATTAACATGCTGATTAGAATATTGGATAGAGATAGCTTTCTTACCCTTTCAAAGGCTTCAGCAGCAGCATTTAAATTTATCTGTGGGGGTTTATATTAGCCAACATTTTCCCTCAGCTGACTGTAACTTCTGGTTTAAGGGTTTCTATGCACCCCTAGGGAATTTTACATGGGAACCTTACTGTCTTTGTGTTTCCTGCCCAAGTTTCTTTTGCGTAAGAAATTCTTGTAAACAGAAAAGAAAAAGAAATTTTAGTTGTTGATGAATTGCTATAGTTATTTCTAGTATGATTTTTTCATCTCTTTGCTAAGAAATAATTGTTTTGTTCACATGCCAATTGTAAAATCACTCACAATTTACAGCATATACTCTTAGATACAATACTCATAGCATCAGCTGTAAAAATATTTATCTGTTACTTACTACAGTAAGTAACCTGAATCCTGCTTTTCTAATATTTTATCTAAATGGAATTTTTATCAAATTCCCAATGATTTTGTTTGTGTGGAAAACACTGATTTAGACGAGGACTCCATAAACATTTGTAAATTAAAAGTATAAATTTTTAAGAGCTCAGTAATGTAGCAAAGCACTACTGTGTCAGACCTGATCACTGAATTGAATGTTCCGGGATTAAATAATTTAAAACCAGTTCTACAGTTTTACTAATTTAAAACTGGAATTCTTCAGGTGTGGAGAAACTGTTTCCTCTTTCTTTATTCAGCTAGTCAGTGGAGAAATTGAGATTTCTTTTTCTTGGTGTCTAGTTAGAATATAGTCTTCCGTGCCTTAGACTGCCATGGCATTTAGCAATTTCTATCATAAAGTCTCTAGTTTAAGACCTCTGGTTTTAACCTTCCTCCGCGTGCAGTCTCCTTCTGGAGATAAAATGGAGATTAACTCCCAGTTCAAAAAGTATTAGACTTTCCTGCCACTAGTTGATTGATTTTTATTTTTGCATTTATTTAGGTGAGACCTGAAATGTTCTTAACCCACTAAATGAGAACAGTTAAATTTACCTGCAAATTTCAGACTCGGCGTGCTGGGCTTTGTGCAGTTTTCCAAGGGAAACAGACATTACTATGAATGAGAAATGGACATTGGAAATACCACATTTAAACATTATACAACACAGGGCATGATTCCCTCTTCCCTTTCTTCGTCAGCCTATCTGGCTGACGGTGCTACTTGTCAGCTGTCTTCTGATCTCTGAACAACACGTGTAACATAATTTGTATAAATTCCGAGTTGTGAGCAAGAGGAGGATTTATAAGCTCCTCCATATGACCACACACAGCCAGATTTGCACAGCTGAGAGCAGGATTACAGTTGGATGAGCCTTAAGGCATCTTACCGAGAGGCGTATTATGTAGAAACATCCCTCCCCAGGGGTCAGCAGTAGTGTGGAAACACCCCCTTGATTACAAAGTGAAAAACACTTTACATCAGTAATAGCATTTCCAAAGCTTATTTTTTTTGCCTAGTATCATGTGGTTTAATTATTGTGTATTGCATAGTTGAAAATGTGTGGTATCTGACAAAAGGTTTTTCTCCTAGTTATAGTGTTTCCTTTCCTACATGGATTCTTTGCCATCTTCTATTGCGTTTGAACTTACCTACAGCCGCCTTTGCTGCCAGGGTCCAAATTTGTCCTTTAACCTTCTCCCTGTTATCATCAGAGCTCTAGGAAATTAAAAAGTTTCAAGACCTCTGCTTGTGTCAAATGTAGTTGAAATTGGCCAGTGCTTAACAAGGTGCAGGGCAGAGGGGATGCTGTGGCAGCTGCTTGAGCCTTGTTGCCTTTAAGCTAATCTAAAAAGAAGAAAAGCTTGAATAAATTAGTGTTGTAAAAGCCACGGTCCTTTCTGACTTTGTAAAGCTGGAGAATAGGCAGCTAGACAAAGTGGCCCTAGGATCTGACATCTGAAGCACTTCCACAATAGAAGAAAGCATGAGCTGGACTGTATTTTGGGACAAGTACCCTTTGCTTCCCAATAGGTTGGTGTTGAACAAAACTCTGGCATGTGTTGACCATTGTAACATGAGTTTGACTCTCTTACTGCAGTGTAGTGTAACGAGGAATTGTTAATAAGCTGCATAGAAGTTTTGGTTTTCCTTTTCTCGTCTTTTTTGCTTCCCTGGTCTTCCTGCAGTGAGGTTAAATCGGACTTTTAATGGGTTAAGTTGACGTTTATACAATGAAGTCATATGCCTTTTTGATTAACCATACGGCTTTATTGAATTGGTTAATGCTTTATGACAGTCTTATCAGTCTTATGCCACAGGCAATTACGTAGAACTGTTAAAGAGGAATGGCTCAGTGTGACAAATACTGAGGTACAGAGATTTGGCCAGATTTGAGAGTGATTACCACATAGTCTCATGTGACTTCTATCCATATGCTTTACTTGTCAGAATTTTAGTGTTTGTGAGCAGCTGGCAGTCTGACCTGCTTTCACTGCCAGAATGCCTTGTGAGTTGGGCTTTCCCCCCCCCCGCCTTCTATGTGGTAAGTTGATTACCTGGGCCTTTCCAAATAGCCTTTGCTTGTTTCCCAGAGATTCTCTCTGCACAAGTGAGGAACCACATCTTGAGCTATTTCCATTTCCATTTTTGATTAGCGTATCTTACACTGTATGCATGCATTTGGCATCAGATGAATGACAGGACAGTAGGTAAAGAAATGTTCCAAGTGGTTCGAGGAGCCCTATTGCTTATGAGATAGAAATCATTATGTCTGACTCTCTCCTTTCTCCCTTCTGCCCCAAGAACAGTATCTGATCTCCATTTTGTAGCTTGGTACCCATAGTCACTTTCTGTGTCTTTGTCATGTTCTTCTCTACCTCACGTACTAAGTATGTTCAGAAAACTGCATAGAAACATACTATAGTTTTTAGCTCTATCAAAAAATTGCAACTTAATGGCAATCCAGCTTTCATGTCACCCAGTGTCCTTGCCAACACCTGCTCAGAGCATTAATTAAAAGTGGAAGTACATAACGTGGGATCATTTGTAGTTTGCTTTTGCATGGCTGTGTTGATAAGAAAGACAAAGTGATTCAGTGGCTTTCCACCCTCTGCTTTTGAAGTACATTTGATATCATGTTAAGACAGAAGTTAAACCAGTGGTTAAATATTGCAGTGTTCACAATACTGGGATTCAGGTTGCTCTTTAGAAGAGTTTTACCTAAGAGCCCATTTGTTTCATATATCGTTAATTTAGAGGGTGTTCTCAAAACATAGTTCTATAGCTGAGGCAGACTTTTTTTCACTGAGAAACTTTGAGGAAAATGAGATCAAGTTGTTTTAATGAAGTAATAGATGCAGTCCATGCGCATACAATTATGTCCAGATTTCCCAATTTACATCTTCTCTTAAAATTTCTGTTTTCTGTATAACAGAATGGTGGCTACGGAAGATGAAGAGAATGTAAGATGATTAAAACCAATAGACAACAGTGGTGGTGTGAAATCACTGCCCTGCAGACAGGAATGTGTTGCAATTTTCTACAGAAAACTGGAGCTTGTATTCAAGTTCCTATTTAGTTGAAAACATCAATAAGCATGTTTTATGAATGCTGACCCGTTAAGAATTTGTGGGGGGACGTTACTGTGCAAGCTCTTCTCACCAGCTTCTTTTCATTACTCCATGTGTAGCAATGGTTCTTCCTTCAAAACAACAAATGTCTTATTTGAAGATACTGTAAGGCTTTGAGCCAAATGTTGGACTTCTCATTTCATGTTATAAGCCCAGAATCAATGTCATAATTCAAGCAAACGCCATAAAAGAAATTACAGGATTTAACATTAAGTTACTTGTAAGCTGATTTTCACATTTTACTGTTTTTTTCCAAAGAACTGGAAGCACAGCTGGTTTGTACACCCATCTTGGCTCTGGTAACTTCTAGTGAGCTAAACTGATAATGTTAGCAGTTTGCTAGTACACTTTGGTCAGTAGTACACAAATAAGTCTGTTTTTCAGTTTCATGTCCTCACAAGAAATGAATACAATGAGTGGTGAGGGTTACTTTGTTGAGTGCACTGACTGCATAGTCTGGGAAACATCAATGGAATAATTAAGTCTGCAGCATCCTAACTGGTGTCAAGATTCAGAAATTTTAATTAATAAATTGTTTACTTTCCTTAGTAATTCTTGAAAAATGCTCCCTTTTCTCCCCTTTCATGAGAAAAGATCATATACGGTGTATGTGGTGCTGATACTTTCATGTTTGTGAAGGGAAGGGAAATGTGGGTGGCACGTTGGCTGCTTTCATACGCACAGTAGAATTAAAGGTGTGTGCAAAACTAGAAGGCTAAAAATATCCTTGGAATTGCGGTCTAATACTGCTTCAGAAATTACTTACAAACTGGTTTTTATTAAGTCTAGTCTTGCTAAGAATGGTGGAGTGAAAGAATGAAGAATTGAAGAATGATGGAGATAGAAGTTTCTAGCCACTTCTCTGCCTTGGGAGGTTAGAAGTCGGGCGAACAGAAATAGCCAGGCGGAGATGCCACACAGGCGCAGGGAAAGGCAGCATCGTTTAATCCTGCCTTTCACTCTGCTCTCAGTCTCTTCTTTCACCTTTTCATAGCTCATATATGCATTTTTCTTCCACAAAATCCAGAAGCCCGTAAGTAACACAGCCCTTCTTTCTCTCACCAGCCTCCCTTCCCCTGCCCTCCATCCTTGCAGTAGAAAGCCTGCCTGGCTGGGTTTCCCACCGGCACCTCAACTGGGGCAGTAGTCGTACTTATCCTACGCCCTTGCATATGTGTCCTTGGCACTGCAGGAAAAATACAGGGATGAACCTATTTTGCCCCAGCATACTGTGCAGCGATATGTAGTGGCCTTCAGGTGAAGTTATTAGCAATACCTTGCCTTTTATGTTTTACGCGGCTCTGCATTCAATTTTATGAAAACAAACAGGCAAGCTTTCCTCCTTTTTTGCATGAAACAGAAGGCAGAGTGGTACACAAAATCATCAGCCATAGAAATCCCGCTTTCCCAGGCTCGTTTGTGTACGTTGCAGATGACTGATGCGATAGCTGAAGCTGATGTATTGTCGCAGGCAGACGGGGTTGCTGGCTAACGGCTACATGGAGCTGGTCAGTGGGAATCTTAGCGGCGATGTGGCCCGAGCTGCCAAGATTCCCAGCGTTTCCAAGGATGTTTGCCAAATTGTCTCTGCTGGGCTTTTACGCTGTCGAGGCTGATAGCTTTCTCACTGAGGTAGCAGTTGAAGGCTTTGAGGTATTTTCAGGAAAACTAGCCAATTGGTTCTCTTGCCGACTTTTAGTTGGCAGGTTAAGTGTTTTAGTTCACGAAAAAAATTCTGGGTACATATTCTTACGAAGGAAGAAAGAACGTGTTGCTAATTTCTGTAACAGTGATAATTCCTGTATAAAATAATGAAAATAAGCAGCAGGCTTATAGTTATGATAAATCCTGTGGTGTGCCACAGTCTTCCAGCCTGTTTAAAATACAGTGTAATTTTTAACTGGGAATTTTAACTTATTCTGTTAGTTTTCTGGGTTTTTTTTCCAATTCTTAATTAATTCATTTGTAAAGGCTTACAGCTTGCAAGGGAAGGGAGGGGAGAATTTGGGTGCTTTCCCATGGGAAAGTACGTAGAGCTTCCCAAAAAGATTTTTTTTCAATTTTTTTTTTCCCCAAATCCAGTAATTTTCTTAATCTTTATTTACATACTTAAAACTTGACGTAAGGCAGAATTTTATCAGTATTTCTAAATACATGTGAAGTGTTACATGGTTTTTAGTGTATATTTTAATCTATATTTTGTCATGTTTAAGAGGGTTTGGTTTTTTTTCTTAGTGAATGCAGATGATGTTACACTGAGGTATAACTGAATTATATCTGTTTTAATAGTTTAGGGGAATTAATTTTTGAGAGAATAACTTCCTTATTGGATCATTTTTGGAGCCTTGTGGAAAAAGGTGTACATCTCAGAACTTCACAACATGTTAAAAGAGAGACTGAAGCTAATGCTCTCTTCTGTGGGTGGTATCTCCGTTTGTAACGAGGTGATCAAGGACTAGATTTTGGGAAAGACTGAAATGTTGCTGACTGCTGTGTGCATTAGTGGCTAAATAAAATACTAGTATTTCACACGATACTACATTCTTCATAAAGACACCTCTCTCCAGCTGTCAAATCACAGTTTCACTTGTCAGTATTGGGTGGGAATTGGTTATTATTTGAAGTAGCAAAACTGGTATGTAAATGGTAGCATTTGAACTGTACATTAGAAGACTGGAGGGAATGAGTTAAAGCTTTTAGCTAATGTGGGAAAGTTTTGTATTGCGTGTCACTTCTCTGTTGCTCCACATTACTACAGCAGGCTTTGCTTATGTGAAACAAAAGGCTTTTAATTATTGCTGGGTTTGTTCCCGTCTATATAGAGAAATTGGTCATAAAAACATCAGTTGAATTTTTAATTAGGAAAAACCTTCATGGAAAGTCCTTAGAAAAATAATAAGCTCATTCAATTATTTTAGAGGAGTGGAAAGGGATGGGTAGAAGGGAAAATTCTTCAAAGATCAGAATTTCCTTTTTGTTTAAAGAAAGTAATTAGATTTTTTTTTTCCCATGAAGCATTTCTGACTATTTTTTAACTCTTGTATAGAATCCTTCTTGTACTTGCTTTAAAAAATCCCAAAACTTTTCTTTTTCAGAATTTTGACCCCAACCAGTAGTTTCCAAGATATTTGGACCCTCTATAACGTACTCATAAGCAACGAGGTATGACGTTTTCTTAAATGTTTTGTTAGATACACTTCAGTTACAGTATTTATTTGAAGTAGTTGAAGGTTAGCTGTCTCATCATTGTATTTCCACTAAGCTAGAATTTTGAAGATTTGCTTATTAGGCACTGGATATAAAAATATTTGTTTGATTGGCATCTACCAAAAGTTATTTGAATCTCCATCAGTATTTGAGCTGCTCGCGTGACTTGCTGAGTGCTTATTTGTTGTGAATGACTTGTTGTTGAGAGTGAAAAGCCTTGAAGCTGGAGTCACAAAAACATCCCTGAGCTAGTCAAGAAGAGAGACGTTGCACTGTAGAGAGTAACAGCTGCAGTTCAGAGGAAAAAAGATAAATTGAAATTACCAGTTATTCATGAAGTTTTAACTCATTTGTGCTGAAGGATTTTAAGAAGAGAAATTAATGTTTGCCATAGAAGAGAGGTATTTTCTATTTAGTATATTGTGTATTTCAGATTTGTAGTCCTCTCCTATACAGGAAAACATATTTGGGTTTTGGGCCTGTACATAGAGGGTGACTATATTTATGGAATTAATACGAATCAGAACTTATGTAATATGCTATAGAACTATTGGCTAAATTAAGAGGGGAGGAAGAATTATTTAAGATCTTCTAGATTTTTGTTAGAAAAGGGAGCTGGAGTGATATCTCACCCGCATAATACACAGTCATGGTTGTTAATTTGTAATATTTGGATTTATAATACATAGCATGACTTTTTTTATGTGCTGTCTAACTTGAGAGCCTGTTAGGCAATCCATTAGCCATATCTGTTACCCAGCTGCATAATTTTAATTGGTACGTGTTACTTGTTAAGTTACTATGTTAATTCTTTGTTCTCTGTTTTAGATAAATAACAGTATAAAATTCACTGCTGAGGAGCTTTATGAGTGTGTTTCACAAGAGATATATCGGTAAGCCAATTCCTGACCATATCAGATGGGTTTTGAGACAGCATTTTAGCATGTGCTATATTAACCAGAGTCCCGTAAGAGAAATCGTTTGGTAAATAAAAAGTCACCATTGTAGGAGAGGCATTGGGAAGATGATTGAGCATGTTTTGCCTTTTTTTTTTTTTTTTAATGACCTACTATTACAACAGATTGGAAGAGGCTGGAAATTAAATTAGAGATGAGCCATTAGCATCTACGCAGTGATTTTCATCTCTTTGACTTGGAGGTGAGATGTTGGTCCCTCTTTTCTCTATCGGTTTTGGATTCATGGCTTAGTGGCAGAGCCAGTGTAGGTCAGCATTCATTGTAAGGTGGGTTAGAGCATGAGACTGCATTTTAATGAATTTGATTATAAGTGAAATTCTGTTTTGGTGAGGTACTTCTTGTAACAGAACTCATTATTATGATAACTTTGCAGAGGAAATCAGCAGAGGAAAAAACCCTGCCATTCTCAAGGCAATTCAAGTGATTGAACTGTACCATAAAAGCTGAGCATAATTGCAGTTGCTGTGCTGCATTGTGGCCATCATTATTAAAGTCATAAATTAAGCCACTGTGCGTTACTGAGCCATTTGTAAGTACAGTTAGGAAAAGAAAGGACAAACAAGCAAACATAAGATTCCAAGTATTTGTTTCCATTTTAGGCTTTTTTTACAGTTCAGTCACAGGAAAATGAATGTTCTGTTGTACAGCTGGGTTAAAGACAGCAAAAACTTTAATCTAAAAATGAATGTCACGCAAGGCTTACAGTTCTTTACGGTAAAGTTTCTGGCTCATAAAAAATTTCTTTCTGTATTTGTATAATTGAGACCTTGTAAATACAGGTTTTGTGAGATTTTTAAAATGCCATAATGTTTTTGGATTTTTTAAAAATAAATCTTAAGTGGATAATAAAAGGTAAATATTTTCTTTGATGTTGCTGTTATATGGATATGAATTAGCTTTACCTTGCCAGCATATGAAGCATGGTTTCATCAGCTTTGTAAAAAGCTAGCAGATTATTTTAATCTGAGTAGGCAAATTATTCTAAAAAGCTTTCCTTTGCCTGGATCAATAACTGATCTCCTAAATCTTCTGTGAATTTGAAAGTGCTAATTGCTAAGTCAGGGGAGAAAAGTTATGCACGGAGGGAGAGATTCAATCATAGAATGATAGAATGGTTAGAGTTGGAAGGGACCTTAAAGACCATCTAGGTGCAGCCCCCCTGCCATGGGTAGGGACACCTCCCACTAGGCCAGGCTGCTCAAAGCCCCATCCAGCCTGGCCTTCAACACTTCCAGGGATGGGGCATCCACAGCTTCCCTGGGCAACCTGTTCCAGTGTCTCACCACCCTCACAGTGAAGAATTTCTTCCCAATATCTAATCTAAATCTACCCTCTTCCAGTTTAAAACCATTATCTCTCGTCCTATCACTACACTCCCTGATAAAAAGTCCCTCCTCATCTTTCCCGTAGCCCCCTTTAGGTACCGGAAGGCTGCTCTAAGGTCTCCCCGGAGCCTTCTCTTCTCCAGGCTGAGCAACCCCAACTCTCAGCCTGTCCTCATAGCAGAGGTGCTCCAGCCCTCTGATCATCTTCATGGCCCTCCTCCAGACTTGCTCCAACAATCTATGTATCAATAGATAAAACTAGATTAGAAGCTTAACTGTCTCGAGTTAATGACCAGCATTTTTGTAGTTCTCAAATTTCCAAACATTTGTGGGCATCTTCATAATTGTCAGTATAAAATCTACAGCGTACATAAAGCTTTTGGTATTGTGCTAAGGGTGGCAAGGGAACTGCAGTTTCTTGATGTTTGAAAGATGTCCTTAGGTCCATATTTGATCAGAAAGCCTAAAAACTCGGACCATTGTTGTGAATTCTGTGCGACACCATAGATTTCATGGCCAAAACAAAAATTCTCATCAGAACTTTGATTTTCTGGATGAGCGGTACAGGATGAGGGTGATATTTTTGTTACATATATGTTATGTCCTTTGAAAACATATAAAGTAAATGAAGCAAAGATTCTGTTGCTATAAACTCAATACACAGTTTTTCAAAGTACTACTTATGTCTAATTGTTGTTCTCAGTTATTACAGCAATGAAACTATTTGGTATTAGAGAAGTGAAATAAAATATGACTCCACCCAATAAAGCAGAGATGCTAAATGAGTTTTTAAAAGCACTCAATTTAAGAGATGTTCCAAGAGCAAAGGCACAGGAGAGGAGAGCTTTAAGGCAAGCTGAATTAGTTGTGCTTTGGCAGAAACGTGCTGAACAAAATGTTTCCCCTTGCTTCAATTACCAGTAAACGTTTTTACTTCAACCTGGCCTCTTAATTCTTTGGGAGATAAATTCCTGTCTAGAATATTTGTACTCTGACTGTTCTGTTCAGAGTGCACCAAAGATACTCTCATCTTCAAATTTTGATCCAAAGAGTTTCTCCTTATCTGGAGAAGGAAAAGAACTACTTGGAGCTAAATAGCCAAAGCTACATGCACAATTCTCCCTGCTTTTATAGCCGTAAGTGGTACTATAGGCTTTGATGTCACAGTAGTATTTAGAAGATGCCAGCCAAGGAATAGGGTCTGGATCTTTAGGCTATAAATGAAACAAAAAGACTGTGTCTGTCCCAGAGATCTACTTCAACAGTTTTTTGCATCTTCAACAAATTCACAGAACAAGTTTTTCCATCAGAATCTCTTACATGACTTTTTAGAAATTTTTTCTGGACTTGCCTGCCTAGTTGCTTGGTGGATTCCAGTCTTTCTTTCATAGATCTGAGTAGTGTTGACCTAAGACCCCTCCTTTTTTGGTGCGGTTCTCCTCCCATTGCTTCCACATGTCCCCTGTCCTTATATTGTGAGAGACTGAGATGTGGTGAGAACAAAACCCTGGAACAAGACAAAAAATGCCCACTCTATTGAGGCAGATGTGTCAGTTAACGTCGCTGCTAGGGGGCAAGGCAGTAGCCTGCGAGGGAGGAGACGGGGTTAGGCAAAGGCAGCAAAGGACAGGCCTGGCCGCTAATTTCTTCCTTGGTACAGATTCTCCAGTCCTGATAAAGTGGGTTTACAAAAATCCTAGCCTGGTGAATCTTTTTTAAGTGGAATGAAATTTTTTGCCTTCTGAATAGTGCAAACACACCCCGTTCCTGAGCTGCTTCAGCAGCAGAATTAGGTAGATTAAGGGAGGTTTAGTTAAAGCCCTTGTTTCTTCCCCCCTCCCTTCCTATTCAAGCGTGTACTGCGGGCAGTAGGGTTGCTGGATTGCAAGAAGAGTTTCAGAGAGGTCACTGTAGTTTTTATGGCAAGCAGCTAATGTGAAGGCTTCAGGTTACCCGTTTAGACTTTCTAAGGCTTTTGAGTTTTCACTGTTGAGCGGTGAACGGTTTGTCTCATTTAATAAATGACAATGTGATGTAAAGGGTAAGTGGTAGAAAGAGTTATTCAGGCTTTGTTTTGCAAGCCTATGATCTCAGCTGAACAAATTAAATACGTTGTTTGGAGGCCGGGGCATCTAAGGAGATTGCTTGAAAGCTATGCGTGACTTTCACACCGCTCTTTTTGCTGTTGCACCTGGTGCCATCTACCTTGCAGTAAACTAGCAAAGGAGATGGAGTTGCCTGTATTAGGCAGCGGTTGGGAAGATGCTGATGCCTCAGGTCTGGAATGGGCACTGGCACAGTGATACCAGTGCGCTTGATCCCTCCAGCCAGGCATTCTGCCAGCCGGGGAGAGCACCCTGTCCTACCGACCGTGGTGCCAGGTTTTGTGTGTGGTGTGCTCCGAGCAACGGTTTGATTATTATTGTCCTGAGACAGTCTGTGGTGATGGCAGGCCTGCAGGCTGCAGGCCTGCCCAGCGGATACCTTCGGCAGGTATCCGCTGCATCATTTGCAAACCTTATCCCTTTTCCTGTTCTTGACAGTCCATTTCAGTGCCTGTGTACATCTCTTTCTGCCAGCCTGGCACAGCTGGCTGTCCCACACCGGTGTCACACATTTCAGTGGAAGTTATCTGCAATCTGGCATGCACCAATGTGTTTTTGAGGGTGCAGAAACAAGCTCTTTTGACCTGTTTAATATTATTTCTAGTTAGTGTAGCAACTACATTCGAATTAACCTGTTGCATGGTTCTGGGTATAGAAGTCTTTATGTAGTATCATACTATTTACCACTTTAGCCATTACTCAGCGGTCACTAGAATAACGCAGGGCAAGTTTTAATTGAGATAAGAGTAATGAAATACTTAGGTCTCAGTTGAGGTATTTTTGTCCGCTAGTTTTCAAGAACTCTTCTTGAAAACTGTCAATGCTGTCACTGCTGCGGAGAGTTTGTAAGTTGTGCTGCTGCGACGTCCCGATGTTCGCTCTCGTTCTGTACGCAGACTTGACTGATGGCCCGAGTAAGAACACTGTGTGCCTACTACTGGCTGCCCAGTAGTACTGAACTCGCCAGTGTTGAAACTGAGCCAAGGCGCGGTTTGTAGCTGATGGACAGACCTCGTCCATCAGGAGGACGCATGTTCTTTTGTCAGCGTAGCTGTGCGGGTGCTATAGGTTATTGCTGGAGAAATACTATACATGTAGACTGCTCGTTGTGATAGAAGTTGTTTTCTGCTCTGTCAGATGATCTGCCAAGTTTATGTTACCTGCGAGAGCAAAAAATACTGGGAGGGTACGGTGCATATCCTTTTAAAAGTATCCTTAGACTGACTTGTGTTAAAAAGAAATATATGTATATATATTAAAAGATGTGGATGAAGTGAAAAAACCCCAACAAAATAGCA
Organism: Chionis minor; assembly: GCA_013398295.1. Classification (NCBI taxonomy): domain Eukaryota; kingdom Metazoa; phylum Chordata; class Aves; order Charadriiformes; family Chionidae; genus Chionis; species Chionis minor. The sequence goes on along the minus strand of VZSF01007662.1, from coordinate 99,150 downwards.
AGTGTAGCTGTTGCATACAGATCTGCATCGATACAGGCATAAAGAAGATAATATGTGTAAATTTGTGCTCAGCATAGTAAAAAAAAAAAAATCACTTTGGAGGCTGGTCTGGTAGTCCTCAGGCTGTACTTACGTAACTCAACCTTGCTTTCTCTTTTTTTGAGGAATACCTTTTAAATGGTCTTTTGAGAAAGTATCTTTTGGAATACTAAAGTTACAGAATGTTTTCTATCTAATCAAGTTTAGATTCCTCTTTTGAAACAGAAGCCTAAATAAAAAATCAGTGTAGTCAAGAGATGAATTTACTGTGTAAACGCATTATGTGTAAATACACGTGAGGTCGTTTGACCTGAACCTTCCAAAATCCCCATTCTGTCAAGAAAGCTGCTACAGGTGACTTTTCCATGATGATTAGTTTTTAAAACTACCTTTACATAATGCAATGAAAAGTAAAAAGAAGCTCTGCCTTTTCACCGAATTGTGGTTTGGCTGTTTTAAGGTGTTTGTATAAAGTCCTTGGTTTTGGGAGCAGAAGTCACTGCTACTTACTAGGTTTTATGGAAATTGCCTTTTTCGTTATACACCTCACAACCGCATCGTTGTCTTCTGCCGTATCCCTTTTTAGTTAAAAATTGTATTAAATTGTATTTTGAATCGGGATAACTGGTTTCAGGCTTTGTAGCCGTTCCTAGTAGGAAAGCAACAAATAATTCCTAGTAGCTGCTTCTCCTCCGAGGCTACATTTGTCTGCAAGTCCCAGAGAAGAGCCCACAGAAATCACCCAGCGGGTCAGGTGTGGAGCAGTTGCTGGGTCATCCGTACTTCATGTGCCACGCGGCTGTTGCAAGGGTGTGAGTAGGCAGGAGAGATACACAGCACCGGGGGCACAGAGCATGCTCCTTTTCCCCAGGGAGGCGAAAGGGCATTTTTGCGTCTCTTGCACGTCATACTCCTCTCGCACATCGCACTCGTACAAGCCAGAACGTAAAAAGCTGTGCTAATTGTTTAAAGTAACCATTTTTACTTATGCATGAGGTTTTTTTTTAAACTTAGAATTCAGCTGCCTCTTACCTAGTAGATTTATTTTCTCCCCCCAAGCGCAGTAGCAAACATGTTTGCAAAATAGCTTAAGTACAGAAACGAGAATATTTTTTTTTCTTGCTGTTACCATTTAACCAATTTTACTGTCTAGTACCAAGTTCAAACAGAAAAACAAGAGCGGGTATTTTGGCAGTTTTACTGCTGGAAAAAAGGCAAACTGCACCGGAAAGACTAGTCGAACTATGTGAGCAAATAAAAATGCAGTAGAACTGCAGTTGTTCAGTGCGTGCACGTGATTTTTATGAAACTAGACATGGGGAAATGACATCCTGGGTCTGGTCATTTTGCCAATGTTTCTTAAAGCTCTCTGAAAAACGGAGGCTTTGTTTCGCTGTCTTTCAGAACATTGAAATTGTAAAGGTTTTTCATGTGTTGAACGAGAGCGGCCGCTATTTAAAAATGCCACACCGTTTGCCACCCTGCCATATGTTTCAAAACAGGAATCGCTGTGGTTACTGTAAACGCATGCCTAGGGGTTTGTTTTGTTTTTTAAAAAAAATGTTTCTTACAGTATTTTTTTCTCAGTGCAGTTGTCACACATTGACTATGTGACCGTACGTCCCTTTAGGAGCAACTAATTTAAACAACATTGAACTTGTACGAGCATAAGCTTATAAAATGTTGTCTCCAGTTGGTGACTCTCTGCAGATTATCAGAAAAATGACAGATGTCCAGTGAGTACGAGAGGAAGAGGACTAGCTGCACCCAGCAAAGACTGGAGTCCGATTATCCCTGAAGCCTAAAATTGGTCTCTGACTGTGTTCTAACTGTGGATAGAACTCATTTCTATCTGCAACACATAAACCTATAGGAAATGTAGAGTTGGCTTGCAGTTAAACACATTCAGGAAAAAAAAAGTAATGTTTTAGGCTGTTTTGGGTGAAGACTGCGTGCTCTTAGATTGCTCCCTTTTTAAAGATTTCATTGCAGGATGCAGCTGGGAATACGTAACAATTAGCCAGCTCTGTAACAAATTTGGTGTCTTGCCGTAATGATAAAAATACGCTTGGATTTCCAGAGGTACTGAGTATTCTCAGCTTTTGACAGAGCTGAAACTTGGTATTGGAATCCCTTTGAATGTTGTTTTAAAGGGACACACTGAAAGAAAGATTGCTGTCTAAAATGAGTCCATTGTGTTAACGATAACCTTTGTATCTTCTTTTTTCTAGAGAAAGATTAGAAGTTGGATGTTGCCAGCTGGCCCAGCTGGAACACACTATTAAGCAGTGCCATGCATCGGTTCACACTGAAGCCAAGAACAGGGGCTGGCTGTGACACCTGGGGCAAGGTTTGGAGCTGCGGTGCTCACCCCCTGCATTTTCTTTGTCCAAAGGAAGTCAAACTCCTCCCGGTGTGTGTGGGGGAAATACTTAAGGAGCCAAAAATCTGCCTTTTTTCTCGATGGTGCTGTTTTGTATTATGGTTGAAGGAAAAAACAATGTACATATGTACCTTAAATGTCTGAATTTCTGCCAAGAATCGGAAGCCCATAGAATTTTCTGTCTCAAGTGAGGGTCTCTGGATTGATACAGCTGGTTCAGCATACAGAGATGTGCTGGGCTGATGTTCTAAATTCCAATTGTTCACATTAGGAGCTAGGTCTGTTAAGTGGTTTTATAGGAAAAAAAATCCAAGTAAGGTATTTGTTTTGCTGATGCTTTCGAAGTGACAAGTGAGCAAAAAGAATATATTGTGACACCTGGGGGGGTCTGAAGGGAAAGCAGCTGAATACAGAGCCAGATACCCCTGCTGCTCGCTACCTCTGCAGACATGAAGGCCTAAAACGCCATGTATGTATCCTATGTAGTGAACTATATAAGGCTTAAAGGAGGGTAGAGAATGGGGAAAGAAATGTATCGATGCTCTTTTTTTTAAAACCAAAACAAAAAACCCCAGCCTCATGCAGCTGTGTTTGTTCTAGACTTCTTTTCAGAGGAAAGGGATGTTTTTCCATTGTTAAATGCCTACTTTGTCTTCATACAGCAGAAGCCTGCTAGGAACTTTTCTTTTGGAAAAGTTGTCATCGTTCTCTTTTGCCACCTTCTCTTGTAAAGGCACAAGCAGTTTTTCCCTCTGTGAGTGCTACTCCATGACTCTCATCTCTGCTCTCCAGGTGACATCGCTCTTTGAATGTACTGTTTGTTGCTTTCTAAAACTGCTCTAAGTCCATGAAACTGTCTAAAAGCCATTTTCAATGCTGCTGTGGCCTTTAAAGCTACCTCTTTGATGTATGTATTTGTACAGAGATGCAATGATTGGCAAACTTCTAGAAGTGTTTATTTTGGTATTAACTTTTGGATGTATTTGTAAAACCTTTATTGTAAAAATGTAATTTATTGTTACAGTAAACGGCAGTTAACTCTACATGGCAGTGCTGCTTTGAATAGCTGTTTTCACTTTGCCCAGTTATTGTGGATGCAAGTTTAATGCAGTTCTTGCCCCCAGACTTGTGAAAGTCAGCAGCGGGTGGGTAGAGTGACTGTTGGAGCAAAATTAATTTTAAGGGCTATTTCCATTCAAGGTGTTATTCCACAGTTGTGGGATAAGTATGTTATGCTCAAATAAACTTATGGTAGCAGTTTGTATCATAAATCTGGGAAGCTGATGATCTGTCTTGGGTCGCATCTACTTTCAATACACTTTAGGGGAAGACAGCAGACACAGATGAAGACAACTTTGTTACCCTCATACTGACTCTCCCTGTTCAAATGCATCCAGCTTTACAGCTTGGAATAATCAGTTTCCTTGGTCTGATGTTTTCCTACTCCACTGTAGAGATGCAGGAGCCTGCTGCTGCCCCAGGGCAGCAGGACAGCCTTGTGTTATGTGAAATAACCTGTAGCAGAGGTGTGTTCCTAGTGTTGGGACCGGTCAGCTGTAGCTTAAGACGTGAATCAGAGCAGTCAACTAAGAACATGCTGGTGCCTGAAATTAGCACCATCACTGGCAGCTTAATTTCCTAAAGCTACGTGATTAATGCTGAGAAACACGGCCAAATGAGTGGCTCAAGTTTCTTTTCCCCACAGTGTTCTGCACTTCCTTTTCTTCAAGTTCACTTGGCCCCTTTCTCATCTCAGCCCTTGCTTTGCACAGAGCTTTTGGAAAACTCACCCTGAGAGCCACTTGTGAGCAGGTAAATCTCCCTCAGACAGCGGGGTAGTGCTCTAGGAGCCAGCTGCTGTCCACTGCGAGCCCCTTTACACCTATTTCTGGAGGGCACTTCACCCTCCCTCTTGCTCTACGGGAGGCAGGGTAGCCATCCTACCTTGTTTTTCTTCTAGCTACATCCATTTGAAATGTCTACTTTAACATCGTAACCTTCTGGTTGTAAACTGCCTTGTTAAAGAAAAGGACACAAAGACACATGAGAGCAATGCTGTGGTGCGAGGATTTCCCAGAAGGTACCTTTAATGTGTTTGCATCAGCAGCAAGCAGTCAGTGCTAGTTTTGGCACCAGGAGTTAGATGTGCAGCACTACACATTAGCCACCAAGTCATCCTAACCAACGTTTTATCGATATGAATAGAGAAAGTGAACTAAAACATAGTACTATGAGCACATAGGAAATCAAGTTATTTGTGTGCTATCACACTTTCAGCTTGTAGTATTAGAAAAATAAACCTAAGACAGTTACGGATCAGATGAATACATTTTCATTGCCAACCAGCAAGAGTTTAAAAACCATGAGGAAAAACCCCCACACGTAAGTTTTTGGTTTACAAACGTTAGCTCCCCTGTAGTAACAAAACTGCTGTACAGAAAGCACCCTCTGCATTTTCCCCATCCTAGAAAGTCACAGCTATGTTATGTTCAGAAACTCCATTCAGCTCTAAGGAAGGTGTTGCATACTAAGGTACAATATTGTAGCAGAGGCAAAAGCTCAGAAGCTCATGTACAGTGGTAAATGTTTTCCCACCCAGACTCTATGAACTCCAAGGTTGTCTCTTTGCTTCAATAACCATTTATCTGCCATTTTCATGTCAACAGATAAAATACTCTGCTGAGTATATAAAAACTGTTATAAAAAGGCAATCATAAAAGATAAGGTATTGGCAGGCATGTCAGCTTTTTTAATAAAAAAAATAGCCATTATATCTATTTAAATAAGGCTTCTTGTTACAGATTGTTCCAGTTACTGAAGGAAAACGAGGCCAGATGAAAAAAAGTGATCCCCCATAAACCTTACACTTCCCGCCTCTAGAACACATCCTACAGGAAAAGTCATTTAACGTGCAAAGTTACAAAACAAACACTGGGGGAGGCTCCTGAAATGATATGCCCAGTCTAGCTTCTCTGGCATTATCTTCAAAATCTTTTTAAAAAAAACAACAAAAGCAACCCTATGACAAAGTTCTAAAATACACAAAAAACCCTTCATCTTGATATTCTTTCCAAAACAAATATGTACAGCACATTAATATGCAATATGCAAAAGCTCTGTGTTGCTGTTGGCAACGTCTATGCCCTCCCCAACCCTATTCACATGTGTACCTCTACTAAAACACTATTACATCACTAAGCCTGTTAGTTTGAAAAGGGAATTTAATTCACTTAAAACTTGTAAATTTTTGTGTAGGGGCTCCATTCATTTGATTCCGGGTTGTAGACTTCAACTGTGTTCAGGAATTCGTTGCCATCAAATCCCCCGACTGCGTAAATAGTGTTTGCCACCGTCGTAATGCCGGCATTGCTCCTGGGAATAGTCATACTTCCCATCATCTTCCACTCGTTCTTAGCAGGGTCGTACATCTCCACGCAGCTCACCGCGTGAGAGCCATCAAAGCCTCCACCAACAAAGAGTTTTCCTGTCAAAAGGAAACAAAGCGGATGTTTCGCTGCTAAGCGCCAGCTGTGTCACCAAACACAGCCTCCCTTCTGGGGAGACAAACTAAGCCAAAATGAGTTTTTGCCTTATTCGGGGTCGGAAGTTGCAGTATTGACCTGCTTTGGGTCTGGTGATCACTAGAACCGGCCGGAAGTTATTTCAGAGTAAGTGCAAAGTCCAAATTCAAGCAGATGCGGTTGTTGGAAGCTGCACGGTATTGTTTTGAAAAGAACGAGGTAGGGGCAAATGCCCCAAAATAAGAGTTTTTTTGTTTTTCTCGTTACAGTTTTTAATTACACTGGAGGCACAGCCAGGTTCTTACTGTATTGTTTCCTCCCTGAGAAGGAACACAGCTTTGTATTCTACTTGCATTGTGGTTAGCACAGAAAATTCATCAAGCACAAGCGGTTGCTTAAGCCTGCGGAAGCCTACCGTCACGGACAGCCACTCCAGCTCCTCGTCGAGCCACGTTCATGGGCGCAATCAGGGTCCAAGTGTTGTTCTCCGGATTGTAGCGCTCCACGCTATTCAGGCAGTTCCACGATTCTGCTCCTCCAATTATGTATAAATACCCACCCAGCTCACACACTGCAGACTGATGTCGCCCTGCAATCAAATGCCAGGAGTTGCAGCGCAGCACAGAAGTCGCGCACCAACACTATGCCACAGCAGCTGAAGTTTGAACAGGTTTTTTCTTTGGTTTTAAGCCTGCGGTTTTGCAATCACCCTGTCCCCCCGCCCTCCCAAACTACACAGCAAACTTACGGATATTAAGGGGAGCACAGCTTGTCCAAGATTTTGTTATGGGATCAAACACATCACAGTTCTTAAGTCCCTTTTGGCCATAAGGATCCGAACCACCAACGATGTACAGTTTTCCATTCAGGGCACATACTCCTATTCATACAGGAAAGAATAGTAAGTAAGCTAGTAAGTTAATAAATTTTAAAAAACCTGACAGTCAATCAACTGCAGATGTGTTACCTGCATTGCAGCGATTGGTTCTCAGTTCAGGTACAGGAGTCCAGTCATCTATTTCTGGCTCATACATTTCTCCACAGCTCAAGTCATCCGAGTGACCGTTTGATCCACCCACAACATAGAGCTGCCCCTAAGCAGGAAAGATAAATACCTGCTTCACATGGAAGTACTCAACAATTCAAATGATTAGCACTTTAGTAACCGTGTAACTACAATTAAGCAACTGCTGTTACCATTTTGTAAAGTTTGCCCTATTTGTCCCACCTACATTTACATAATCTCACATTCCATCTGATATCCACCCACCAACACACCATTAAAACTGCCATCTGGAACCGAGCTCTTGGTGTTCTCATCGGTGCAATGAAAGTCCAAGTGTCCTTTTGCGGATCGTAGCATTCCACCGTGCGCAAACATTCCTCTCTGTTATATCCCCCTAAAAGCAAAAGGTTAGAGGATATCACATTTCCAGAGACCAAGTGCTTTGACGTTCAAGAATACTGACTCAAATAAAGCGTTAAGAAGCCACTGTCCCCCGCCCCAGCCCCAACTGCACAAGTTGTTTATAGGATCGTTACTACTCCTTTTACCTGCAGCGATTAGCTTGCCGTTAAGTTCAGCTGTGCCCAGTCCAGACCGAGCATACTGCATCGGAGACATGGGCTTCTCGATGATATCATTTGGTTGAAGCTCAAAACTCAGACTCTTCAGCAGTCGTGGCGTGCTCGTGGGAGAGCTCTGAGGGCTGTTGCGGCCATGCAGGAATATCACGCACAGCACACCATCCAGAACAGCAAGACACAGGTAGGTGTTGCCTGTTGTCAGGAGAAAAGGAAAAACCACCAATATAATAAAATTTTAGATCAACACCAACTCGGGTTTTCTGATGAGGCTCCTCTCCTAACTATGCAAGCTTTATTTTTTCTGGTTGCTGGTTCCAAGTGTTAGTCTAGTTACTGAAAAATACGAGATTTGTATTATTAATATAGTGCTCAAAGGGCATAAGACGGGAATCTAAAGACGTGTTAGGAGACAGGCTCCTTGCACACAGACAGCAAATACCTCTGTAATTGATCAGAGACTGCCTATCTCCTTAGGACTTCCCGGGTAAGTTGTACAGACCACGGGATCTGGAATGGCCCTGTCCATAAGGAATCAAGACATAAGCGATCCCAGTTTGGCCCCAGTTATGTTATAAACGTCCCACTAATTACTTGAGTTGTATCATCAGTAAGAAAAAGCACTTCTGCATTCTGACAGATGTGTAAGGGAAACCCCAGGGAGTGGGAGGTGGCAGGTACACAACACCAGATGCCATCTTTTAGACAAACCCTGCCCCAGTTACTCACTTGAAGTTTTCTCTGAAGCAATGATTTTCCACTCGTGTTTAGGACTCTGAACAGTAGCATTTGGAGAAAGACTTCCACAGGAGCTGCTACTAATCTGCTTGTGATCATTCTCACGTGGTGGCTTCTTCTGCAAAATCAAAAGGCAGCTACAGAAACCTAGCCAGAGACTACACCTCCTCCTACCTTTGCTTCTCTGAGCTAATACGTAACTATTCAAGAGAACACTTCATCTACCACCTCCGCAGAGCATCATTTATAGCACACCTAAATTTCCAACAGAACATCTTGCCTACTCAGCAACAGTGGCCAAAAAAACACCCTACATCTTATCTTGGTACTCATTTCATCCTGGGACTGCACCTTTATACTGCTGGTGTACAACTAGAAATCGGTTAAAATTCTTGGAAGAGAGTATGCATTACTAGCAGGATTTTGAAATGTAAGGGAAAACCTACATCCACATTTGGAAAGAACTGCTCTACAAACTAGAAGCCTCACTCACAAGCTCCGCTTCTGGAACTGGGCTTAATTATATAATGCTATTTGGAAGTGAATTAGCTATTCTCTTCATTCCCTGCAGACAAATTAATTTCGCCTCAGTTCCTCTCTGTGCTCAGCTTAGCTGTTTCTTGGATTTTACTCCCTTGATACTTCCCACTAACAGAAGAATTCTGCTTTCTTTTCTTCTTCAATTAAATTTATACTGTAAGATTACATTATTTTGCTCAATTAAGAAAACTCCCAAAATTTCACATTTCGGATTACACTGCACAGTTGGTTTGGTTGTTCAGGCTTTTTCTGAATCAGAAGAACTGAACACAAAAAGGTAACGTTCTGTCTGTTCTGTTCAGCAGCAGCGTTTATGACCACCAAGTTTGCAATGCTTGCACAGTTCCCTGGAGTCTGATCTCTATGGCAACTGTCACAAGGCTTCTGAAACACATCATCTAACTCACAGATAACCTTACACCGAACAGTTTGACAGCTATACTTGGCTCACCACGAAACCCAATTCATTTGTGGAGAGCATTTTTGTTTTTTCTAAACCTTCAACCAATTAAAAGCTTAATCTGTTATCCTTAAATTACCTAGACAGTGACAGAAATTATGAACTTCTGTAATGCAAACATTTTAAAGTTACAGTTTTTGCAGAACTGTCATCTATGGTTTTCTGGTGTTAGTTCTCTCAACCATTTAGAATTTCGAGAGTTGGTAATTCTTACTATCAGAAAGGATTTAAAAAAAGAAAAAGTTGAGAACTCTTGACCTTATTTCTAAAAAATTAACTTTTTCAATGTTCACCTCTCAGCTTCTAAGTATTACAAGGAGCAGTATCCAAAGGTCATAAAGTCTGTGAAGACTTACTAAAAACAATTAAGAAACTGGAAAATTAGCTGCTTTTCATTTTCTTCTCTTTTCTCTTCTAAAATCCATGTTCCCGGATGAAGAGTGTTTTACATAAACATTAGCTAAAAATTTCAAGAATGTCAATGATACTTTTGTATCACCACATTCCATTGTTATAAAATATTACAATACATTTGCTTCCAACTCAGTGAATTTAAACGCCTTAATTTGTATAAAGCAATTGATAGTTTACATCTATTAGCCGTTGTTTATTGTTTGCTTTTGAAGAGCCTCCGTTGTGCTAACCTGTGCGTTTTTCAGTAGTTCAGAATTATTATACCTGGCTAGAACTAAAAAATAAAAAATTATCATCTCAAAAAGCACAAGACTGGTTTGTACACAGTCAAAAGCATCAGGCATCTCTAGATCAGAAGTTACCTACTGCTGCTTTTTTAAAACCTCTCGCACATTACCAGTGCAGCTGAACAAAAGAAATGGATGCTGGCAGCTGAAGGATTAGAACTTATGTCCGGAATCTTTTTCTGTACCAAAATTTAACAGACGCCTAAGCCATTCTCCACTGTGAGCCACGCAGTCTGTGGTTCTTTACAGTCTCTTGAGTATCTCTACAAAGCCACAGCTGACTTGTTACAGCGGACTGCTTTTTTACCTCAGCCTAGGAATTATTTTGAAGTCAAACCTAAAACACTCAGTCTTGCAAATGCTTCGAGTCAGTCTGCCAACAAAAAAAACAAGAACAGAGGCAGAGACTAAAATCATCACCTCCAGCAGTTTCAAGAAAGATACTTTCTCGTCATGTATTTCTCCATTACAGCTACTGCAGCTTTCTCTGCTGCCGTCCCCAAGACTTCAGGTGTGCTGTAAACTGCTCCAGTCTATCTGGGGTTACCTCAGACTGTCTGCAATTTGTACCTGCACAAACTGAATGTGGTCATCATCACTGCCATACACCTCAGCCTGTCCATCTAGCAGATTTCCATCAAGCAGCTTGTGATCAGCTGAGTAGTACAGCGTTTGAACCTGCAAAAACAACAACAGAATACCCATGTGGCTACGGTCTCCATTGCTACTTAGCTACAGGCAGATTACAAAAGGCAGTCGCCAGCATACTTCTCGTCATCTCATCTCAATCTAGCAGAAGGCAAAACTAAAAGGAAGCAGATGTCATGGTGGCAATCTTCAACATTGGATGAAGGCTCCTTACTTTCTCAGCTTGAGAGAAATCTTCGTTTTCCAAGGACTTCTACTGTTTTTCCAGCACAGAAACATTAGACAAGCAAGATGCACATTAATTTGCAGAATTACACAAATTGACAATCTCATGCAAGCATTTTCGTTATCCCCGCAAACAAGCTTTCTGCTTTGAAAAATACACATCATTATCTCGATCAAAAAAAGTTAAAGAGAAGCCAACAGTGGACTGTAAGAGTATGGGGATCAGGGAAAACAACACAAATTTAAGTTCTGGAGGAAACTGTTGTCCACAACTAAACATCAGATGCAACCGTTTCAGTGAAATGCATCTGAATTTCAACACGATCAGAGGTTTTAAAATGAGTTTTTCCAAGAGGAAATATACACTTGAGAATATATGACAGTATCAACATGTACTTTTGCCTATACAAGTGTTGCCGAATATATAATGTGCTTGTAATAACAAACTGGGAAAAATTTGATGTTTCATGAGTTTCTGTAAAGTCCGTTTTCTCTAGCCAATTCAAAATTTAGATTCCCCGCTCATTTTTCTATTAAAAACTGCCCAGGCTACATCTAGTATTAGTATTCATGAGTAAAGCCATTTAATAACACACAACTTAAAAGAATGTATCCTGTAAAGGAGTAAGTAAACACCATTAAATCATCATCATCGTTCTCTGCCCACAGCGGATTTTCTTAGGAGAACTGGGGCAGGACTGCTGCTTCTGTACGTGTCAATACACTTGAGGTTTCTTCTTGGTTCTTCAGCCTTGGTATCCTAGTTTTGTTAATAAACCTATGGGGAGATAAATCAACGGGGAGGAACAACCATTAGAAGCTTTTACCTACTTCGCATTTACAAGCAAAACCTGCAAAGGAAAACATCAAGAATCTACAGCAAGTTTCAGTACCACCTCCCCAATTCTAAAGCAAGATACACACCACTCTGAGGTTACTGTACAGCACATAGTGAGCAAAAAAGGACAGCGGAAGACCAGACTGAACAGTTCATTCAGCTCACCTGAACACCCCCCCAGTTTCTCAGCTTAGGGGTACCTACAGTAAAATTTAAATTCTTTAGGGTCACAGTTAAAAAAGTGAAAAAAAAAGAAAAATTAAAAAAAAAAAAGAAAAAGGGATCATCCTTCATATTAACTTTTTTTTTCCTAAAAAATATGTTTAATCCCATTTTCTTAAAGACTAACCTCTTCCATTAGATCTTCCAGACTGTCTCCGTTCTCCCAGATGCTGCGCTGTACCCAGTTGATTACCTTTGTGTACAATTTGCCATTGCTAGGTAGGCCAACATTGTCTTCCAGCATTACTTCAAGCTTGAATTAGAAGAGGAAAGGATGATTTACTCTAGAGGTATTACCCTCATATTTGTAGCACACTGTATTTTACGTAGTGAGCATTACTCTTGCTTTACTGCACAACTAGAAAACATCATCTACGAGGAGCTTTCAGCCTACGCCACTGAAACTAGGAAGCACATTTAAGTACAACGGTAGTTATCTTTTACACTTAGAAAGGATGATAGTATGTATTCTCTACAGTTAAGGTTCACAGTAGTATGAATATTATACAGTTCCAGAACTGTCACACTGCTCGTAGAAGTCAGTACGCCAAGTCTTCCTACTCACAAAAAGGAAGCCGCAACAGTTGCTCCTTGGGCTGTTTTTTTGAAATCATGTACCAGAAGGAAATCTACAAACTTGAGCTAACCTTTAACCGTGGAAGTTTGAGAAATTCTTCCTGTTCTGAAATCTGTAAAAGATGTTCCTGAATGTACCCATCGATCTTGTTCAACAAACGCGAGTCTCCCATACAACTTGCAAAGTTTCGGTAAGAGATACAGCTCTGAACATCCATCTTGGAGAGCAAGTAGTCACCACAAACCTTTTAAGAAAAAAAGGCTGCGTCTTAGTTTACAAATAGACACGGTTTTTATATGTTTAAATTATCCACCTCAACATACAGCAACACCTCTTTTCTAACTGCAGAATAGTGAGTGCCTGTTGTCATCCCTCCAACAGAGCTGTAAATGAAATGTTGCATGTACACGTACACATTGATGCCATGCTTTTCTATTGAATACCTATTCAAAACGGCTTATCTGCAGTCAAGTGAAGATAACAATCCCATTTGCAGCAAGAGCAAGTATTTCTAAAGTTAAGCTCTACCAAACTTATGTTCAGGACTGCACGGATTATTCTTTTTTCACGTATCACTGCCACAGATTTACAGGTTTAACACAAGCAAGCGCACCGCTGCTTCCACAAACCTGAAGGTAAGTAGCCAGCTATGATTCTGAAGCCGTTTTGCTTATACAGGTGCACAAATACAAAACTTAACTTCAGCGAACCCTTCAGCACAAAGATAATATAAGTGGAAGCAATACACACTGATGTCCCTCAAATCAATACAGTGCTAATCAACACCTAAAGGAGCTTATTCGCTGAGCACTTTTTCTACAGAATAATCTTTTGTTTTTGTCTCATTAACACCAAAAAGCATAATGCTGTCAGCCAGAGAAAGCAGAATGTACTTCCAGAAAAGCTGAAGACGGTACCTGCTTAACTCTCTCCATCTTCAACTTCTTTGCTGCGGAGTATACATCTTTCACCAGTTCTTTATCCGCTTTTAACCTATTAAAGAAAGAAATTTATCTTCATTATGTTGATTTTTTTAAAATCAGACTCTACTGTCTCCAATTTCAAGGAAAACTACTTACTGAGCAGTATAGGCGTAATTCAACAGAACTTCAACAGCTTCTGGATTGAGATCATCAAATTTAACATGGGAAATTCCATGAGAATCACTATCACTATTGAAGATTTCAAACAGGTAGGGACTGCAGCAAGCCAGCACAGCTCGGTGCGCCAGCATCTCATGTCCACATACCTTTATTTAAAACACAAATAAGAAACCTACACATCAGTAAGAATTTTTTTAAAGTAAGTTTGTATTATACTATTATAAAAGACTATCCAAGTAAATGTCACAATTCAAATCAATTTTTCAAGTCAATAGTGTCTCCAATTTAGGTCAGCACACAGCATTACATAGCGTAACAAAAAATCCACCACATTCAACCATCATACTCGGACAGAAAAAAGTTACCTGGAGACGGACATCACAGAACTGACCACTTTTACGTAAGGCATTTAGTTTGGCAACAGATGACTCAATGAAGTTTTCATCCTCAAACATCAAATACCCATTAGGAATCATTTTGGTGTTTGGCTGGCTGAAAACAGAATGTATAAAGTTTAGAGTTGCAACATTTTGCTTCAGTATAGAAGTATTATTACACTGTTTGCAAACAAAATACTCATGGCAAATTAAAAAAAGTACGTTTACAACAATCCTTTGGATTGGATTAACTGAATTAATGATTTTCAGAGACTGAGGACACAACTTCTATCTTATCCATGTCACTTTGGTAGGTACCAATTCCACAACTACATGCTGAACCTGTGCTAGCTCCATGGGAGCAAGCTGGAAACCAGTGGATTACACAAGAAGCTTTATTCCCCTCTATAAAGATCAGATTTGGTAGATTCATTGCTATTTTCTGCTCACTGGATGAAATTTGTCATACTGGCCAGCTTCATTTTGTGCACAGACCCAAAAACCAGCTACATTGAAAAATAAGACCTGAGAATTTAAAGTAACTAGTGAAGTAAAAGAATAACTACACAAACCATTTTTTGTTCAATTTTGTGAGTAATGACTTAAATATTTTAAAGTAGTTGGAAGTCATGAAAGAACATTAGCACCAAAAAAACCAGAGAGAATTAAATACATTCTGAACAATGAGCATCATGGAAGCTAAAACAAACTTCCCCAGAAGATCTTACCAATATATAAACACACCACCTCAGGTAAATTGGACCAAGACTGGAAAAAAAACTTCAGGAAACTAACTTTTGGATTTGGAAGCTATTTTATAGGTCACTTATTTGATTCTTTTTTTAGCTAAGCACCTTTAGGAAAAGTCCACTTCACAAAAAGGAAGCCAATTAAGAATACTAAAATATGACCCTGAGGTGACCTACTGAATTTGAAATAATAATTAGGAAAAAAAAAAATAAATCCCATTTGTAAGTTTGAGCTGCTAACATATGCAAAAGGATACCTTACTCAACAATTTTAGAGGAAAGGTTACGTAGGATACTACTAACATTACCAGAAATGATTTATAGTTCCATCCTAAGTTTAAGAAAATTCTGAAGATCAGATAAGACAACCACCTGCTACTGATAGCAAAAAATCAGTAATGAAAATACCAAGCCCCGCACAAAATCATTCTAGTATTAATCTGTTCATTTTAAATTCACTTACTAGTGAAAGCATTTGACCCTAAACTGAAAAGAATAATCTTACTTACAAAGATTATTTATCCATTTGTATATACTTTTCATTTGCTGCATATTATTAAAAAAGCACATCAGTTTTAAAGTTGCAGGATTTCAGCAGAAGTACTAACTACTGTATACGCAGCTAACAGTACAGTATCAACTTACCAGCAAATATATCACTGTAAAATTTTAACTGGGAGATTTTAAAATAATCCAATGGTATCACCGTGTTAAAAAGAGCACTTCAGTTTCAGTATCTTCTGACAGGGAAGATGTTTGTTGAAATGCAAAAGCAGACGTGTCTCTGCAGCCGCAATATGGATTCCAAAACTATCAGGCTTGAAGATGATGTCATAAAGTCCTTAAGAGCTATAGACATGAATTTCTTCTATGATAATCATGCATCATAATCTGAAATAAAGGAGAAGTTATCAAGTAAGGACAATAGATAGTACTACCATGTATTTCCAATGAAACCTTAATAGGGTCTTCAAGTACAAGTTCCTGACCCAAATAAGATCTTCACAAAAAGAAAACAGCCTGAAAAATTCCGTATCCACACCAATACATTCTCATGCCTAACAAGACGTCAACCACATCAATTTTTATACCCAAAGAGACAAGAAAGTGGCTAAATTAGTACTTGGGGAAAGAGTTAGACCACTTGAATCCCATTTTAGACAACCAACTCTACCTTCATCACTTCCTATATCTAGATCATTATTACTGCTTGCTTACACAAGTAGACAACTCTTAGGTAACAACACAAAAATTACTACATTTAAAAAAAGAAACCAATCCACATGCCTCCTACCTTTTGCTTTTCCTGTACTCATCTACTTATATCCTTCTTCTACTGAACGCCTAAAATGGACTGAAGATGGATTAAGGACATGTCTGAAATGACTACGCATGTCTCCAGTACTTCCCAAAAAATTACAAAGTCAGTAATCGCTATTTTATTGATAACTTTCTCTGACAAAGTCTCTTTGCTACTCTGCGAACAGAATCTGTCAAGTTCTGGTCAAGCCCCGCACCGGCAGCACAGCACAGACCAGGGCAGCTTTGCTGGGATTCTGCATGCAGGTAGGCTGTTTATGCCGGGCTTTTTCAGGAAGGGGAGATGAGGAGGAGGAGCCACAGCAGGGAGGGAACAGGCAACAAACACCCATTCTGGAACTTTCCATGACCCTGATGCCACCTCAGGAAAACATCAATCACTTCATCCACTTGAGTTCCCCACTGCAGTTCCAAAACTATATTTGTATCTACAGATCAAATGCCATGTTGGGAATCAGGTTTCCTAAAAATAGGTGCAGCTTGTTTTTCCGTGTCAAAAATTAGAAGTCACCTATGTTGTAGGCAAGAGAGCCTCGCGGCCCAAATGCCTGGCCAGCGCTTCCACACGGGATCATTTTGGCAGGAATTGAACCGCCCTTGGTCTCCTAAGTAGATCAGCAGCTCAAGCACCAGGCTGATTCTCAAGAGCGGCAGGGGGCATTGTCCCACAACATTCCAGCTCCACAGGAAAGCTGCTTGCCTCCTTAACAGCTTCTTGCAACCCTGAACACAGAATATTTCAGCCAGCAGATAACTGCGTAGAAAGAATTAACGTTAATTAAGTTTGGCTACTAGAACAGACACAAACACATAAGTAAGGAAACAACTGCTCCAGAGCAGCAGTGGTGTCTGTCTGTAATATAGTAGCCCCCGGAACGCAGGGAGGACTGGGGGAAAAGTGCCTTGGGGACTACAACTTTCTACAACATACTTTAATGTCAGCATACTTTGCTAGGGGGAAAAAAAAAATTAAACTTGCGTTCTTTTTATAATCCTATAGGCAAGTTATGAAACCTGAAACCAAGCTCTATTTACCAAATAGTATTTAACTAAGCATTTGGAAGTCAACACTTCTCTTGTTGATACAACTGGTATAACCATTTTAGTTTCTAAAGCAATCAAAACATTTCACTTCTCAAAAACAGAAGCAAACAGCCTGACGCCCACACTTTCCCCAAAAATTCACCTCAATTGAAACATTCTGCAACAAACTGGAACTTACCTAGCCAAATGCAAACTATAGGAGGCATCTAAAAAGGAAAGCCAGGGGAGACAAACCAGGCAGCAGTTGCACTGGATGGTCAATACAGCGTCAGACCTTTTTGGTGAAAAGGCTTGGACCAACCCAGCCACCATTTGCTTCATTCTCAGCAGAAAGCAACACATCGCGTATCAGATTATCCACCTCGCTCACACTGGGTTTAAACCAGCTTTTTCTCGACTGCCAGCTCTCTCAAAGAAGTTCTCTTGCTAACTAAGTAGAGGTAATTACCAAGGCAAATTAAATGCATATCGTTAACACAGTTCAGACAAGCTACTGGTCTGCTCTCACATCACATTATGCATTACCTCGTTCAATATTCATCAGGATTGCTGTTAATTACCAGTATTGAGGACTTGGGGAGAATTTCAAGTCACACGACAACTAGTTAAACAATTTCAACTAAAATCAAGAATCATCCTCATTCAGTTTACATCTCCGGGCATGTTTTGTCATGTTCTGCTCTAACAGAAGAACTTTATTTCAAGTGCAGTGGTTGCTTAGGACCTTCAAGACCTGTAAAGGACACCCAAAACAATTCTGGATTGAAATAGAGGATTTGTCTGCTAGAGTACTCCTTTGTGCATGAGGTCAAAACCACACATTTTGCATTTCCCCACCTAGTACTACTGTTCAATCTGAACATCTAGGAATTTGAGTGTCTTAATTATTGCCATAAAGTTTCAATACCCTTGTCTGTAAACCATGGCTAATATTACTACTCAAAATGGCATCAAATAGCACAAGTGTATTCATTACTTTCTGCCTTCTTTTTGGTTTGGTATACTACTCCTAGAATAAAAACCAAACAATCAGCCAAAATCCAATGAAAAGCCAAGAATGATGCATTTTCTGCATTAAAGGTTATAAACAGGTACTGTAAAAATATTTACTTCTTATTTTAAGCATCTAAATAACTTTGTCACTACCTTTTCCCCCCCGCCCCCTTGCTTATACTCTTCTAGCTCACCACATGAAGAACTGTCAGTAGCTTTTTTTTGCTGTTTTCCAGGATTTTGAATTTTTTTGAACAAAGTGTGACGCTCACAGATCACTGTCAGCCAGGTAAAGTATGAAGCCTGATGCCTCTGAAATGATTACTTTTCAAGCTCCATCAAAATGCAATTATTGAAACACGTTAAAGCTACAGAATTAGCATTCCAGAATGGGAACAACACATTCCATCTGAGAAAATTCTTACTTCAGAGAGCAGGCCTATTTCCTGCACTTATTTTTAAAATGAAACAAACAAACAAAAGTGATATATAAACTCTGGATTTCCATTCTTATTGTAATACTAAAGATTGATACTGGTGTTGAGCCTGGAAGCACCACCTTCAATCAAGAGTCGATGAGGCTGGGTGTTACATGGCAGCAGACTGAGACAGGCCAGAAGCCACGAAGCGTTCATGGGGCGCGTTTCAATGACATAGCTCTACCCAAGCAGAGAAAGGCCAGAACTCAAATGTCTGCCCAGTTGCTCGATTTAAACATAACTGTGCTTTAATACCTGTGTTTCCTAAACGCACAGAGCCATGCACCCACTGAGATTTTCATTTGTTACACGTATGCACCACTGGACCACGAAACACTCATGGCTCAAAATACACTCAAGAGGTAAGTTTGCTGCACATAACTGACTTCCAGAAGAGAAATTTCCGCCTTTTAAACTCATCTTTCCGTTTCACTGTATATACATTTAAAGATGCATTTAAAAGACTCACCTAAATAACAACGACACTAAGTCTTCTCATCCTTCACTACACCATCCTCTTATACGTATCTTGCAAATACTACTGAAATATGATTAGCTGAGTTACAAGAGCAAATAAATGTCATAAGTAATACACTTTAAATTGTTACTTGCGATCAGAATTTAGGATTTGTTCATCACAATTTTTTTAAACACGTGTTCACTGCAGAAAACATGCCAACATTTAAAAAATGCCACAAGATGATTACTGTTGAATTTCTCTGAGATGTAAAAACTGTTATCGTGCCCTAGCACTGCCCACTGCAGAGCCACTTTCAGGAGAGGTACAAGCTGTGGTCTCAGGCGACGTACCAAGACAACAGGTCCCAGAGCCACACACTGAGGCAAAAGCCATCTTGCCCATGACCTAACAGTACAGGTAGTGTTCATGAGAACCCTCATCTTTAGTACACTCCATAGGTACTTTCCATGTGTAGTATTTCATTTTAAAAGTAAACAAAGCACTTGCTTTGTGCCAATTTTGGACAAACTTTTTTGTCAGATTAAGGAATTACCTCTTCAACTCACAGGTAGAACACTCACTTGTGGGAGATACTTTTTAATCTTTTGATTAAAAGTCAATACTTTTACTACAATACCATATAATGATGGACACTTGGCTGACATTTGTTGGTACAGTGAAACAAAAATGGAATTTAACACCACAGTTGGTGCTTTTTAGTTGCTGTGGGCTTTCTGGCTTTCCACTGCCTAGTTCAGAAGAAATGTAGGTCACACCTACGACTACTCATACCTGTATCAGAAGATAAAACCAGACGTCCTCAAAAATTTTCTTCCCTACATTAGCAATTATTTACGGTAAAAACACACAATCTTTTTCATGGTCGAATTTGGGCAAAACATCATGGACCAAGACACATAACAATACACTTTACACCACTAAATAGTCTCAACTTCTTTACATCAGTGACTTAAAATAGGTCTCTCAGAATTCATACCAATTTTGGTTTGCATATTTACTTTTCAGTTGTTTTCTACTGAAAATTAATCTCATTGATAACTTTGACTTGTAAACAAAACTGTTCTATTTCACTACAAAATCAACGTCAGCTGTGCCTGTCCCCCCTCTTCCCCCCTCAACAGCAAGGAGAGAGGCAGAGAATATTTGCTATCACTAGCTAAGAATCAAGGGGAAGGAAAAAATACTATGGACACTTTCCAAAATCTTTTAAGTGTAGTCTAAGATGTAATACTTGGACTGTCCTCTACACAGAGCAACCCTAAAGAGCTCTTTCAAACACAGTTATGTGTGTAGACTTAAAAAATTTATGAGAAGCAGGTTTTATGCTTGAATGTTACTGCTCTTTCAACTACAGCTCTCAGCTGTAATACATCAGCTGCATCATACTTGCTTCCAAGGCTATCCCTCCATGCTCCTGATACACAATCTTTCATCATGTTTTAGCAGTGGTGATGACGTCCCCTTTCCATACCCATTCTGCATTTCCTCTTCTCCTTTTCAACCATGTTATACGTTTTCTGTTGTTATCGTCTTTATCTACACCTCTTTTTCTACCTTCTGCCTCACGTGTGCTCTTAAAAATCTTCCATTTATCTTTAATCTTTGAAAACGTTCCTTTTTTTTTTCCCCTCCACATGCGTTTCTTTTTTCTGCCAACACACACTTCCCATAGTTCTTCAAACATCTGTCACACAACCAGCAAACTGATTTTTTTTGTTTGTTTTGTTGGTGTGTTGTTGTTGTCTCCCACCCCCCCCATTCTGGGAAGTTTTTGCCTTTCTTACCATCTAGCACTCCTTAAGAACTCACGCTAGGGAAAATGAATTTCAACCTATTTACAGTACCTAAAGTAGTGTTTCCTAACTGGAAAGCATTCCCTGACCGCTGCATCCTGTGCTTCAGGAGTTATGCTCGTGGCTACAAAATCCACTTTCTAAAATTAAACCGATTTCACCGTCAAAGCACTACATCCTGCTTGGTTCCTTATTTTGTAGATCCCGGACAGAGGAGAATGTATGTGACGTCTACACACCCATCACTGGAAAAAAAAAAAATCCTCCCCTTCACAAACCACAACGAATAAGGAGTGACATGATATTGAATTTCCACTAGTCTATCACTGCTCAGTCTTGCTACCCTTGTCCTCAGTAAATAACTCCGATGCCTCGCCTCTCACTTGGTCAACGTTTTTCCACCCTGCATGAAACCGCAACCAATTCAGTTTTATGTCCATGGGAGTCCTGGGAGTCACAGTGAAGCTGCCGATGCAAAGATATTTTCTACCTTGGAGCACCTCTGAAAAATTCTGAAAAACTGATGGAAATTTGGGCACGCAGGTAGAAAATACTGTAACTCACCCCCGCACCAGAAAAAAACTCCACCCTTCTGGTCATTCATACTCATCACCTTTCTCCAGAAGCACTAATGTGGACTGACAGCCACTGTTTACGCCGTATTATCTCCTATTTCCTAGAACTGGTATAGATGACAGCGAGGGTCATGACATTGGCAACCAGCTGTCAGCACATGTTCTTCACCCAGAAACGGCGTTTTTCTTCCTTCAAAGTCTAAAATGTTCGCGATTCTCCTTTTTTGCCCCCCACACGCTTATTATAGAGGGTTTAAGAAAGGTGCCAGTACGAAGGCTGCAGCGTGGCGCTGGGAAAGGCGCGCAGACAACGCCTGACCTTGGAACAATACCCACCCGTGTGGGAAACATCCGATTTCCTGGGATGGAAGGCGGGATGGAAGGCGGGGGGGGACTAGACATCCCCACCAGGCGCTGGTGCCCGTGCCCATGCCCGAGCGCCCCCACGCCCCCAGCGGCACCCCCTCCCCCGGGGGACGGGGGCCCTGCGGGACTCCACCTCAGGCCGCCCAGGCCATTCGCACAACTTCGCCTCGGTGACCGCGGCGTGGCAACTCCGAGATCCGGCCAGCCCTCGAGGAACAGGGCCCCAGCGGAGCAACCAAAAGCCGCCGAGGCAGAGGGGCTCCTCTCCTTCCGCCGAGGGCGCGCTGCCAGAGCGGGCGACGGACCGGGGCGCCACCGCGGGGCCCGCCCCGGCCGCCCGCAGCCCCGGGCCGCCGCCACCCCCCGC
>VZSF01007662.1:18046-76499 GCA_013398295.1 Chionis minor | reverse complement strand
TCCTTCCCCCCCCCCCCCCCCCCCCCCCCCCCGAGGCGCCCGCCTCGCCGCGAAATGCCACGTTTAATGGTGGAAATTCTCCCCCGCCCGAGCCCGTCCTGTGTGCGCGGGAGGCCAGGCTGCGACTGTGCCTCTGCCTCCTGCGCCCCCCAATCCTTCCGGGAAAGGCATGGTCGCGCCTGGATGAGAAATACCCCCCCTTCGCACACTTCTCACAATAAATCCTATCTGGCTGGGCAAAGTGGAGTTTTAAAACATCCCTGCTGATAAACGAGGGGTGTTTGAAGTCCCGTCTGTTTGTGAGGTGTTTGCGTGCCAGACAGCCTAATGGGTTTCTGATTCACGGCCGGGGCCCCGAGAGCTGCTGCGATATCATCATAAATAAAACACGGAGCTGGGTGAAGTCTGAGGTTCCTTGCTCGCTTCCCGATTTAAAACCCCAAGGTCACCTGGAAGACAGGGATACACTGCTTCCCCCCCCCCGCTTTATCCTGATTTGGAGGCCACCTTGATCAGAAACTAGGAAAGCTGTAGGAGATTACATTAAATACAGCTGCGGTGTTGCGGCTACCAAATGCATACATGATGATGACGACCCGTTTCTCTAATACTCTTCCAGAATCTTGGTGGAGAAGCACATTTGAAAACACTGAAGATGGATGATTCTGAGGCTTCAAGCAGAAAGCGCTTCAAAATACTGAAAATAATGGTCTTGTCTCACCAGAAACGAGCAGAGGCATTAAGCCATAGGTATATTCCTCACCTACGCAAATCCCTCCGTCTCTGGAGACGTATACGATAGCACAGTGCCCATGCTGCATCTGGGCCCGCTCTTCAGCGTCTCATTTTGCCAGCAGCAAACAGGACAGTCTTGATTTCTTACCTCTCTCTGATATATTTCCACTCCTCCCTCCTTTGAATTTTTAAATCACCAGCCACACCCCAGCGCGTACCTTCCCGCTCTCTGCTTTCTCTTTGAATGAAGGTTCTTGTTAGGGCTGTGCTAATCAAAGGCACTTGCGGTAAAGCTGGGAGGGAGAGGGAGGTGAAGACGACAGACAGGAACTGTGATCAAATAAAACAGTGCTGGGGATGTTCCTTAATTAAGTGAATCTCAGGATTACGCAAACTGCCGTTCCAGTATTCTTAGGAAAGGAGATGTCTTTATGAATCACCGTTAATTCTCATTGTCAGCCCCTGCTAGTGACGTCAAAGAGCAAGTGTAGCATCTTCCCAGCAGCACAGAGTTAACAGATGGGTGTTTCCAGTTCTTTTCACATAGATCCCCATAACAGGGGAACACATTTGGGATTCTGGGAACCGTGGCTAGGCTGGGAGCTCAGGCAGTGTCTCCTTTGGGCCAGTTGCATTCTGATCACCCAAACTCACCTCCCACTGAAAAAAAAGCGTTTTTTTTCCTCTGCTTCTTGCTTTGTAATAAACATGAAGTTAGTTTACATCATTAAAACACCATTGTTCCAGCTGAGGTTTGACTATATGTCCTATGATGATGGAAAAGACTTCTATAATGGGCAAATAACTTTATTTCAATTTGCTAGATACTGTGTAAACCTTCCCAATGAAACTTGCACTAAATCTTTTCTGAAGAAGAACACTTTATTGAAAAGAACCAGTGAGACTGAGTTGATACCAGACAACTGGCTTACTGGGATCTGAGCCAGATGAACTAGTTAGCGCACGTGCAACCACCAGAACAGTGATGTTCATTAGGGTCTTAGATCTCCTGGTTCGATAACTGTCCTACCCTCTAACAGTGTTCATAAGATGTTGAGAACACTTCTTTAACAAAACCACTTCTTTAACAACTCTGTATTTAGAAAAAAATGAGTAAAGTTGTGCTTGCGGAGGCTCTGGATGTTCTGCATACCTGTTGTCTCCCACCACAAAAGATACAGTGTTCCTAATTAATGAATGGGAAGCCCTCTCCTGGAAAGCCCTCTTGCTTTTATTCCAAATGATGTGTTACTCTTAAATCAAGCAGTTTGTAGGTGTCCTTGACTCTGGCGTGGCTCTTCTGCTGGTCTCTGCCTCATTGTAAGGGCCTCCAGATGTCTCATCTGAAGATCTAATGTCTAAAGGAAAGGCGGAATTTGTTAACTCTAGATATTGCAAGGGCTTAATGTCATAACATTAAACTCTGCTTTTGCCAAAGCTTAGTCATGAACATCACCTGAGAGGGGAAAATACTCTGTTTGGTGAGAGCAAAATATGTGCCTTGGATTGCTGCATTAAAAGCAGAGAAATTGTAGAAAACAATATGTTAGTGCTAGAAGTAAGAGCAAGACCTGTTTTCACATAAGCCACTCTACATTGTATCTTTAAATTTAGTATCACGTACCATTTCTCTTTGGGCACAGAGTAGCATAGCTCAGTGAAGTACACCACCTGAGCGAGGTACGCCACCAATCAAGGATCTGGTCCATGGTTTTCTTTTGAAAAGGTAATTGTTTTTATGAACAAACAAAATGTTTTGTGAAACTGAATACAATTTAGTGAAACATCATTTATTAAGTATAAATTTAAAATATATATAGATATCTATTGCAATTGAAGGTTACTTATGTTCTCCATAATTATCACGTATACCAGTCTACTCGTTCCATAACTTTTCCTTGTTGCATTTTGGAAGAATTTTCAATAATTCATTATGGTTGCAGAAATCCCTGTGAAGAACATGTTTTGTTGGTGCCTTGGCTCTCAGAGTCCTTAGCAGTGGCATTTTAATGGTGTTTAGGGTGTAGAGGCTGTGTTGGAATTAATGATCTGCGTTGGACTGTTTCCTCTAAATTCTGGCACGTCTGCCATCTGGCTGTCTGGTAACAGCTGCTCCCAGGACGGTATTTCGTCTCCTTTCCTGTCCCTATTCTTAGGCAAAGCAATGATCATCTTGGATGACTTCTGTACTTAGGAGCAAAGATTGTAGGAAATCTACATGCAGTTTGAAAGAGTATTTAAAGACCCAGTTTTATTAGCTGTGGCCTTAAGTTTTAAAGGCAGGTTCTCTATCAAGTCTCTGCTCGTCTTTCTTAAACAGTGTAAACAACTTTCCTTCTGCATTTCAGGACACACCAATCTTCCACTACAGTGACCTTCTTTTATTTCAAATAGTCCTGTGTTGGATGGAAAACCGGAGACTGTCTTCCACACCAAGGTTATAAATTCTGTCTTGTCTAATTTTCATTAAGCAAACAGAAGTCTTTTTGTCAGTTTAATTAATTACATTGGATGAAATCCATAGGAGATGTATCCAGAGGATTCTGACAGAGCCACCAGTTAATGTCTTAAAAAACTCCACCTTCTTCTGACTACCTGTCCTTGAGGGATCAATCCTGGGATCTTGAAGACACAGCTTTTAGAATGAAGCATCATGGGAGCTCCCAGCTGCAAACATATCTTGAACAGACAAAATAGCTACAATTTTTGAAAAAATATAGCTTTTATAGCTCTTTCAAGACAGTTCTCACCAGGCAACTGTCAGCACCTCCATTCTGTGCGTGGAGACGCTACCTTTATTTATGTTACAGAAGTTGGCCTGGGACAGTTGTCACAGTGTTTAACCCAGATGTAATACCAATTTGAAAGTATGGATGTCTGTAGGTAAACTGCATGATAGTGTTCACAAAGCAGTATCTGTCCTGTCATCATTCTCTAAGCAAAAAAGTCAAAATTTTACATTCGGATCTGATTCCCCAGCAAACGTGGTGGGACATATTAGAGGAGACTTGTTTAAAGTCTGGCCCTTTGAACTGTGCATGTTCAAGAGCATGTGCGCAAGGGAATCCTAATCCAAGAGCTGGATTAGGAATCAGTGTTTTAAAAAAAAATCTAGTTTATGGCTTTCCTGTAGAACCTGGAATTTGGTTATTGGTCCTTTAAAACTGGAAGCCTAGTTAAAATTAAATGAACTCTCCCCTGCTTTCCAGCTGTATTAATTTACAGTTGCTGGGTGGTGGTATTTGCAAATATCTTTTGCTTGTTCATTATAAAAACGCTGACTTGTTCCGTACACCTCTATGTCTTTCTTGCTTCCATAAGACAATAGTTTCTTTGCCTGAGACATCCTGTTCAGAGTGTTAACAATAAAAGGCTGTAAACCAGTTTGCTCTTAAATTGTTTGCCTTCATGACCCTGCAGCTTTCTGCCAGCTTCTGACGACGCATGGAAGTCAGAGCTTTGTACTATTTGTCCTTGATGTTGCATTCATAAAATATGCTTGTTGGCTGCACTGCAGTCTGGTAGCTCCCAATTTGCTTTTTCTTCTCCATCCAAACTCTCCTTCCCCCCTCCCAGACTACATCATTACTTCCAGTCATGGTCCTAACAAAAAAGAAAAATAATTTAGAAATTTTCAGTTATGAGAATGTTTCTTAAACATTAGCACTTGGAAATCTCTGGAAAACAAGCAAGCGAACACCTAATTGCCTGTAAGCCAAAGAAAAGCTGTGTTCATGTGGGGTCACGGAGGTGAAAGAAAGGGCGATGCCTATGTCCCAGCAGCTGCCTCTTGTGCCAAAGAATCAGTGACTGCTCTTATGCCACCGCAACTGGAAAAGGCTGCTTCTTGCCGGTGGTGTGTCCCTTATGGTTCTGCAGACTTTTAAATCCCTAATCTGGTCGTTAAGTGATGACTGTAATTAGAAACACTAGAATACAATGTCGGTAGCAGGCGCAGCGCCATCCTAACAGATTGGGAGATCATGTCTGCGCTCCAAGACAGACCGTTTTCATTCCTGTGGCTGTGGGGAATACACTATCTGTCATCTCCTTCTTTGAGACAGGTTAGCTTTTAAAATAACGTAAAGGCTGTGAGTGTGGGAATGACCAGGTAGTGATTTATCTGCTATTCTGGGAAAGTAAAAGAGAATTAAACATCCTGTTCTACTGTGACCTCACAAAATGTTCCAGTCAATGACCAAAGATTTGGACTAGTAGGACTAGTAGGTCCAAAGCTCCTGTTTTGGTGTTTTTTTTCCAAGCTCTTTTTTCAGTTTTTGCAGAACACAGTGTCCTTCAGTTTTGGGTTTGGTTTTTGTTTGGATGGGGGGTTTTTTTGTTTGTTTTTGTTTTGGTTTTTTTTTAAATTAATGCTAACATGTAAAGCTAATGAGAACAAAATCGATTTATGAGTTGGACTATGCATTTGTAATCTCTGCACAAGCAGAAGAATAGCATTATTTCTAAGGTCACTTTAACTCCACTGACATGTTTTAGC
Source organism: Chionis minor (assembly GCA_013398295.1). Taxonomy (NCBI): domain Eukaryota; kingdom Metazoa; phylum Chordata; class Aves; order Charadriiformes; family Chionidae; genus Chionis; species Chionis minor. The sequence goes on along the minus strand of VZSF01007662.1, from coordinate 71,266 downwards.
CACAATAATGCTATGACTAACTTAATTTAAAAAAAAAAAAAAAGAAGAAAAAAGTAGAAAACCTTTATGTCCTGTGCAAGGAAAGCTTTTGCCATTGTATATCCATGCTAGCCGGAAGGCAGAAGGTTAATGAGAAAGTCTCCTTTAAGGTTGTTTTTCAGATGTGCATGGGGATAAGACAAAGATGAGCTATATTGTTTCTTGATCAAGAGTGATGAATTAATCTTTAAAACTCATAATTTATTCCAAAGAACACAGAAATTTATTACAACTGTGTCCTCATTCTGTATTATGCTGCAGCTTGACGGTGTCTGAAAAAATAACTCTCTTATACATGGATCCTCTTTGACTTCATCAGTATCATGAGTTTATTCAACAAGGAGGTTTTTTGTTTAACATTTGGGACAGGTCTCTTATTGGTACGATTTGTTTCCAAAAACACTGGTAACTCCTACAACTGGCCTGCCATAGACTGTAGGTTTTGACAGGGCTGAGGAATGCTTCCACGAAAATGAGATCTCTTTGAACTGAAGGTGGAGTTTAGCCATCAGAGTTTGTGTTGAAACTGTTTCTTTCACATGAGTCATAGTACTTTGGAATTCTGTAATGCTTTCTCTTTGAAGACCTCAGAACTGCATGCAAATTAATTCAGCAGCATGGAAATGCATAGGAGGAGATAACTATTTTATATTTATGCTCTGCTTTTTGTTGTTGGTTGGTTGTTTTCACAGATGAGTGGACTGCATGAAGAGAACTGTCTGATTTGCCTGAGATCACAAAAGTGCAGGAGCTGGCAACACTGACAGAAATTAAGTTTCCCAACTCCTGATTCTAGAGAGAATACAATAAAATGAAAATTGGGGCAGCCTGCACTCATCAGAATTTTTGTGGGACTTCTGCAAGTGTGGTGTATGGTGTGTGCCTGATGTGGGGCACACTGTTCTAGGGGTGACCTGAAATATCTGGGAGGGAATAATGAGAAGGAGCTGCAGCAGAAAGCAAATGATGGGAATGGGATTTAAGGGCAGGCTGGAGAACTGCCTGTGATTTTGACAGCTGGTTGTGCTAAGCCATACTGAACTGCTTCCAGCAGAGCCCTGACTGTAGCGTTGGCAATTCCAGCATTTCAACCCAAGTGGTCCCTCCTGAGATCTGCAGGGTTGGATCTTTTCTGCCTATATCTCCTCTGTTCTGTAGGGGTGGTAACTGCCTGTGCCTTTAGCACCTCTCTTCTCTCCTTGGAGCCTTAAAGAGGCTTGGGCATACCGTAAGGGATATGGGGGACAGGGTGGGTATAAGGAATGCTACAAAATTAGGGGTTATAAGGACTTTATTATACACCTTATTGCGGTGGAATTCACTTTAACGTTTGAGCTAAAAGGGTGACTGAGGCAGCTGAGGCCACTCTGCTTGCATGCTTCCTCTGAAAACTGAGCAGGTCATTGTTTCCACCTTTTATTTGTTTTGTATTCGGCTGGTATCTTCTGATTGCAATTCTATTACGAGCAAATCTCTCACAATTAAATGGGCGATGTTCATATTTAATGTCTGTAGTGTGATCTGTTTATACTTAAGGAAATTGTCCCATTAAGCACAAGAAACTGCAAGTTTCTCCTTAACAAGTGTATTCAATTTAAATACAAGTAAACAGGAACAAAGTGGTCTTGTTTTAGAGCTAGTCAGCCCACATATCGATTGAATCAGGAATTAGTTCATGTACAGAAGCATCCTTAGGTTGACAACACCTTGTAGCGCAGTCACAGAAAATCTACATAATCAAAATACCGTGCACTTTGAAGACACGCACATAAGTGTAAATAGGATGAGCGCTGAAAGGCTTATGGAAGGTAAAGCAGTACAGGGGGAGATTGTAAAGGAGCGCATTTGGATCAAGAAACTACATTTTCTGCAACACCAGTGTCCCTTCAAGAATCTGAATTACCGCACTGCCTTGAGAGGAGGCAAAAAGGCTGCAGACATTTAAAATTCCAGCATGATGGCTGCCAGTGGGAATAAACTAAATGCAACAAGAGTATGTAACGTACACTCCGTGTTGCATATATCTGCTCTCCAGAGGACGGCAAATTCCATTATAAGGTCATACGTCTCACTTTTTGGCTCCATTCTTTTAGCACAGAGAATGATACAGGCTGCCTCATGTTACACTGGAGTACTAACAGTGTAATCATCTAGCCAAACACTGTGGTGAAATGACCAACTTATTTCTTTAAAAAACGATATATACGTGCATTATACTGCCATTCGTAAGGCAGTATAATTACTGCCATACATACGACAACAGGTGTTGTATGTTAACACACCAGGATACTTGGGAGAGGAAGTTAAAGAATAAACTCAGTTTTTATTGAGATTAAATACCATATTTTTGTCCTCACATGAAGGGCTCAGTTATTTTATTATCATACCTAACATGGAGAGTTTGTAACATGCTGATATGTAAATGTTTATGGTGCCAAGATAATTACTGATGTGTGATAGTCATTTGTATTTTGTTCCAGCTTCAAAGCTCTTCAGCCATCCCTGCCACTCCACATCAAGTTCCTACTCCTATAATAGCTAAAAGCATGTTTACTTTTGAACTCTGTGGGAGCAAGAAGTGGTCCCTTGGGGAATTGTGTGAAATAACAGACTTGTGTTACATTTACTTCACTTACCCGATCATCCCTGTGCATTGATTTTAACCAAATTACTCAAGTAATTGTAGCACGGTTCACTTACAGCTTTACATTTTTAATTATCGTGCAAGTCTCTAACATTAGGAATGATACATATTTAGGAAAAAGTGGGAAAAGTATTAGTGGTTTTCTACAAGCAGTGTTCAGATAATACACACAAACGAAACAAAATATATAGCCACTCCAAAATATACAGTCTGTATTCAGCTCTTGTAAGTTCTAACAGTAACTGGTGCAAACAAAGCAGATGTTGCTTTTAATCAGTCAAAAGAAACATTTTCTCTTCGTAGCACTGAGGCCTGGAGTTTGCAAAGAAACTGGGAATGTTGTCTTGCATTTCCCCAAAAGAAGTTAACTGATAATCTATCTGCATCTCTTAATTTTTTGCCTCTTGTAATTTCTCTGGTTTTCTCTTTTTCATTTATCGTCTGTCTTCTGAATGTCCTTTCTTCAGTCATTTTCATTGTTTGCTTTTATGTCACTTGGCAAAAAACTAGGTGATAAATTACAGCCTCTTCATGAGAAAAAACAATCACCAGTGGCTTCAGTCTTGTGATACTTTTATGGGATGTCTTATCTTTTCCTTTTGCTTATAAACAAATGAGATCTGAAACGTGTTTGATGGGAAAGGGGAAGTGGCATAAGCATTTATACAGTTACGGCCACAATGTTGAGAAGGAAAACGTGTTTCAAATCTGTAAGTGAAAGCTGGATCCCTTTTGGTTTTGTATTCATTCCCTTTTTATGAGGGAATCAGGATTATGCCCTGTCATTATTTGGAGTTCTACTATAGTTACTGTTCTTCAAGTTTTCTGCACTGTGATGTTTGATTCCATCACCGAGATTAACGAGATTAATTAATGTAGTCTTGTAACAATTCTGAGAGATTTATAGACCCCAATTCACAGTTTGAGAAACTGAGGCTCAAAAAGGCTAAGTCATTGGTTTGAGTTGCAAAGGAAGAATGTAGCAAAATTGTGAGTTAAATCGTATCGCCCAAGTGCTATATCAACACTTTCACCCTAAAGCTATTGTTCTGTTGTGATGCAAAGAATAATATGTGACTCATGCATGTATGCTGCTTTTTCACTTCTATACAACCATTTAGAAGAGGAGCACCTTACAAATATGAATAACCCAGCATGACCTTAGGGAGGAATTACCCAGAAAGACGTATTATCATTCAGATAAGATTAAAAACTTGCAATTTTTTAAGTCATCAGTGAAGGCTGGTGGCCCAAATAACTGTCTAGCTGCAGGTATTACTGTAGTATGTTCCCATACTTCCTAGCCACCTCTTTGAAAAAGGTAATATTGGGACTGGGAAACTGTACATTTGGTGAAAGAATGGGTAGTGGCACGATCATAGTGAAAAGTTGAGTAGAGGGATTAAAAGGATGAAATACTCTCAAGCTTTCTAGGACTTCTGAATTTCAGAATTAAAAAACAAAATAAACCAAAACAACAAAAAAAGAATGAAGGAGATATTATTTGACACTTTGTGATATCTTTCCTTCCAGCTGTAGCCATTCCATGATTTTCCTTTACCCTTTTGAGCTACAGACTTAATTCATCTTCATCCGCAAACTAACTCTCTTGATGAATTCAACTTTGCCAGTCCTGACTCTTCCGTAACTTCGGACTTGCTTAGCTCATTATTATCCATGGTCATTTTTCCAATCTCCACCCGCATCCCCAGGCACACCTCTAGCTCCGCTGCCCAAAACTCTTCGTTTATTACAAAATCTTTCAATACCACTCACTTCCAAACTGTCTCTGCGTACTCCTAAGCTCCTTGCTGCCTCCCTCCCTTACTCGGAATTTAGGTCAGAGAAGCAGCTGGTGAAGTTAGATGTTACTCCTTCACAAACCCACTGATAGATGCAGAAACACTTGCTCTCCTATCTCACACCACCTGTGCTGTGCATGCAGCTGCTGCTGTATCTAGAGGAACAGGAGATTAGGTGGCAAGAAAGCTGTTCCTAGATATGGTAAACATGTGTCCTGAGTCTGTGGGGCTGAAGAATAATCCTGCATCCTTTACCTTCTGCCTCCTCTTTGTGCTGTGGGACTGGAGTACTGGCTGAGAAACAGGCACGCTGCAGATTTCAGGGACTGGTGGAGCATTGCCGTGTGTTTTGGATCGGTGGTGTGCTTCACTCTCAGGGGGTTTTCATTTCAGTGGTGGATGCATGATTCAAATGGATGAAATACGGATAATGAGCTAAAGAGGAAGAGATATAAGCTGCAGCTGTACTAACTTTCCCTTCAGGAGAATGGGAAGGGATGAGAATATCAGCTGTCACAAGAAAGGTTTCCCTTTCTTGCTGCTGTACAGGACTCTCCTGCACAACAGCCAAGATCGTCTACAATACTTTATTGCACAGCCTGTTGTCATCGGTTGGAATGACCAAATCCAGAATGAAATCCAAAAACTGCAGTAACTTTGGAAAATTCCATAGGACAGGCACTTCAGCACATACCTTTGTTAGACACACAGTTACAGGATTCTGAAAATTAGGGTTAAAAAAAGGAGCAAAGGGGACATATTCTACAGCCTATAAGTGAATCAATAATGAAGAAAGGAGAGCATTTTTCCACGATGATCTGGATTTGTTTCTAACAATCTAGGAATATGGAAAACATGGTTTCCTTCATTAAATGTTACCACTGTTGCCATATATATGCAAATCCAGGTGAAGAAACAAATGGCTGGGAAGAGCCCTATGGCTCACCATTGTTTTTTATCCCCCCCATCACACCAGTGCAACTGTTTACTGGGACAAATTTACATGCTGTAATGCAGGACGATGAAATTACCTAAGCTAAGGAGCAAATTTTTTTTCTTTTTCTGAGGACGTTTTTCTGGTTTTCAACCTGAATCATTCAACAGGTTGAGTTTGCATGGGAAAGGGCAGCTGGCTTGCAATTCTTATACCTACTTTTACTACTGCAGCCAATGTACAATGGGCTACAGTGTCTAGACAGTAGTACTACGAACAGCGTATCCCTAGATATCACTGGCTTGATATTTAAGAAGGCCAGGAGAAGACACAAACAGTGCCGTACCATTAACCGGCTACTTGTAGTTCTTTTATTATCAGTAGGGCAAAATAAATACGAAGTAATGAACGCGGTGGGTGAATGATGAACTGTTATTCACTAAATCCTTCAGTAGTAGGGGGCATGTGTTGATACAAGGAAGAGGTAGATGTAAAACTTTGACTGAAGAAAGTGCTTTAAATGGTGTGTAATGAACTTCTGGAGTTTCTATCCACAGGAGGTCACGGAGGCCAATTTAAAATGGGATTAGACAAATTCCTGGATTCCAGGTACATAAATAGCTGCTACAGAGAATAGGCAGAGATGTATACTGTAGCACAGCACAGTTGTGGTGTTGGACAGAGATGTATACTCTCACCCACTAGCATAGTTGTGGGTGTTGGGGCAGGAGGGACCACAGAAAGTGGTCGGCCTTCTGTGCTCTCCCGAAACAGCATTTTCTGTTGTCATTGTTGGCAGAAACCTGGGCGAGATGGACCATTCGGTTTTGCTTTCATTTTGAGTAGTTACACTATCCAGTAGTATGTGAACAGAATACTCCAACAATAAACGTAAGCTAAATCATTGTTAGGGGTCTTGGGAAACAATCTACAGCCAGGCACAAAAATAAGCATTTCAAATACCTTCCGAAGAAGAGGTTACTCTTTCATGGTCCAACATTTTTGGTATGAAATAAAATTTGTGCCTAAGAGAAAGAACTAGCATTCCTGCTCTGGTTTCTTTAGTGCTTTGAAGATATGGAAATGAGCAGTTTTGAGAGTACTTACGGAGATCTCTGGAGATTAAAGTCCAGAGAAAGTTAGCTGCTGCAGAGATGTAGTTGTACTGTATACCCCTTTTTACCTCTCATGAAGGTGCTTGCAGTTAGGCTGGGTGCAACTTGGAGTTTTGGCATTTTTTTATTGACCAACATGCTCTTTATTGCAACTGTTAAACAGTCATGATATAACAGTGATTAACTTTGGACCTATCTGGTCTATGCTGTTCCCAAGTGACCCAATCTACTGCAAACACATCACTCATCCTTTTCTCAGCACATGACGAAAGTAAGATATTTGGAGGGACAAAGAACTCCCATTTAAAGATATACGATGAGACAGCTTGTATTATTTTTAAAATTTTCAGTCAAATTCCTTTCTCAGTACATTTGCTGCATATTGATTTTCCTGAAGTTAAATAAAGCATAAAACCAGCCCTTTGTCACCAAAAGCAGTACAGCTGTTTCCAGGACCATGAGTCATGTGTATGACTTCTCTTTTTAACTTCCCACTGGCTTTTTAAAAATATACTTCAAATTAGTTTTGCTTTTCAACACCAAAGAGAAACAGCAATAAGTTTTCCCAAGGACTGGAGATTTGGGTGAAACATTAAGTTTCCATATACTGAGAAGGTTATGTTGCGAACTTGTTTTAAAGTCTGGCATTGATAAAATGTTATAAGAAAACAGGAAAAGTAATATATATGATTACATACATCTAAAATTCAGATACTAGAAATGTCTTATTTAAGCAATAGTGGAACACAGTTGCTGAGGGGCTGGTGGATCTATTTTAGATAAGCAGGCAGTCTAGACCTTCTCTGACCAAGTCAGGCATCAAATTTTTTAAAATATTTATATAAATCTATATTTTAAAATATAGAGCACCTTGTAGAAGCAAATTAATGTTATCAGAGTGGGAAAAATTGAGAAGTTTAGGCCACACTCCCACTTTTTTTGGGTATGTGTTCATATATAGTTAATTAAGTATTGAAGCCTACGAAAGTGGGTATGCTGAAAAAATCATAAACACAGATACAGGGTGAGACTGACATTCTCATTGAAGCATCTTGTGTAATCCCATCTGGGTTAGCAAAACTGCCACTGAGAATACCAGCTTTTCCTTGTCCTCTTTCTGTAGTATTTTGAATGGAGGTATAACAAACAGGTCTTCATTCATTTGCTTTTAAACTTTGTTTTGTTTTTCTCCAGCTTTTGTGCCAGGGACCTAACCTGACCTGGATGTGCATCCAAAGGGAACTCTTCATGCTCTTCTGAAGTAATGTCATCTCATTCCTCTTCTGGTCCCTGGGATCGCATACAGGGGCTCATTTGGACAAGACCATGGCCACAGCCTTTGTCCAATGCCCAAAACTTCTCCAGCGGTACAAAGAAGCTGCAGTCCTCTCAACCGTTCACTTAGTCTCTTGTCTTTATAAAAATAACAGGGAAAGACAATGTGGCAGAAGATTGTTTTAAAAATTGCTTTGTTCCTTGTCAGACGTCGTGGCTACACCTGAAAATGTTCAGCTCTGTACTACACGTTTAGGACTACTGACTGTGTGATTTGCCGCAAAGATGCAGACAGTGGTGGAGGAAAGAGAGAGCACAGTGATCTGAAAACAGTTTCCAAGCACGCGTCCATGTGTAGCCCTGCCGTGATCCCAAGACAGATGCACAGTATCCACAGGTGCCTACAGCACTGAGCCAGACACACAAAGAATTATACACACAAAGAAAACAAGATATGGATAAACTGTGTGATTCCTCCCAAGTCACCTGACAATCTGTGCCACATCCCGGGAATTTTATGATTTAGTTTTATGGGTTGTAGTCAGGCTTATTTACCACAAGGCTCATGAAGCGAGGAATTTATGACAGCTGTTCTCAATCTGATTCCCTCTTATGGGTGTACGAAAGCCGCTGTCGTGCTTTGACTGTCTTCCCAGGTGCTGTACCAGCACCCAGATACTTGTCTCCCAAGAGCAATACTGAGAATTAGGTAATCTCTGAAGATTAAAAGCACACCAGACCTAGATATTATGTGGGAACACTGGCTTTCCAGCAGTGTAGATGGGTTTTGCATCACCTGCACATCTAAAATCATTTTATATCCATATATTATATTATATTCACATGATAAATGTATGAAACTATATATTTGCACTCATCTCCTCTAAGGTTTGTGGTCTGTTTTATGAGCTGAGAAGACAGCATGCATCCTCCTGACTGCTCTGTTCAAGTTCAAATGTAAAAATTCAGCAGATTAATGAGTGATATCTCCAAATGTTTTTACAGTTTCATGCCTCTTGCACACTTGCATAAATTTCAACAAATGAGAAATTTTTAGCAAAAATAATGGCAGGGGCATGGCAACGCAAGAAAGGCTGAGACATTACTTGATAGTTCTTATACATATTACGGACCTCTCCGGTTTGCTTCAAAGCTTTTCACTTTTGTGTTTGAAGTCTGGTGAGAAACTCAAAAAACCTAAACTTCATGCAAGGTTTTTATGATGGATTTTTTGTAAGGTAAAAAGTCAGTGGATCAGCTCCATACCAGCATCACAGTTTAGGCAATGATTAATTCATTTAAGAGGATAGATGGTAGGTTTTAAGTCAAACTGTAATGGTGCACCTGGAAATACATACAAGAACACAAGCATAATTTCTTTTTATCTCTGTATGTACATATACATGTACACCCACACATGTACGCACCTACATGAGTTATACAGAGACCTATATTAGTGCGTAGGTGGGAGATATGCATAAGTTACCTTCTTCCCATTCCTTGGGCATAACCCCATGAATAAGCACACGCACAAGTCAGTGCAGGATCAGGTCCTTTCTCTGCCTTTTAAAAAGTAATCCTGCTGCTTGGCAACCATTTTCTGCCTGGATGAAAGCAGAAACCTTGCAAATCATAAACAAATACATGGGTCCCTGCAGAGGCCAAGTTAAATAAAGTGGTATCCTTTACCCTAACTCTGCAGAGGCCAAGTTAAATAAAGTGGTATCCTTTACCCTAAGTCTGTTCCTCTTTTTTCATGGTAAACATTTCTGTGAAATATAAGAGGACACAGAGCTTTAAAGAAGGCATTTAAAAATTAAATAAATAGGAAGTAAATACGATGCACAGGAAGTGTTCAGCCACTATGGGAAATAAAAAAAGACCTCCAAAGGAGACAAAAATAAATTAGTTCAGACTTTTAAAACCAAAAACAAAAGTGGATTTAAAATGATCCTCTTTTTTTTTTTTTCCCTCCATGAGCAGTAATTACAAATATATATTATTTCTTCCATAAAACTTAATGTGAAATGGAGCGGACAAGGAGTTACTTGTGGTACCTTTATTTATGGTTGTTTTTTAATCATGTCAACCAGATGTACTCATGAAATTTCTGCACTGAAATTTCATTAACGCCCAAGGCTGACTGGGTGAGCTTCAAAAAGAGAGCCACAGCCTCTACAGAGATGGAGCTCTTGAGTTTGCTTTCTGATGTAGCACGTGCTTTCTGGCAAACTGCTGAGAGTCCAGTTTTCAGAGATCTTTGTATCCCTAGAAATGCAGCTGGCACCCAGACATCGCATTTTCAAAAGAAAATCTAATGAAAGGAGAATTAGGTGCCTCAATCTCAGGGCAACTGGGTGCTTAATCTATTAAGGTACTTTTGAAAATTGCATTAGGCATCTGAATATCTTCGGAAAAATCTGGTCCTCCGAGGTTGACCAAAATCCCCTTGAAATCTATGGGAGTCACTCCACTGACTTTAGGAGGTTTTGAATTGGGCTGTACCATTGCACCAGCTGTATCGTCACATCGCACCAGTTTTGTAACAGCAAATCCCACAGCTGCTGTGTGGAAGGATGCACACCCTCAATATCCACTTAGACTGGAGAGTGCCGCAGGGTACCTAAACAGGTAATTTCTTACTCTGCATTAGTTTACGTGATACAGAAATAATAGTCCTTGAGCACAAGTGGCTGCAAGCAGATGAGCCTCTTGGTTTGTGATCTGGGGACAACGGTATGGACATCCTTTCTGAGAGTGGTGCCTGCGCACCCCGGTCTGGCACAGAGCGTCTCCCAGGCACACAAATACCTATTTTACCACTTCTGTTCACCTCCCCACTTCTGTGTCATCCCCCAGATGTAGAAAATCCCTGGTTCAGATCTGCTCACCTGTAATATGTACTACCCATGACATGGTTTTTACTTCCTTTTCTGTGTCTGATTTGTAACGTGTAAGTTTTACAGTCTGCAGAAAAGAAAAAAAAAGCTTCTCTGTACAAATGCTCCATTCACATCCCACTTCCCAGTCTGGCTGTAGAGTGAATCCCTATGGACTGTTCTCTGTGTGCACCTCTGTATGCATTTCTCTATATTTTTTAGCTGCAATACATCTAATCATGGCTCAATATCTGTCTAAACAAGCATAAATTCTCCCCAGACAATGAACAAAACAGGCAAAGCTCACTGTTTTCTTTATCTCTTGATCTTTGGGGCACAGAGACTGACCCCCGTGCTTTTTCCAACAAAAAAGGCTGCTGTTTAGCATGTGAAAAATACAGAGGCCTGCTTATATTTTCAAAAACACCTGAAGCTTTTCCTTTCCTTCAAGGCTTAAATACTTCCAAACACCTGGTATTAAGGATTTAATGTTAAAGAAAAACAACTCTGGATGCTAAAATTCTGGCCTTACTTTGAAAATCCAAACAATAGTCAATGGATTAGTTTGCTGTACAATTCCAGTAACAACAACAACAAAAAGGGAAATTGTGGTCTTTTTTCCCCTAAAAAATGCATCAGTGCCAATTTCCCTTACGGTTTGATCACAGGTAGCCTACAAACAATGAGCCCAGTGTTGCAAGGTGCCTGGACACCTTAGTTCCCATAGCAGGAGGAATTCGGCGGAGTTGGCTTTGCAACAATCAGTGAGCTGGAAGATGAGATCAGAGAGAACCGAAGGCTGAGATTTTCTTGATGCTCTTTGACTCTGTCCGTTCCCCGGCAGGTTCGTTTGCCTGATTACATGAGCATGGTCTTGCTCATGCAAACTAAAGGCAACCATTTTGGCTCCCGAGGCCACAGCAAAAAAGGAAAACAGGAATACTACCTGGCAAATGGAAGGGAACAAAACTGGAAATTTTTGTAGAGAAGTTTTGAAAATTGCGGAAACCCAGGAATCTTTAGGAGCACAGTGACAAGTTTCCTGTAAAACTGAAGAGAACAGAAAACATTTGAAATTCTTAATATAATGATAATGCTTTTAAACTTACACTAAGAATGAAGTGACACACTCATATGTTTAAGACATTTTTACTGTAGAATTTCCAGTCTTACAAGTGTCATGTTTTGGCCCTGGAGGCTGCTTTTGTGTAAACGACTTACTAATCTTTGGAGGGCTTTGAGCAAGGAAATAATATGTAAGCTGGAGGCAAGTCTGCAGAAAGTATTCTGTGTACCTAATGCCATCATAAACAAAGTTAAGCATTACAAAAATTAATTTATATTTCCCAGTTATTTTCCCAGTTATATTTCCCTATTTTGAAGTCTCAATATAAAATGTTGTAAAAACCTTCAAGAATGTAGCAATTGGTGCTGTTATTTTTAAGCAAGTGAAGCTAGTATTGTCATTAAATATTCGGTGGTCTTTGATTAGAGACAGATCAGTGCTATGAATTCTCTTTAGGAGACATGAAGCACTGCCAAATTCCTGATACCATGGCTCTTAGAGATAAATGAAACTTCTAAAAAGTAGCTTCCAAAAAAGTACTCCTAGCTATTTCTGGTTAAAACAGAGTTAGAAATATCTGTTTTCTGGGAAACATCTTTTCAGGGGGTAGTTACAGGATTGTGTGAAAGGGAAGGAGGGCTTCCTGATTGCTAACAGTGACAACAGCTTTCATTTTTATAAGGTTTTCCACCACAATATTAATGCTAGCCTTGAATATGAAAATGGATGGCAAAAGACTTCTGGATGACTGGAAGAGAGTGTCACAGAGTGTGGAAAGATGATGTGGTTAACGAAGAGCCTTCTCTCAGGGAGAATAAGTCCTTCTTTAAGACAACTGATCCTTAGTGTGTGCAAACAGAGTAAAACTGAGAGCAACTACACTCAAAACGAAAAAGGGAAATTGTGTCAATTAACTTTGGTTGCATTTTCGTCAATGTTTATCAAGGGAAATTGCTCCAGGGTGAAAGAGAACATCAAGTACAGGGTGCTCAGCACTGAAGTTCAGTATTTATGAAAATTTAATAGGGCTTGTAGATTATAACTACCGTCTTTCAAGGCTGACTACCAAGGAATATACAGAGATGTCATGTGATGGGAAATAAACTTTACAACCCCGGTCCATGTGAGTTGATTGAGGCCAGATAACAAAATTTATCTCTGTCAGCCTTCTTGTGTATTATACTCTAATTGCAATTAATAGTTCTGTGTACATGAAGTATCTTAGCAATTAGCTTGTTCTGCTTAAGCTTGAAATCAGGAATGTAATTCAGATATAACTGTTAAGCTAGGAAAGGTCTGTAAGTCCAAAAGCAATCTGAGAATAAACAAACACACCTCCTTTGCTGAAAACAACATGCCTGTAAAGTCTTGTGCAAATACTTCTTGACAATGAATATGAAAATAAAAAATTATGTTAAGCCCTGAAAACATCACACTATAGCAGAACTTTCACCCTCAGGTTGGTGACAGACTGAGAAAAGCCATCCATAACAGCAAAACTCAGAAAAAGCTGGTCTGACTCACGTGAGATGCGTTATTGAATGTGAAAGCTAAACCTCATGGGAGCTACTTAGTCTGGCATCCACGTACCCTTTTCAGTAGAGGTTTCAATGTTTAAATGCTCAGCTACATGCTGCTCATTTTACCTTAATGTCTCAGTGAATCAGTGGGTCAATAGGCTAAAGCCCAACTATGCCAGCTTCAGACAGTGAAACACGAGTCTTACGCTGGTTGGGTCGAAGAAAAAAATCTTCCTCACACCACGGGATCAATATCCTTCATTTAATCATTATAAAAAGCTAAAAAACCTTGCCCCATCTTTGCATGAAGGAGGCAGGTATTAGTGATCTCATCTTTTATGAGTGCTGACGTCTTGGAGAGATGTGAAGTAACTTGTCCAGTTGAGCTGGATCCTTGCTTTAATCAGTAGGTGACATCCTCAACATAAGAAGATATTGGTTTTAAATATTAACGCTTCAAAATATGAAGCCTGTCTCCAGCTGAAAACATAGGTTCTTTCATGAGGGAATAAATACAATGATTCCCTTTGAAGTGCAAAACTGGTTTTGGTTGTAGCAGACTAAATTTAAAAGTACTTCTTATTAATAAACCTCAGACGTTCACTGACCAAAACTGGATGCACAGCACTTGATGGCCTCAATACAACACAGACAAAATATAGTGTATAACAATAACAACTATAACTCCTTACTCCAAATCTGTTTACTTCTGTGCAAATGTCTTCTTATTTCTTTACAATCCATCCATACTGCAGACAAGTTGTCTTTTGCTGGTGAGTTAATTTTGTTTGGTATTGACATCTTTCCTCAAGGGAGGGAGGAGTTATTTCTCTAATGTTTCAATTTTGAAATTTATATTTTCATGTGGCAATAGTATTTAACATACAACAAGGCATTCAAATAAGGACTGAAAATGTGAATTATTATGAGTAGTGTGTTGTGGAAAGGCATTATTCACTTGTTTGCGTCATTCCAATATTTACAATTTTAAATGTCAGCACTGTGGGTTCAAACACCTCTCTCATAATTTAGATAATTCGGCTTTTTTCAGGGTTTGGTCTTATTTCACAGTGATAACACATACCACCGCTTTTATAAACAGCTATTATCTCTTTCCCTTCACAAATAATTTTCACTGAGCAAGACATATGGAGAATTTGCAAACAGGAGAATATGGTTTCAAATGTTTCGTGTTAACTCTTACCTTGTTCCTCTCTATTCTTTAACAGTTCATTTGAGGTTTGGGTCTTCAGTCAACTGGCAGCACGCCATTGCTAAAGAGAGATGGCAGATGCTTGGAGCTGCACAATCAGCAGCATGAGGCTGGCCACCCTTCTCCCCGCGAAGGGGGAAAAGACACAGCGCAGCTGGGAAGCACCAGTGGGGTCCCTGGCTGCACCACGCGCGACATCCATGGGCATAAACTTCGTTAATGGCCTTATGCAAGTGGAAGAATTCAGAGCAATCTGCCGTTGCTTCAGGTTTTCCTGAGATTGGGCTGCTGAGGGTTGGGCAGCAGCAAATCTTTCCCGGACGTTGCTGCTCTCCACAACCTCCCAGCAGTATACGGCTGTAAAACCTGGTAGAAAGCTGGTGTCATAATTTTGGTGCTCACTTTCTCACTTACAGAAAAGTGATAAATACACTATTTCAGTGGACGGCAGACAGATCCGAGAGCAATTACACTCCCCAGTACGAAGCATCTCACATTAATAAGGCTCACTTTAGTGCTGGGGATTCAGTGGGACACTGTATCTGATTCCAGTGGGTTGTACAACAGACCCTAAATACAAAACTTTATATTATCTTAACTTTGCTTTTTAAAATAGACTGCCGATACTGAGAGTTATATCAATAAATACATAAATTTACTGTTCAACGTAATGGATAGCTGCCCCATGGTAAACATACGTGTTTGCGTTAGAGAAGTAGAATGTAATTAAGGTTACTTAGTGCTGGGAAACTTAACATTTTTTTATTGCTAATGTATTAATCAAATCCACCTCAGCTATGTTATTCACTGTCTTTCCTAATAGTGTCTCATTTGCCTTTCTTCTAAAATTAATATTTATATTCCATGCTTAATGTATAGTCTTTTTAATGAAGAACCTCAAAGTTGAAATGAGCATGTGATTTATTTGTCTTTTTGTAGTTCCCAGTTATGGGAAGTGTCTCGCCAAAGAACAGCTGGGCTTAACGTCTGATAGACTATTTCACTTGCAAAACCAGATCAATTAACTAGAAAAAGTGTATAAGCTGACTGTAGGCTCAGCAACTTTATTTTCTCTAATGGTGGCTACTGGCCAAATGTTGCTATATTTAAGGACAATTTTCTAAAATCCAGATTCTGGATAACTGTAGTGCTCTGTCTGTTGTAAATATAAAAGTATTTGAAGCTTTAATAGATTCTGCTTCCACATTTCATTGGTGATGATTATTCACGTTCTAAGTACCAGCTTTGTTACAGGGTGGATCTAGATACACAGTAATTATCCTATTAGAGATTAATGCCGTAGAGACTTTTAGATAAGGAGAAAACAAGTGGGTGCCACCTCATTTCACACGCCCTGAGTGGTAATAGCTTCAGTCTGACCCATGCTATGTGGAAGCTATTAGAAAGGGTTTCATAGCTAATTACATATAGCCCAAAATGCCCAGTCACACACAGTCTTAATGGTACAGAATAATTCAATTTTTTCAACTGCTGTACTTCCCTCCGGAAGATCCAAGGGAGCACAAACAGCATGCCAGAAACTCCAGACTGTTTTCTCCAACATATTGTATGCAGAAGACAGGAAGACCTCTGGACCTCTACTGAGGTGGCCAAGGTTTTTTTGTTTTTTCAGGGAACTCTTTGTCCCTACATGAAGTACTATTTGCAAAATATGAAAGCTGTAGCATATGAGTTAAACAAAAAGCCAGCTTATAGCATGGATGCAGTGCTCCCTGTGGATTGAAACATATATTCTCCAAGCAGAATAAATAGCTCACAAAGTCTCTAAGCAAGGAGTATAGCAGGTTTATGACTGCTAAGAAAACAAGGCTAGGAAACCTAGATGAGATCATAAATGCAAGTATAAAACAAAAAAGATGAAAATGCTGAGCTAAATATATGTTCTTATGTTCAGAAATGCAGTAGAGTCTCTATCATAAAAATATTTTTGTGCCTTGATTCTAACAGCTACTATGGTTTTGCGTCATTTGTTAGAATTGTACAATTAATCTGGAGACAGTTATGTCAGTTTATCTCTGCTGACTTCACTGGTATTATGTCTTTATCACTCGCCTTCTCTCTAATAAGAGATTCCTGAGTTTTCATTCTCACTTTAAACACTGGAAGAAATACCATATTCTCCTTTCTCTTTGTATAAGCAGAGTCCTACACTTTTAGGGTCGAATCCAATTTTCATCAAGTCAACACAATGTTTTTAATTTATTTCTGTGGGAACTGGATCAGACTTTTATAGCATAAACTGAATTAGGTATCACCTCATAGTATATACACTGTAAATTTTCAGGAGGCTTCATGCATTCAGGCAATTTGAAAGGTGAAGCTGACATAAACCGTATTTAGTAGATGAAGTAAGAGCTTCTTACTTAAAATCCATTAAAATAGTTTCACGTGAAAACAGCCTGTCTCCAAAATATATCAAGGACATTTCAAAAAGTCTTTGATACACAGTCAGATCTCATATGACACCATGGGAGAGAAGGGAAAAAAGGAAGGATAAAAATAAATTGTAAATATTTTCAAGACTGAAATTGTTCAAGACATAAGAAACATTAGCTGTTAACACAATCAGTGGGAAGCATTATCTGTGGTGAGCAAGTACAATTTTCTGGATGTGCTTGTCTGAAATAATTCTGCCTCTACATCTCTCCAGGAAATATGCGATAGTTTATGAATCTGCTAGGCAACAGTAATTAATTGGAGACACTTAAAACCAAGAAATCCCTAGTGTGAGATAAGGTTTATTGAATTTTTTAAGAAAGAACTTGGTAGGCTTTACATCCCTCTTGGGTGACGGCAATTATTCGTGACACTACATTTATGAAACTAAGAGCTTATATGAATATGTGAAAATACCACTAGCCTCCCGACACCAAATTTGTAAGTATAAATTGAAAAATAAACTATTATAGCTTGTAGAGAATGAATGATGAAGCATTACTGAATATGCAGAAATACTTTCTGATCATTGACTACCATGAAAAGAATTACTTAAATTGCTATAGCTCCACTGAACCTAGTGAAATACAGATATTTAAGGGTTCTGATTATGTCTTGGGGCATCGTTTCTGGAAGGTTTCTTTTTTTTTCGCATGACCCATTTTCAACTACATATCCATTTTTATAATGACAATGATGAAAAGATAACTAACACAGAGATGAAGAGCTCTTAGATTTTTGAAGCAAGGAGGATGTTATGTGGCACGTATAATTTAGTTCTCATAGTCAAAGAACAAAGGTCTGTAACTATTAATAGCATTATATGTTGAAAAAACAGATCTGCAATAAGCTGAAGGGTCCAGATTCTAGGACAAACAAAAACTGTGAAAATAGCTTGGATTACAAAAGTTTTAGTTGAGTATAAGCTGTCTCATACTGATGAAGCACTATAAACTTGCTGGGTCTTTCTATCAGAAAAAAAAATTCTGCCTTATTACTACAACTTTTTCCGTTCATACCTGAAATTCAGAGGTCTTTGATGAGGTTACATTACAAAACAGCCTCTGTATGTGGTAAACTTGAGCCTTCCCTATTTTATGCACAAGAGTGTAAAGTGGCCTGCTACTAAGGAGGTCAAGTGGCTTCACCTGAAGCTGAAGAGCAGGGAAATAAAAGTACTTTATCTCAATGTTTGCTTCCCACGTAGATCTCTGCACTGCCCTGTGGCAGACCGTATCTTTTTTAGGCAACCTATATAGGGTATTTGAATTAAGATAGCCTATGATTAGCTTTGTTTCTTTGTGATTATAAATTTCTAAGTTCATTTTCTTTGTTTCCTACAACATGCAGACTAACTGGGCTGGGAGACCTTGTGACTGTTAGTGACAGCAGAGTTTAGGAGAGGCATTTTTATTTGGAAAGACATGATAAATCCCTATCCTGTGAACTTCCTCTAGAGATTCTTTAAGAATAATGAAGCAGAGCAGAACCAATTCAGAAAGATGTTTTATAGAAAAACATTGCCCAGTAGGATGTGATGAAATACAAACTGGAGTTTGAAATTTAAATTAAACATTTAGCTTAACATAATTACCTAGTGAAAAAGTTTTCAGAACGTTTTCACTCCAGGTATAATTAATCAGTAATGTAAGTACTATCCATGTGTTTGGGAAATAGCAGATCTAATTGAGAAATGTGTATCCAATAGTAAGTACAGTGTACTAATCCTCCCGTATTTACTCTACTTTATTTCAGCAGTATCTGTCAAGTAACTTGTTTTTTTTTTTTTTTCTCTGAAGTAATGTAATGCTCTTTTTCATCTGCAAAAGTACATATTTTTTAGCTGGTTTGGAAATTCTTGTACTGTATCATGGAAGATTTCTGTCATTTTGACTTGTAAAACAGCAAAGTCACAGATCAGCACTAGTACTTACAACCTGAAATTGCTACAGGCAGCCATGTGCAAAACACAAAGATTTAATTCTATTCAGCAGTTTAAAATGTAATGTCTGAGGGTAAAGAATCATTGGTTTGAAGGATAAGACTTTATTGCTTTCATCTATAAAGTTGTCAGTTCACACTCAGGTTGGCACGGGCAAAAAAATGTACGATTTGTGCTGGCCGGGTAGAAATGTGATTTCTGTTTTATTCCAGAGGGATAAGTATTTTTACTCCCAAATACAAAGTATAAAGGACAAGGACTGAAGCGGTTTAAAGACTCAATTCTTCCTTTCTGTCCATGGCCCCTCAATCAGCTTCTTACATCAAGGTTGTGGCTGACAGACATCTCTCTAAGTGCCAAGTACTGCTCAGTTCTAGCCGGGCTGCCTTTCTTCTGGGGTTAGAGAAATGACAATGTGAATCGTACCTAATCTGATGCCTGTGAAAAAATAAAAGTGCAGCGGAGATTGTGTTTTGAAGAAGAAGGAGTCTGTTGTAGGAGGTTATTTAAGAAAACAAAGCATAAATCATAACACCTACTTGCATGGTTAGAGAGAAATGTACTCAGTCATGCTATCATGGATAAACAAAGCAAGGAGATGAAAATAGCACGAGTGCCTGTCTGAGTAATGGGAGGTTTGGACATATGGACAAACTAGACTATTCAGGAGCAATGAAAAGAGATTTCAGAGCGAACTTGTTTTCTCTTGCCTTCTCCAACGTGCAGACGGTGCCAATAATAATGGGAAATGCAAACTGTGCTGCCAGATCTATTCTTCATTTTTAATCTGCTTGATGTTTTTAGGGAAGGGAACATCTCGCGCTTCCCTGGATGGCTCAGCTTCAGTTTCTCTGACAGTTTTTAAACTGACCTTCCTAAAAAAAAAAAAAAGTCACCTCAGTAAATGGAGGTGAGCAAGACACAGGAGCATTAAAAGCAAAATATCAGAGCTGAACAGCAGCATAATTATCTGAATTAAAAGTGATTTCTAGGTAGTCAGTGCATGATTAATAAAGGAGAATGCAAGTGTCGCTATAACAGATCTTACATGCAAACATCCACCCCACCTCCTCCTGAATTTTGATATGCTTCAGATGTTTGGCTAGCCAAGGTTTTTCTGTGCAGACTTATATCTGGTGTCAGCATGTAGCGGTGATGGCCGGCGCAACTGCCTGCAAATGTGATATCATTGTACCATTTTCTGTATTTAGGGAAACTTAAGTCATTATAAAAACCCCCACAACCTCTAAAACCCACATACAAATTCAAAAAGAATGGAGCACCGTAAACAAGTTGTCAAGATAGAAAACAAGACGCAGTACCCCCCTCTGGCTTTATCCAAGACTTTGTTCTGCTCTAGCTCTGGCATATCTAGGTCAGCATTTACTAATTGCCAGGAAATGGAAAATGGCTGCTGAATAGTGTTAAAGGAAGATTCTCACATTTAAAACCTATGTTGATCTAAAGTGCTTCAGGAAAAAAAAAAAAAAGCTTACTTTAAGAAAACAAGAAAAAATTGCGTTACTAGATAATTAGAGCTCAGGCTGGGCTGGTTATGTAATAGCACTTACCAATCCAGATGCATTTTACCTGTTTACCTATCCCTCCGAGCGTAAGACACAGTAATTGTTACCACACCTTAGAAACTTTCCATGGAAAGGTGTGGTCTATTGTTGTCAGAATTACATCAGATCTCGAACTTGCATCTACAGTGAGGAAGTCGTTAGAACCTGCCAGTAACTACAACGGCAAGAAAGAAGAAATTTGGAAGAAGAAAGTAGAGGAAAAACTGCTGACAGCTTACCATAATTAACCCCTTTTTTTCCTTTTTTTCCTAGAATCACTTAGGTTGGAAAAGACACTTATGATCCTTTTTTTCCTAGAATCACTTCGGTTGGAAAAGACACTTATGATCCTTTTTTTCCTAGAATCACTTCGGTTGGAAAAGACACTTAAGATCATTTTTGGGTTACTGAAAAAGATTTGCATAAAGATTTGTTTGGAGAACTAGCAAAAGGTGAGGAGAAGGGTGCTGGCATACCATCAGCTATTAAAAGTATGCAGAATATGTGTCTAAAAGGAATATTTACCAATGCTTCAGGCAAAGCCATAAAGGACAGGAAGGTGTTTGGGAGCCGGCATAGCTCATGTGACTGGCAGTGGTATGCAGTGTTCTGAAAGGTGGTCACCAGGGTTCCATTCTCACCAGGCAGGGTTAGACATTCCCACTGCCAACAAAGCTGGCAATTGATCTGGGCACAATATTATTAGATGGACATTTGATAAGTTAAGGCATGTATATAACTTTAATTTCACTTCTCTAGCTGACAGATTCAGCCCAAATACATGAATTGGCATTGTTTGGTTCATCTCTGTTTTCTGAGGTGCTTGTCAAATTAGGAAATATTGGAGTGCACTGAAAAAAAGTTGTTTTCCTAAAGCACCTTTTAAAAAAATTTAAAATGAGAAGTATAGGAGTATATTCAAATTTTTGAAAGGCGAAAAAATCTCTAAGAAGTCTGCAGAAGTTATTGTAGTGCTAGTTTTATGTGTAGATTTGCAATAAATCCATGGGTTTATATATAGAAACAGAACTGTGTTAGCATTCTGTGAGAAAAAGGCTATTTTAGGCTGTTCATCCACTAAGGAGATAAAGCAGACTGTTATGTCAGCCTTGACAGCGACTCTAAGTTTTCCTGGATATGTCTAAGAAAAAGGTTTTATAACTATCACCATATGGAGGTATACCATGTGATGCAGCCTAAAGCTATTTCCTTTGAAAGCAGAGCTTTATTCCTGTAATAAAGCCATGGATGTAAAAGCCTGTTGTTCACTTGACAAAACAAGTTATCTGACCTGGTTAAATTACAGCACATTTCACCAGAATAAATTTGCAATTTCCTATTAGTACCTGTGGTGGGATATAGAATAATAATATATTTTAATTAACCTGTGATCTTGGCCAAGGACCTCTAAAAAGGGCTTTAGGTAGCACTGGTAGTTGGTTATTCTGGAGCAACGTGGGGCTTGCCAACCTGAAGACACTGAGGTTGTGAGACTATTTCAAGCCTTAGCAGGGTGAGAAAGGACAGAGGTCTGAGGAAGCATTTAAATCAAACAGTATTTGTTGAGTCCACTGGATTTTTTTGAACAGCAGATTATGGTGTGCTGTGATGCCATGGAACTCTGCCACCTACGCCAGGCCCAGGGATTTTTCAGACAGAGGGGTTATCATACAGAGTACAGATTTTCTGTTTTCTTTCTGTTTCTTGTATGTTTCTTTCTGTTTTCTTATGATTCTTCTAAATCAATATGTGAAGATCAGGTTGGTGTTTTGAATGGAGAAGACATCTGCTGTCTCTTATCTTCCCCAAAACTTCTTCCTATGAGGGACAGTTGAGGGGAACAGGCTTTAACTCTCATCAGTGCGGAAATAGCTCCACTGCTTCTTTTTGCTTTATCTTTGTCCCCCCTGAAGGGAAACAAACTGCTCTGGGAAGTCTTTTCTTCTGCTTTCTGTCAGAGGCTGCTTGAATGGGGAGGCTGCAGCATGAGGGCATATCTTTTTCCGTGTGTGTATGCTTTTTACTTTTCTGTGCAATCCTGCATGGGTGCTCCCTTCGTCCCCTTTCTTAGCCGTTGCCACAGAAGATGTGTAGCGCAACATGCACCCACTAGTACGGGTGAACTCTCTCTCTATTTTAACCAGTGAGCAGAAGGGAAAATATTCATAAAAGCAAACATTAAACCAGACTGTTGGAAAGTACGGTGATCATTACAGGTTACAACAAGACCAGGAATCGTACTTACTACATGTTCTAGCCAGATCGCCATCTTTGGTTAAAATAATATACGTCTATACTTACTTTGAATAAAAGACCACAACCATAGTGGTATTTAATGTGAACAGGTGTACATGTCAGGGCTTAAAGTCAGCGAAGAATGTAAGTAAAATAATTGTTGGCTGTCTTTCTTGACCAAGAGTTACTATCTTATTAATTGTGGGGCACAGGTTTACACAAGATGTTGTCCTGAGTAATAGCAGAGGTAATCATTGACATCATGCAAAATAATGCTGCAATGTTAACGAGTAGATTTTTTTAATTAACAGTCTTTAGGGAATAAGAATCATGGCCATAACTTTGAAAGCTTTTGCAAGTAAATATACCAAATAACAGAAGTAAATCTGCTCAACCTCTGGAGCACAGTAGAGAGAAACAACTGTTAGGAACTCAATCTAAGGAGACGGAGCGTTGCCATAAAAGGGTAATCCTCCTAAAGGGGAATGCCATTTCCATCGCTGCCTCAGAGAAATCATAAATGTTGGATCACCATACATCAATCAGTAGGTCAGCAGCATTTTATCAGACAAAGCTATTGCCACGAAGACTTGAGCCATTTGGCTCAGGCTTTCTGCAGCACTGGATGAAATAACTTTGATGGAGCACCAATTCTTGTGATTATTTGCAATGTGGTTACTTGCTGCTGTTCAGTTTTTGTTTATAGACTTACGGTACTTAATGGACACAGGGGGAATTCAGTGGCAGGAGGTACAGTGAATATCTACAATAAGCGTATTCACATGAATAAAATAAGTTGACAGCAATTAACATTATGGATGATTAAACTAGAGGTAGTAGGTAACTAATCATATCTGTTGACCAACTGCTAAGAAATGGATATGCTTTTAATTATAGATCAGGTAGAACTGTCGCTATTGTTGACACTGAGTGAGTCCCATCGTCTACTCTATCATTCATTGGAATAAGCGGGGAAAATGCACTCATTTTAGAACAGGTATCAGCACTCATCAGTCAGCAGCAGACACACTGTCTACATATAGAGACATGCATGTGGTGGAAGGGTTTGGCGTCACGGCGCGGAGAGACCACGGGGAGCAGAGCAGCTGTCTCTACCAGTCTCTCAGCTGTGTCTGCATGGAGGCTGTGCAGGGACCTTCCCTCCCAGGAGCTGCCATGACAGCACTCAATCAGCACATCACTTGCACGGAAGTGTGGAAGGAAGACATTGCCCAGCGGATGGGACAGCCTGAAGCACGTCTGCTTTTCTGTGAAACTCACGTTCCCACAAGAACCTGCATCTTCGTCTGAGCAGAATGCCAGTGTTTTTAAACTTATCCAGAGTGTGAATCCTTTGCGTAGCTGCCTTGATACCAGGGATGTGTTTCCCTTCACTGAAGGTGCTTGTTCTCCATGGCATGATGCCAGGGTGAAGCCCCGGTGGCACTGTGGACCCCACAACGCCAGCTGCCCTCATGGTGCTGCTGGGGGTGCCTCCCAAAGGGATTTTTCTTCATCAGACTGGGCGGAGATTTGGGTTAGAAAGGGCACCTGAAAGGTGCCATTTTAAAACATAAAGTATCTCTTCATCTTCCTTCACGCTACAGTCTCCGGTTGCTCCCCACAGGGCACCGAGTGGCTGGGGTTTCTGGAAGTCCCCCTCCCAAGAACAGCCTGCCCTTAAATTTTGGGTAATTTAATCATCATCACTGGGTTTTTTTAATGTGATCTCATGTAGCTCAAGTCAAAGCATGTTTCTTGCTGCAGGTGTGTGAGAAGAGGTAGTGCTGCAACGGCTATTTGTGTCTCCATTACAGTGAGGGGGATGCAAATTGGAGGACAGAGCAAAACCCTGATTTTCCTTTTAATTTCCTTTTTTCAATTTATACTTCCAACTTTTAGGAAAAAGGAGTCGGTAACATGAGAGGAAGGGCGGTGTTTGTGACTCATGCATTTGTACACCTCATGCAGACACCGCAGGCATACCTGTAACAGTGTGAATAATGATTTCACTTAAGCGAGGCCTCCTTAGGCATTGAAATCAGTCATGCAGCCATGCTTTGCTGAGCTGGGACCCTTGCAAACCCTGCCTGAGCTTCTGCTCACTAACAAAAGGCCCTTGTATGCAAAAACGGAGATGGGAGCGCCAGTTCCTGACTTTAAGCAAACTTTCTATTATGTGAGGGAGGAAAAAGGGATTTCAGACCTATAAGTGTTCAGTCTTAACAGTTCCAGCCTGATCCAAAGCCCACCAAAACTGGTCCCAGCCCAACCCCAGTTCAGTGAGGATCTTTACATCCTAAGGTATTATTTGGAATGGAGCAGCAGGAGGAAAGAAAATCAGTCTGAGCTAAAAGTAAGCTTCTATGTAATGTGAACATGGATAATAAAAGTTGTGCTAGCTCACTAAACCTTCCCCCCATTTGTAATTTTATCTTCTAGTATCCCTGTTCAAGAGTACGCTTAAAATTAACTATCCTGTATAAATCCAGGAGCCGTAATTCACAGCAGTGTGTCGAAAAGTTGTGTTTGTATGTCTTCTCCTTTGTGGAAGGAATGAGAGGCCAGACCCCAGGTGTTGTAGTAGGGAAGAAAAGTGGTTCAGTTTAAGTAGGACA
This sequence comes from Chionis minor, assembly GCA_013398295.1. Taxonomy (NCBI): domain Eukaryota; kingdom Metazoa; phylum Chordata; class Aves; order Charadriiformes; family Chionidae; genus Chionis; species Chionis minor. The sequence continues at coordinate 45,962 of VZSF01007662.1, read as the reverse complement.
TACATCAAAGAGGGAATACACAATGTGTATAAACATGTGGAGGGATAGGAGAGGACTTTGGAAATCATATACATACAGAAATAGAAATAGAACTTAAACCCTCATACTGGAAGCTGGTCATACCAGCTGCAGACTTGCTAAAGTTTCCATTATACCAATGTGTTTTCACCTGCTTCGTTTTTGGGCAGAAGACCTTTGTGACCTGTTGCTGCTTGAAGACTAGTGTTAGAAAACCTGAACAAAAGTTCCTTTGGTTCTTCTTGAAAGCATTGCAGTAAAGTAGAATAAATATACACTTCTATTCTATAAACACTTTGGTTATACTCTGTAAAATCCTAATGCAAAGAGTAAAAAAAACAACTGACAGAAAGGATAAAATTGGAAATGCGAATGACTTATTCAGGATCCCAGCCATAGTGGGAGAAGGCTTATATTTTCCTTTGAAATTGCTCATTCAGTACCTGGAAATGTTTATTTTAAAACTTCATCCTGCAAACATCTAAAAATATTAATTTCATAGTTGTGAATGGTTGTTAAATTCAGTGGATATGAGATCATAGTCTAAGTTCTGCTAAATTACTTCATGTTTAGTTTACTAAAGCTAGCAGGTCTAGGGTTTTTGGTTGCTTTTGAGACAATTTACCTAGGGAAGATTATAAACCTGTCAATCAAAGCATTTGCAAAAAATTTCAAATACAACTGCTTTCAAATCTGGGGGTGGCAGACTGCCCATTTTTGCTGAAAGGACTTTGTCACAATTAAACAGATCTGATGCCACGTGGTTTAAAATCACTCCTCCAGGAAACGGTTTCTGATACAAATCTAATAATCCAAATTGTTTCTCTGTTATGTGTAGATTTCCTGCAAGGACAGCAGGAACATTGCCCCCGAATAATCATTCTGCTTATATATAGATGCTTCCCAGATTGCTTTCTGTAGCAGAAACACTGCGCTCTGCAGAAGGAGCTAAAATGTTTACTGGAGGAAAGGTTTACCAGAGAGGGGCTGCATCAGTAGCAAAGAGGCTTCTTCTGATGTAATTTTTTTTTCCTGATTATTTGCTTCTTTAAGTGACAAGCAAGTGACAAACATTACCACCCCTTACAGAATGTTAAATGCCCACCAGATGATACCTGTATTTACCGTAAACCCTGAGTAATCCTGCCTTCCCCAAGGGACAGTGGGAAGTGCAAAAGTAAGAGCCTGTCAGTTGTTTAGTTGGATTCTAAGTTACATCGTGAAAAGGTCAGTGTTAATTTGGCATGCGCTTTATAATTAGTTTCCAGAGATTAGTAATATGTTAACGACCCAAATTCCAAGAGTTATTCTTAATGCACACAGAGGTCATCCAGGTATATTGGATTCATAATCTCAGCAGTACAATAGGAAATATGGACTCTAGAAGGAAAGAAAACAGAGCTAAAGCTGTTTTAAAGGAGATTCTAGTTTTGCAAGTTGAAAGTGGAATATATTAAAAGAGAAAACCAAAAAGACTAGGACAGTGGGAAAGACACTAAATAGCCTCAATAAATTAAATGTGACAAACAAATGAGCAAGATTTTACATGTGTATTGGCTTCTGCTTCACATATAATCACTTAAATTATTGAGTTTTCCAATGATAAGAAATGCTCTTTCCCAGTCATTCCTATATAACACACAAATGTACCTGGTTATATTATCCAGGCAGTGCCTGGTGGGTATCCGTAACGTTGTCACTGAGATGGAGCACAGTGTTGCGTTGTTCTCTGTCAGCTCAACAGCACGAGCGTTCTCCTCCCTCCCCTTCCAAAAGGCAAGGCAGGGGCAGAAAGGAAAGAAATCCCAAAGGATTAGATCAGTGTCAGAGCATTAACACTTAGTTGATGACAACTGTAAGGATTAATTCAAGCTGGTTAAATCCTTCTTAGCTAGAATAGGAACCAGCAAACCATCTGGTGGAAAGAGCAGTATGACAAGGCTAAAAGGAAATACTGTCTGAGTAGTCCGAGGAAAAATAAGCCTTTTCTCAGACTTTTGGGAACTGCTGTGTCTCCTAAGCATCTGGCCATGGCAAGCGACAGTTTTGGTTACAGTAGTTTAAACAAGTAGTGTGGCAAAATATTGTGTTTGCAGCTCAGAAAAAACCCCAGATTTTAAGCTTTTAAATTTACTATAATAATGCACAACACTTACATAGAAAGACTATGTGAAAAATCATGCATTCTGTGAAAAAATATTATACCGTACAGTCTCTTCCTGCTAATGTCTGTTCTGTTGCCAGACTAGCTTATTCTATTGCCTCATTGCTGAGTGATATTTGCAGGTAAATCTCTCTTTCCCCCTGCTATTCTCAGCAGCCCTTTCCTGCTTCCCTCCTTTGAGAGAGGTGCTGTCGGTCTCTGCGCACACTTTGCTTTTCCATGAAGCGGAATAAATGAAGTGCGTCTAACCACAAAGGCAAAATACAAGTGACCCAAATTTACAGGTAAGGTTAGTATCACAACTCGTGGAGCAGTAAAGATGGGCTGGCCTACAAAGACAAGGTGATCAGTCTCGTAAACTGCTTTGAGGTTACCTCTCCAGGAATTAAGAGTGTTTGTCTCTGGAGAAGATCAGACAATGTAACCTGGATTTGCAGTGAAGTCTCTCCTCTGTGATGTCACTTGCTGCTGTTTATACTAGAGATAAGGTCTTACTTCTGGTGGGTGTAAGCTTGGTTCACTTGTTTTAGTGTCCTTATAAATAAAGGAATCTGATGAAACTGTGCAAGAATTTAATTTACAACCTCTATTTTATGAGGTGCTTGCTGCTACTGTTGACTTGTATATAATGACAATAGGCTCACTGTGAGTGATTGGGGCTAACTCCACGTGCAGTCTCACAGGTTGAAAGATTCCAAAGTGCACCCAGTATATATATATTTTTATATTTATTTTATTTATTTTATAAATTTTTATTTTATTTTTATTTATTGAATGTATATTATGAAAAAAATATTTTTCATTCACTTTGATCTGTTAGTTGGTCGCTTTTTAAATCTAGAAATTCTGTAGTTTGTTTGTCACAGCCTTGAAATGTAAAAATGTTTATGCAGCTTATGTTATTGTTCCATGGCAAGGTTTTACCAACTTCCTGATTACAGCGAGCTTTTGTCTATGGAAAGTTTTCATCCGGCTGCTCCCCAAATGTTGCCATGTGAAGGAATGCAGCAGACTGCCATGTAATCTGATGTATCAAATGGCTTTGCAAATATGAGAACTGAGCAAAAGTATTTGATTTTGTGATCGTAAACACTGAAACATTGGTTCACACTTCTCTTTTGAATGTGAAATTCTTGATGTGAAAATGGCAGAGGAAATCTGAACAGGAGAGTCCTAAGATCTGTAAGGCTTGTCTGGTACTTGAAACAAACCTGTTATGTGCAGGGTTAGAAGCAAAAAAGGTCAACATGCTTTAAGGCTGTACTGCTACAATGGAGAACCGCTTTTTTTTTAAAAATGATGACACAGACAGTAGTTCTGTTCTGGAGCCCAGCCTTGCCCTTTGAAAGCTGTTGGGTTTGAAAAAAACATTTTCAGAATACAACGTTTCATAATTGCTCAGAAGTTTCATGGATTTTAAAAGATTGTTTTCTCTCGGTGGAGCCTAAAATAAAGATAAATTGGGAATTTTTGGATCCAGATTTGAAATAAGAGGATCAAAGGAATCAAAACATCAGCAAAGATAAAAGAGTTTGTTTGCCAATGGCAGGTCTTACTGCTGATACTGAGGGCTCTTTCAAATCCTGGCAATATCAAGCAGGAAGCATCTGTGTGTGCTTATCAGCTTTTTTACAACACAAGATCACACATTGCTGGCCTTTGCCTTACCAAAGATATGGAGTAAGTTGTCTCTTAACAACGTCTGTGTGTCAGAATATTGGACATACCCCAAAATCTGGAGTGACTTGGTTTGTGTCTTTTAGATCAGTTTATGAGCAGTTTGTCTAATAGCATTAAAACTGTGTGAAAGGTTGAAGCCATCCATCCCTTTTCTTTCGATCTTGATGATAATCCATCAGTCTGGTCAGTTGTTCTCACAAACAGTTGTGCCCTTAGCATCAAGGATAAATAATAGGAATGAGTCATCACAACAAACTTACTGGAGTCCCGAAGGAAAAAATTATCCTGGAAAACTGAGTCATGAGCATGCATCTTCACAAAACATCCTGATAAATCATAAACTGTACAGCAAGATTCCCAATGATATCAATAATTGTTTACCAATTGCTATTTATTAATTACTAGCTACCGCTAAGCATGGAGCTCCAAACATGTCATCTCAAGACAGAAAAGCAATTGCTATATAGTTTTTTGGGTAAAAGTGTATTTAATTATTCTATTTTTTAAATTTCACTCTGCTTTTAGCCATCATAAAAATGGACATGCTGTTTCAGACCAAGGTATTGTGTGGCCCACTAGTTTGACTCTGATATTGGCCAGAAGTGGATGGATACCAAGGAAAAAGTAAAAATAGGGTGAGTATGTATCATACCTTTCCCTTTCCCTCAGTTCTTCTGGCTACTCTCATGTACTCTCCTACCCCCAGACATTTTCAGGCAAGGCAAATTGTGAATTTTTCAGGCAATTTGTCAATTTTGTAATCCCAGCTGCAGTTCTTCGCTAAGTGTTTGTCCAGTTGCCTTGTGATCTCATGTAAGTTTTTGCGTATTAAAAATGGAAAAGGCAACAAATGGAAAGGGCAGCAAAGGTACAGAACAACATCCATGTGAGGTTTGATTGAGTAGAACTCCACAGCAAAACACAAAGGGAGACAGTTCATCACACAGCTTGTGGTAGACCTGTCAAAAGATGCTGTAGATGCACAAAATTTATGTTAGTTTGAAAGAGAGCTGAACAAGTGCTTTGGAAAGAACCAATAACCTTGGTTTGTTCTGAACCCGGCTTCCACTAGCTTCACTTTCTCTTCCAGTGCAAGAACCAGTGCATGAGATGAATAGTCGATTCTTATTCACCTCCTCTAGGCTATTCAAGAGTACATAAATGTCTAAAATATCCCCTTTAAGTCAAACCTTTTTTGTGCTGTAAAGTTTCTACTCAATCATTCGTCATATGGAAGCTGTTTCATACATTTGATCATGGTCATTGCTGTCTTACGAACCTTTTCCTCTTTTAATGCTTTATGTTACACCAAATCTTCATAGAGTCCTTGGTATGAAAGAACCATGGATGTATGTAATGCCATAATGTTATTTTCTCTTTCATGCTGTATTGCTTTTGTAATAACTCCTGAGACTTGGCTCTCCTTTTTGACAGCTGCCAATCACTGAGTGGATGATTTTATGAAAGTCTTCGTCTAAAACCTAGTTCTTGCTTTGCCTGTTTTCCTGTAGCTGTTCAGAATGTTGATTTAATAATTCCAAAACTAATGAATACTTTTTTCATTACAGCTATTGACAAGATCATACTTGTATACGCATGCTGAATTTAATTAGCTTTAATAATTTGAGTGATTTCAATCTGCATCTTTAAGCATCTTAATATCTTTTTAAAATTTGGCCTGAAATGAGTGTTAAATATCTTGTTGTGGCAGTTTGGGGTCACCATAATCATAGTTGTGTAACACAGAATATGTGAAACAGAGCTACGCCATCTGCAATTACACATGCTTTGTAATGGATAATTAATGAGATACCTTCAAGTTATTGAAGTTATTCAAGTTATTTTTTAAGTTCATAAGCTTATGATTAATCATAGAAATCTGAATCTGGAAGCAGTATTAACGTTTCTTTTTTTGTCATTCTGTCACTACAGGATAGATCATAACTTCCTTTTTCTTCAGTCTAACTCCCAAGGTCTGGGTGTCTTTTTCCCGTAGCAAAAACTTGCCTAGTGGTCGTAGGGAAAAAGCTTTTGCCTTTGACAAGGCCTTAAGTCAAAAGAGATGTGCAGTTTTCGGTGTCTGAAGTATGCATTTCAAGAATGAAGTAGACCAACGCAGACATTCCAGAGGCGAGTGATGAGAGTTATCAGGGATGTGGGAAATAAAATGTACGAGGCAATCTGAAAGCATGAGCATTGTGTTGCTTAAGGAAAAGGAGACCGAAGAAGAACACAAGTTTTCAAGGACTAAGAAGCTGCTGTAAAGACAAAGGGACTACTCTGTATTCTGTGTCCATGAAATCTATAATACATAACATCAAGAAAAAATGAGTTTGCAGCAGACTTTCTGGGAAACTGCCATGTCTCCACCACAGAGATCTTGAAACAAAGGTCTGTTGTTCCTGTTGTGAGGCTAGGTAGCAGCTGAAGAGCAAGGAATGTAGTAACAACCTCAGCAGCATCTGGGAGTCACGAATACCTGCTTCTGCTGGAAATAAGACCAAATAAGACTCTGCTGATCTTTGCACTCAGCAGGAATGTGTGCAGTCCCTCAGTTGTTGCTGCTTAGGGAAGAGGAGTCCCTTTCCACTCTTGATCCATTGTGTCTTGCTTTTGTGAAAGGCAAGGGATGAGCTGGTTGTGATGAGTTCCTTGCAGCTCGGAGAGCTGGGTACCAGTATGTAGTGTCTGAAGGAACTCAGTGGAAATGATGGCTCCAGGGCTGCTGCTGGTGGTGCTCCCACTGTAAAAGAGCTTTGGTATGCTCTTCTTAGTGAGAGAGGGACAATTTTAAAATGTATTTGATATTCTAGCGTGCCTCTGCAGACTTTCAATATCAAATTTTAGGTGCAGTCGATCCAGTTTTTAGTATGAGAGTGTACCTTCTTAGATTCTTCCCAGCCCTACATATAGCTAGCAAAAGCAGTCAAATAATAGTTTACAAAGACATTTTATAGAGAAAAAAGAAATATGCATTTGGACTTACTGTCTGGTAAGGACATCACTATTTTTGGTGGGTTTTTTTCACTTTATACTTTGCATTATAATTCCTTTATTTCAAATGGATCTAATTCCCTGAGCTTTTATTCTATATGTGATTTACAGATTTTTCTACAAATCTTGTGGTACTTTGTTCTTTACCAGCTTGATATTGTTAAACCTAGTAGTAGCCAATTCTCTTGAGAAGCTGGGGAAAAAGTCAGGGCAAGCCAGCTCAAATTAAGTTCACTGTCTGGAGCACAGTGTTCTTACGGAAGTAAATAATCTAATGCTTAGAATATCTTTGAAATCTTCACAGTTTGTCAGCCTTATGAACAAGTTCTCAAGAATTTAATAAGGATGAAACAATTCCAACTACTGTGATAATCAAAGCAGTTAAAGACTTTAATGGAAAGTGATGTGCTTTTAAATGGACTCTTTAATGAATCTGTCTAACTCCGTAGCAGATGCATACACCAGAAGATATATGGCAGTAAATATCACTGTCTGTTGGGCTGTAATAATGCAAAGACTTATGCACATGTTGATGTCTTGCTGCAATGAATGTAAAAATATATGCATAAACCTTAAGACAACCTTCTCTGAAATGCATACTAAAAAAAGGAAAATATTGTAAGAATCTGTGTAAGTTCCACAAAGTTATTCCATGATCTGGCTGTTATATTAGTTGTTCAGATTTGTGCGGGTGGTATAGCCAGGGAGACTTTTCCAAAAGTGTAAGTGGATGCACAATGACAACGTACAGCCTAATTACAAACAACAGTACTTGTGAGGAACCTGATTGTTTTAATATTTATGTTTAGGACCAGGTTGTTTTGATTTTTAGCATGTTCATTTCTACATCTTTGCTTGAGACCAGAAAAGTAACAAATTTTTGGAGCTGTAGAGTTGAGTTCTGATCAATTCCAGCATTTGTAGCCACAGGCTACAATAAAATTCTTTGGGACTAAAGAATAGAAGAAAATTAAAGGAAAACTATACAGCAGCTTCCATTTTGAGGTAATCTGTTGGCCATTGTACTCTCTTGAGTTATATGCTGAGTGCTGGCATAGGATTGCCACAGGGAATAGGATTTGAGGTCCTGTCTTGAATAGCCTTGTTTTTTCATTCCAGAAACAGAACTAAAGAAAATACAAAAAACTCTAAAGCTTGTAGGGTAAGAATTTTGATGTAGCTGAGGAAATGGTAGGATGAATTATTACAACGGGAGGTTATAATATAATTGGAGGTTATAATGCTGGTCTTTTGACTCACAGCAAATGCAAGCAAGGACTGTTAGTCACATTGTAAGACGTTAAAGCAGCAGTAGATACTCATATGTGCTACAGGTGGGGAAGCCTTCAAAAAAATTGGACAAAGTCCCTAACAAGGGGTCAGTGCACAGTTATTTGAAGAGTATTGCGAAGATACTATGTCTGCAGGAACATACTGGGCCAGTGAGAAGGTACCATAAGATAAACCTAATCTGAGGGGAAGGCTTGCAGTTGCAAAAGCTAGGAGGAGTGATGGCAGCTGGTGTGGGGGAGTTGCAAGGTGGAGGAATGGTCCTTCTCTTGGGGATTTCAGCAAGGATCGAAGTTGGGGGAATTCGTCTCAAGTCCTGAAAGGTGCAGCAACCATGCTGGTGAGCCAGGCATGATCCTACGATACGAATAGTGATGACCTGTTGACCCTACAGCTGCTTGCTGAAAGAAAAAAAAGAGGTTATAGCAACCAAAGAATCTCATGCTTCTCATGGTGTTGGCTGCTTGAGCTTGCATGCGAAGAGCTTGCTTCTGTCAGCATGCATGAAAAAATTAGCTGATTTTGGTCTGTTGAAAAGCTGTCTGGCAAGCTCATTAGCACTGCTTAGTTTTACCATTCTGTTTCTGAATCTTTTCAGTTTCTTTAATTGCCCTTATTTGGAAGATCCATGTCTTCCAGTATTAAATGATCATAAGTATCGAATACTGGATTCCCTTCTCATTTTTGCTTTTTGAGGTTTTATCTTTCTTTCTTGTACAACAATCAGCACCAGAGATGCAGTGGCAGTAATTATATGGTTTTGTGTCCTGAGAATAGGACAAAAACCCTAGAAATTTGCTGAGTCTTCATCCTACTGCTGGCCTAAACTTGTGTGAAATTGTCAGCTGAGGACATAGTTAAAATGGTTTGCAGAGGATGGAACTGAACCGTGGCTTGTCTGTGATGCTTCAATGTGGGTAAAATTTAGTGCAGCTGCATTTGGTTTCCACATTTGTAATATATGATCAATAACGCTCCTTACTGCTTACAGGATTATTGCATTTGTTATCTAATGTGTATGTCAAGCACTTTGAAGAGCCGGAACATTGCCTACCTGTTATATACAAGTGATATTCTGACAGCTGGTCATGACGTTGTTTTAAATTCCTGATTCTGATCTTGTGCTTTGTGTGAGTCATTTGCAGTTATCCAGCAGTCAGTAGCATTAAAGAGCTATTACCAGGGTAATTTTTATTAGCACTATATCGGAACTGGGCTCTAGGATTGCTTTCTATATAGTGTGATTCTATATTTGATTTCCAAATAACCATGACTGTCATTTCTTGAAAAGGCTAATATTGCTGATGAATTGGTGCTTTATGCTTAACGTATCTCAGTAAGATGATGAAGGAAATAGAATTTGTCACCTTTTGTTTGAGGCAACGTTCTGACAGTGGCTGCAGCTGCTGTAGCTACAAAGAAAGGCAAGTTGGCATGTTTTAACACACCTCAGAACAACGGAAGAGATAAACAGCTTTTCCATTCTGAAGAAAAAGAGTTGGAATAAAAAGATGAATTGCAGCAGGAAGACAGCAGTAAGATAGTGTTTTTCAACCAACAGCCTTACAGCAGAGAGAATATTTTAATAGCGCTTTTGTATTTTTCTTTCTTTCTGAGATTATTGCAGTGTGGTTAAATGGTTAAATACCATGTTTCTTTTCTGTAGTCATGTGGCTAAAATCTGTCTCTGAATGTTTGCTTTAAAACCCTGCTTCAAAGTAGTGGTAGTATTTCTTGCAAGGTTGGAAAACAAGATGCCCTTTAATACACGCATTCAAAGTGCTTCTTCCCATGCTCTTTCTTCATGACAAAAGGCTGCAGTACACTTGACATATTATACCTTAAGCTTTGTGTTTGAGGTGAAACGTGGCCAGTGCTGTAAGACTCACGGATGGGTGAGTCCGAACGCATGTCAGTAGAAACACACCGCCCGTGAGGAGGGCAAAACCACTAGGCAATATGAAGGGAAAGTCGCGAGAAGAATGCTTTAAAAAAAAGGCAATATTCAGCTTCCACGAAGAACTTCTGGACAAGGTGAAAAATGCAGGTCTCTCCAGACATAGAACAGAAAATCACTTCTCTTGTCAAAGACCTTTTGCATCTCTAACAAATAAAGACAGCATATACCCAAGTCCACAGAAAACAGGGGTAATTTATGCATTAGGTTCAGCTAGTCTGTTGCAGTTTAAATTTCTGCTTAGATAAAAAACTTTGTTGCTCTCTACAAGAGCAAAATCCAACCTTTGTGCTCCCCCCTCCCTGCTGTAGGTGCCCGGTGAGCATCTCTTCCATGTTTACATTAGGTGTAAACTAGTTTGCCTGCATGGTTGATCAAATAAATTGTATGGCAACTGATGTGTTCCTGCTAATTTCCTTACCAGCAGGGAATAATGCCCATCACTGTTTTATGTAACTCTTTCAGTGCCCATTTTCAAGCATCTCACCTACTTTGAGCAACACGCTGGCTACAGCTAGTCAGAAGTTGCTCCCCTTAGTCAGTAAGGTAAAGGCAGTGACTCTTCCAAACTTCACTTGCTGGCCTGTATGTTAAGTTAATATTTTTTTTAAGATTTGTTATCTAGAGCAAGGCTCCTCTTGAAGGAAATACCTCTTATACAGAACTGATTAGAAATGCCATTTTTATTGACAGCAAAATTGGTGATGGACTCTAGCTTTGGTACATATAATAAGGGAACACATGGTAAAAATAGAGTTTGCATTTGAAAATCGTGTGGAAACTGTGAATGCTCTTCTCCTGAGATTAATTTTTGAGTATGTATTTGTTATTTTTTCCCCAGAAGTTGGTCAGCCCTATGCTCAGGCTGTTATTCAGCTACTCTCTAGGCTTCTGTGTTCTAAGTGCGTTGGCTCTGTGCTGTGCTGCATTTGTAGCTAGGTTGTAATATTCTCCATACCTCTGATCCATTGGATACTTTGGAAAACAGAGAAAAAAATGCACCTAGAGCTCTACACCAATGTTACTATGTGGTCTGTTTATGCAACAGGATCAATAAAAGCTAATTGACATCGGCTTTTTTTGGTCCCACTTCTCTTATTTTTCCAGTGTGTCCCTTGCCAGATGTAGGTTACATTCACCTCCAGCTGTCAATGCTGGTTTGCCACTGCTGTCTCTGAATCAATAAAAATGCACTGGTATTTTCTGTGTTTGTCTTTCCTGGGGCATTGTAGGGCTCAGAGATATCGTCATGTCCGTAACTATATTGGGAGACGGCACGAAGAGCGGGGCATGTACAGTAATGTGCTGTGTTTGGTGTATGAACATCATCCTGTAGTAACACTGTTTCACAAAGTACCTAATATAATTCATAAAAAACTTGTTTGGATGATTCAAGTCCTATTTGCCTGAAATGCATCACTTTTACCCGGTGTGACATTACAGTTAAACAGCAGCTACAGTTAAATGGATAAACACTAATATAGGGATTTTATATATGTTTTGAAAATTGCGGAATCATTTGATTCCATTTAATAATGTCACATTGGGTTTACATTTTTTATTTATTTATAAATCCAGACTACAGTATTTCCTAGTGGCAGGTTAGGCAATCCCAGTTGCTTTGCTTCACTTAGAGTCTCTGCTCAAATGCTCTTAAGATATGACTGAAGTGAAAGAAGCAAACACATAGGCATCTACATCACTGTTATTTCCTACTGAATTATCAGTTGTTACGTTAGAAATGGTCAATATAGATAAACCTTTACTTGGAATAATGTCTTTTACTGCTTGTTGTTGAATAGTTAAAAATAGCTCACTGACTTTGAACCTCTCGAGCTCCACTGATATGCTTAAAGCCTGCATTTTACAAGATTATAGGACTAGATTTGCAGTGGTGTGTATGTCTGTTTATCGTGTTTCTCTTAGTTCTTCCACGTGTCCCACATCAGACATAGGTTACACACACATCTTGATGTAAATGGTCATCTATACATTACTCTCCCTAAATCAATAGCAAAGCATTTCTGTTTTGTTTCTGTGTACCCTGTGCAGTCTGTAGCCCTATAGGGGCTAAATCTCAGGGATTTTCCTAGTGCCTTTTTTTTTCCTTTTTAGTTCTCCATTTTTAGTGCGAACATATAATAAATGGATTTGGTGATTCATCTTTGTAAGTCCTAATACTAGCCGTGAAGGTAAGGATGTGATCTTCGGGACAAATTCAGCTTCAGTGCATATTTTCAGTTAACTCTACTGACGTAAATGGCTTTGGACATGTGAGGTAGAAATGAGGTGCAAATTCTGATCTTCTACTGTTTTCTGGGGACCTCATGTAGATGCTCATCTTATTCACAGAGTTTTTTCTTTGCAGCCTTCTGCACTGAACAGACAACCTGCGAATGATTTTTAGGCAAATTGACTAAAGTCAGACAATAGATATCATGGTTTCTGAAATTCACCATTTTGGAAGCTGGTTTTTTTAAGCTGTTCCTCAGTCATCCTTACTAAGCTGGTAACGTAGAAAAAGCTTTTGTTTGCAACTACTTGAGAAACTATAAATATTGGCATTTTTCAGGTCTTTCACTCTTTCTGCTGCAAATAGAAATACAGTCAGTGTCATCCACAAATTGCTTTCATGTGCTGGGTCAGATTCAATGTCCAATTCAGAGTCAACCCAGTGTGAAAATCTGTGGGGTTTAAGATTAAACGTTGGGCTTTCCAATTACCCATTTTCATAAGGTTATTAACAGGAGGGAAAGGACAGTGCAAAAGGCAAGTAAAAGAGCAAATGAAAAAAATAGCTTGCTGGATCAAGCAGTTGAAAATTGCCAGCTGCATTATTTCCCAAAATCTTTGAAGATTTGGATGTGCATATTTATCTTTTTTCTGTGCTCGTATTTCAAGCGTGGATGAAGCATAGGAATAGAAGAATCATATCAGTATCGCTTACTGATACCAACTGTTTTGATGACATAAAAGCGAGCTTTCAGTTTCATTGGAGCATAACTCTTGCAGCTGTAATATAGTATAAGTATGTAAGGGAGAGGAAATCGATAGCATGGTTAAGAAAATTAATCTTTGTCTGTGTTTCCATGGCAACACACATAAGGAAAGTAGTAACTGCCATGCTTAGAATTCATCATATTCAAGGGGAAAATTGCTCCAGCAAAATCAAAAAGAGTCTGTAGCAAAAAAACCCCCCTAAAACTCTAGCAAAAGAGATACCAGTTATCTTTTTAAATCCCACTGAAACTATCCACGTGAAGATTTCTGAAGATCTGAATACTTCTGAAGATTTTCAGAAATCTTCAGAAGTAAACATAGTAGAACCTAGGAGTTGCCTAGTGGGAAAGTTACTCTGAACTAAGTCAAATAATTTACCATGTGGATACTCTTAATCATGTCTTAAGTAGTTTACTTCTAGCACAGAGGAAGATGTCTTCTATTTGCTATGAACAAGGACTGTATATTCATTTGAATTTAGATGCACTTAGCAGAATATCGGTTTTGTTGTTTGAGTATATTCTTAAGCAATTAAAATGTCTACCAAAAATATTTGTCTTTTGACAGGTTGAGAGTATTTTCGGATCTAACTGAAATAAACAATACAAAAAGCTGGGGAAGAAGATCTTTCTCTTTTAGCTTAATCCTTACCTCAGTAATAAGGGTCCTGCTAAGACTACTTATTTAATTTTTATATATACGTATATATATTTTTGCAAATCCTGGTCAGCAGTTTGGCTTTCATACTCAAAAGGATATGTTTGGAAAAATTTGCATTGTAGTTAACATTACCTCACCTGTTTGGTTAATGGGAAGTTAGTAGAAATACCAAAAGCTGATATAAATGTTACCATTGATGAGGTGGAGCTTCTGTAAGCATTTCATCTCTTAAAATCCCACTGGCAAGGTCTTGCTGATTTGTATTTTAAGACAAACTCTTTTTTTTTTTTTTTTTTTTAAATGACTGTTCCTAGACTAAGATCAGGTCTGTTTCAAAACAGTACCATAAATTAGGTAAAAACAGGATCCAGTGCCTAAAGACTTAAGTAGAGGAGGTGAAAGATTTGGAGAGGGGGTTGCTATAAAACTGCTTGTAGATTTGCACTTTCAGACTGCTCTCCCAACTCTCCCTTAGTTTTCTTCAACAGATGCTATGTGAGTCAATGCCTCCAACTTTCTTCTAGTGAAATAGTAGAATTGGATCGCTCTCCTGGATCAATTTCTATAGGCTATATTTATTGCATGGTTTCTTATAATAGAAAGAAAGATAAAGAAAACTAATAGTGCTTCTGGGTGTTTCCTGTTGATTTAAGAACACTAGCAATATCAGCAATGCATTATTTGGAAGCTTTTAAGTAAGAAATTTCAACTTTTCTTGTGTCTGATGGAGCAACATGAGAGGATATAACAGGTTGTATTATACCTACTGTCATTTTGGGCATTGCAGTTTGTGGCTAAGTGTCCCTGAAAAATCAATTTTCTTCTGCAGAAACATGAATGAAGAATTCTTGGTTGAAAATTTTACTCTACTGTGTGATTTTTTATGATAAAATGGCTGTTTGAAAGTTAATTGGATGTTATGTTCATAAATTCAAATTTTAAAAATAATTTTTCTTGCATTCTTCCTTGCCTTCCCTCTACTATTTTTTATGAGGTTCACAAGATGATGTTTAGGTCTCTTACATGTTTTCCTTTGCATGTTTTCCTTTTGACATCATTACTTTTATAGGGTTGAGAAGACAGTTGGAAAAGGGTTTTTTGGGAAAAGAGAGGGAGGTGAAGAAGTGGCAAACTGACGTTTTCAACGTACTCGAGGGCAAGAGAAGATTTAAATAGAAATCTGAATATTTTTCAGCTTTTGCTAAAATCTTACATGATACGAAACTTAGTGTATTTTGAAACATTTGGAAGCCTGCTTTTCTGTTGGAAATCTTTCAGATGAAGAAACTCCAGAAGCTTTTTCTGTAGTTTACATTGTGTATTTTTCCGCTACTTTGGCAACTGGATAGAATTCGGATTCATGCGGATGCTTTAATATGATTTTCCATCTCCTAAGTCACTAGTGACTTAGTGTGACTTAATGATGTCAGTCCAGTGGAGCTCAATGGTAGATTACTAGAAGGCCAACCTTATTCCAGCTTTCTCTCTCCTGCACTGGTAGCACTCCCTTTAGTGCTCTTGCTGACAAATTATTAGTCACCTTGAACTGACAGGAGCTGAATTGCTCTTTTACGTGTAAAAGGTTGGACCATAACATCAGGGCAATGTGGAAATGCTTATGTTTATACACATCACCCTGCTATAGAAAAGAGTAGGATTGGAGTCTTTTGTCGTCACATTTTGCAAACTGTCTCTCATGATGTATACAGATTTTAAGCAGGAATAGTGGTAGGTGACAGTGTGACTTGGGGGCGAGGGATCGGGGTGTCGTGCTATTTTGTGTGCTTGTTTATTTCTAATTGAATAGAAATCCCATCTGTAATGGGATTATACTGTTTGCCAAGAATGCCTGTGGGCATTTAAAGCATTGACTTTCTGACATCGCTGAAAATGGAAAACAGGATGCTTGCTTGCTGTGGCTCATGAAACGTGAGTCAGAATAATCGAATCTTTATCGTGTTAGGCTTATTATTATTAGCTCTAGCTGGAAAGATATATGGTGGCTACAGGCAGGGTGTGTGTATGTATAGGAAAGAAGAGAAGGAAGAGAGAGAGGAAGAAAGAGTGAAAGAGAAGAATAGAGGGCAAAAAAAGGAATAGAAGTGCAAGAAATGAAGACAAGAGGGGGAAAAAATATCTTGTGCATTCCATTGCACGCTTAAGGCCGGGGCAAAGGGAGGAAATCTCTCAGCCAGTGCAGTGTAATGCCTAAGAAGTGTAAGCCTCCTAAACAGCAAGAGTCTTTGAAACAACAGCAAGGTAATAGATCTAAAGATACAAATTACCTTGCATGACCCAGGTGACGTAGCTGTTTTGCCAAAGCCGAGAGCTTAGGGATCAAAGGAGTCACTGGCTGTACAAAAGTCTTCCTGAAAGACCGGAGGGGAGAGGTTGTTGACTGCAGTGAGATGACATGTACTGATTGAATCAAGTTCCTTGGTAAGCAGGGTGTCACTTTGATTCAAAAAAGATCAGGATTAGGCAGGTTTATGCAGGTGCTTGAAGGAAATGTCACACACAAGGAAGGTGTTAGGAGTGTGCATCTTGGTGGTTTTGCACTGTCTTTATTTTGGCAAATCAACTCCATGTTGCAATGATGAACCCAGTTGTGTAAAACAGCAAACTCTTTCTGCCTACTGGTACCCCAAAAGAAGCAGTATTTGCCAATCCCGTAAAACATTACAACCATACTACCAACCAGGCTTATAACTGCCTGTGTCATTTGGCCTTCCCCTGGAAAATGGAGATGTGGACATCTGACTTGAGAGCCCTCAACTTCATCATAAAATTCAGAGTTTGATTCCAAGAGGCCTGGTCTGACCACATACACCAAGGAAGCTGTTCTACAGCAAAGAAATTGAGGCTGGTAGACATTATTACAAACCAAGTGCTAATCAACAATGGTCTGCTATGGTTGAAAAGATAAATATTATACGAGAGTGTGAAATAAGGAGCATTTTTTGAAAAAGTGTGGTAATGTATCTGTTCTACTCAGCATTATCAAGATGTTGACTGGAGACCTGGATCCAGCTTTGGGTGCTACATTTCAGGAAAGACACGGGCTGATCGGAGAACATCGGGAGGAAAGCAGCGAATGGTGAGAGATCTAAGAAATACAGTTCTTAGGGAAGATTAAAACAACCCCAGTTCTCTAGGTTTAAAAACAAGTGAAGGAACGAGAGTGGGACATAGATCTGTAAGACCTTAAAAGGCTGCTGCAAAAAGGGAGGAAAACAGTATGTCCTCTATGTCCACAGTGGACAAGACAAAAAAAGACTTTAATAACATTAAGGGAGATTTGTGTTGTTTTTTGGAAAGGCTCTTCTAGCAGTAAAGGTAGCTATGCCTTGGGAAGAAAACAAAACAAAACAAAGCAAAACACATAGGGAACATGTGGTATACCACTAGAGGATTTTAAGAATAAGTTTGACAAACAACTGGAAGCAATTGTATTGACAGAACTGATCCTGTGAGTCAGAGGGTAGATACGGTAGGGCCCTGTTTCTTTGCTTTTTGACCTACTTTTCAATTTGTCAAGACAATTTTGAGTTCTGATCTTGTCCTCCAAAGCATCTGCAATTGCTTTGCAAATCTTGTAGGCAAACTTTCTGTATTCTCCGTAAGATATGACTTCTAGACTCACCCTAAATGATGTGATCCTGCTTGCAATACCCTTTGGGTTGATAATAAATCTTCTGCTGATCGCTACATTTGGAGAGGAATTTTTTTTCAGCGATTTGCACATTCGTGATTTGGTAGCTACGATCCAGGCAGTAGTTCCTTATGAGAATGTATTGTGGGAATGTGCCTTACCAAATGAGGTGAAGAAACCTCTGTGGCTTCCCTTTCTGCCACTGGACCACTTGCCCCATCCAAAAAAGTAAGTACTTTGCCATAGCTCACTGCCTTTTAAAAATTAACCTGTCTTCTTGTTTCATATTTGTTTGTGAATGAGTTTTCAAGGGATTACAGTTTGGCTGACTGATGCATTACCTCAGATTTCCTTTTATCCTTTTTTTAAAGACAGTGGTGTATTTGCTCAACGTGCTGCAGATCAAATCCTGTTTTGGCAAGCTTAGGTAAATAGTCTATACCTCTGCAAGGACACAACACATATTGTACTTTATTAGAGAGGCCCCATCTAGTGATCCGTGTAAAATAAGGGAACGGTTTAGCCCAGCTCTTTGTAGAAAGTGCTGCACAGAGCTATGTCCTGGATGGGAGTGAGGCAAGTCCAAGACTGCGTGAACGTTGTAACTACATGGTGGTTGTACACACTTTTGGGGCAAAGTGACCAAAACTTGTGCTGTTTTCTGTTCTGATGTAAATACTTAAAAGGAAATATGAGTGTTCACAAGCTCTGGGAGTGGATCTGGCACTTTCAAGAGCGCAATCTTGATACAAACTGAAAACAAAACACAGAGGAGGGGCAGTTTTTATCTGTCCTCCTGACGATGGGAAAAATGACCTTTCCAGAAGACCTGCCTGCTTTGCTCCTTTCCCCAGGCAGGTAACCCACTTGATAGTAGGCTTACAAATGTGTGTGGCAGAAAGGGTTTTTCTGTTCAGCTTTGTGTAAACAAGATGCAACCATTGCTCCCTGGAAGCCTGCCAGCATGGCCTTAAACCATGCAAAACAGAAATTCCTGTCTTTGAACTTGTACCTTCTATTTCCCAGCAGTTTTTTATGAACTTGCTTATTTTGTGACTAGGCTGACATCAGGATATGGGTCATTAAAACAAATATATTTCAGGTGATTCAAAACATCAACACAATGTTAGCACAAGGAGTAGGTTAAGTGTGAAGCTGAGGGAACACTCTGTGCAGCCTTGAGAAGGGTAACAGAAATAGCCTATTCCCATAGTAACTCCACAAAATTATTTGTACTACTTATCTATTGTATACAAAACAAGTGGTGGTAGGTAGCACAGTTCAATTAGCATTGAAGTAGATCCAATTTTATTTAGTACTCTGGATTTTTGTCATTCATAAGGTTTTCAGGACACTTTGAAAGTAGCTAACAGCAAGCTGGCCAAAGACATCAAAATACAAGATTTCCATGCATCTCTCTATGCTGTGGAGAGTAGCCTTGTATAAACTTCTATAAAATAAAATAAACTTGCTAGTCGTTTGGGAAAATTCTTCCAATAAACAGAAGAAAACATATTTCTGCTTAGTCTGCGTTCAAGGCAGATATATTACAAGAGTGTTCAGGAACAGCTATGGGATAATCTATGATAGCTGCAGCAAGAGCAAACTTCTGATTTACTTTGAGGAGTCTGTGCTCATGTTTTCCCTTGCCTTTGTGTTGATCTATTTTTGCTTGTGTCACTTGTTTTAATAACACTTGTTGCTATAATATGTAGGTGTTTTTCTAGGTTTTATTATATGGTTTTTGTACGCCTGGCTGCTTCTTCATTTCTCCCCGGAGTATTAACCACATAAGGACAAACCAGACAGCCATTTCCCCATGAGGTGCATGGGGTGTCCTTGGGGCTGCTCAGTTCTGGCTCCCAGGCTACGAAAAAAGAAGCAATTTCCAAATGTTGTGGAAACCTCCTGCTGCTCCTGGCCTGGGAGACGGTGCTGCATGTTACTGCTGCCTGGCGTGTCCTCTGCCTTGCTTCCTTTCCTTCACTGCTACAGCCTAACTGCCTTTCCTTAGTATTTCCTACATCTCAGAATGTTAGGAAGTGATGATGACTCTCCACCAACAGTTTTACATGTGTACCTCGGTTGATTGTCTACTGTGATACACACAGTAGTTCCCACTGGCATTAAAGATACCATCTGCTGCCAGATGCCTGAAGAGCTAAGGTAGCATTTTTGTGTGTGTATCTCTACAGTGTGGGTGTTTGAGTCCCTGTTTTTTGTGAACCACAGCTGACTGCAGATACATGTGCCTATAGAAAGCTCTTGGACAAGACGTCTGTATTCAGGCACACCTGAAAGACATCTGAGGAGAAACAGTGACTGGATTCAGCCTGGGTGCAGAGAAAATCATGTGAGGCACAGCTAGATCTACCTGCAACGACGTGATGACTGTCTGGAGGGGGTCTGGACCAGGCTCAGCTAGAAAAGGTAGTTACCATGCACGCTCAGGATGTTTTTCAATATGATCAACTGTTGGCAGCGCATGCTATTGGCTCAGTTTCATATGGAAACACTTGCATAGCTCACTGACCTTGTTCCGTAGTGACCTATAAATATGTAAACCAAGCCTGGATTGTACTTTGACTGCTCTAAAGGAGGTCATTAAGGGTAGAGTCGATTGAAAATTTACTTTTGTAAAAAGCATGATACATTATGTAGGCCATGTGTACAAGTCAGATAAGGCAGGAAGGCAAAATACATGGGACTTTCAGTCTTAGGAAATATATCAGTATTTGTTGTGTTAAAGAAAAATAACTTGGAAAACCTTTTTTCATTAGGGGAAGTGAACTGTTACAAAAAAAATAAATTTAATTCATTATATAAAGATATTCCTTTTACTGCATAAATACAAATTAAAGCAAACTGAGAATTACAGAGGAAATCCCTTAATTTGCAGGTAGAACCTCTAGTATGCTGCTTGTTTTAGCTGTTATGCAAATACATTGGGCAGTAAATCAATGTTAACAACATGTTTTGAAAGGTATTCCCTGTTTCCCTTTCTTAGACAAAGTTTGGCACGGGAGTTTGAAAACGTGGCGGTGTGTAATTCCTGGTAGCCAATGGCTCGACAAAAGAAAAAACCGGCCTTGGTGTCTGTTTCTTCGGTATTTGTTTGGTAGGATGTCCTGAAAGGCTTGTGTCTGGTTGCCAAAGCATTCATTCTCTGTTGCCTACTGTTTCATATTTACCGGTTCCAAGCCTATAAAGATGCTGGTAATGAATACTGGATTGGTGACTGGAGTGAGGATCGGGCACAGACAGCTAATGGGACCTCAGTTTGTGTCAAGTCACTGATAATCCCAAACTGGCTTCTCTGCAGACTGAGTACTTAGGGTGGAAGCGGCCACACTGGAAGTGTATTTCCCACGAAATACGAATGAAGTGTTATGGGGCCTGCTCTGACTTGCATACCTGGATCCTGAAAATTAAGTTTAAGCCTGGAAGCAACACTCCTGAAATGGTAATACTTGGTGGCATTTGTGCGTCTGCTTTGAGGAGAGACAGTTGAAAATCTCATTAAAAAGCCTGCGCCTGTGTTAAAAAGGAGAAAGAGACTTGGATGTAGATCTGAATTCATTATCAAAACTACCACTGGCTTAAATCCTATTTGGAGCCTTGTCTTAACTTTTTTAAGCTAAAACTTTGTTTTAACTTTTTTGTTCCTAGAGAGCTTGGCAAAGTAAGGAAGGCCAGTATGTAAAGCCCTGCACAGGGTGTTCCTGATCAGACCCTTTTCTATTTTTAAAAGGTAAATAGAAAGAAACAAAGGTATGTGTGGGAGTTTTAGGTCCTACTGCATTAATGTCCTCAGAGAGAGAAAAAATAGTTAGAGTTCAGACAAATGAAATGTTTGCAGATTTATTTTAGTGGCCTAAATGAAACTAGAATTCCAAACAACCAGCCCTAATTTATTATGTCCATGATACAGTGAAAGCTTTTTCTCCCAGCAAATGTTTTCTTTGTTATATTGATATAAGTGACCGTGTTGGTCCCAGAAGGAAAATATTTTCAAAGCTTGATACTTTCTTATAGAATGGTGCATTGAAATCTCTCATGGGGTTCCTCTGCTGATAAGCCATGCTGCCTTTAGGAAGAAATTATTAGTTCAGCTGAAGCACAAATCCAGAAAAATAGTCTATGTACAGTTTCTTTGAACCAATGTTAGCTGAATTTAAACAATATTATTGAGGGAGGAGGGGAAAGAGCATTGTGATCAGTTTTGCATCAGTTACATTGAGCTGAAATGATATAAGCATCACGGATTTTGGGAGAGTTGTTGTCGTGCTCTTCCCTCTTCCTGCCATAGGGTTCTTTGCAATTTTCAGAGAAACTCAAGCTTGTAAAGATGCAGGCTAAAGAGTGGACGACTGATGATCTTTTCTGGCAAAGCTTTTCATTTGAAATCACCTTTTCCTAACTAGAAATACAAGCAACTCAAATTACAAAGAAATAGTTTAGTGTTTAATGCTTGGATTTTTATTAAATGATTGGTTTTGTCCTGGTAAGACCTTTCTGTTTAGCTGTTGATGATTTATTTTATTATGGATTGCAGTGTTAATAATTTGCAAGATTACCTGGCGAATGGAATAGATGTTTCAATTGAACATTTTAGAAAGAAAACAAAACAAATCAGCATTAGAGACTTTGATATACAGAGTCATTGATTCATCTGCTAAAGCTGACAATAAACAAATGACTCATGCAAAAATGCAATAGCTCACCAGACATTTGGCCAACTACACAAGCAATATTACTGTATGTATGTGAGTATCCCTAAACCTATGGTGGACCTGATGTACTGCTTCTTGAGTCCCAAAGTTGCCAATGGTATTGTTTTAAACCATAACAGCTCAGTATTGCTCATTAACCTGGATTTTGGTGAAAAAGAGGGTACTTTGCCGGTTGCGCTATGAAGTACTTTTCTGCATTTATCTTTTGTGGTTTTCCCCCCCCCCCTCTCATTTACATGTCAAGTATTGCCATTTGGGGCAGAATTATAGCTTTTAACACTTTAAAACAAACAAAACCCAAAAACCCAACATAATAAATGAAATCACACGCCATGTAGATTGGAAGTGAAACTCCTGAATACTTGTTCTTGCCTCTTTTGCAGGCTTATTCCAGTTGCACTGATCAAATTGTTCATTTCAGGGTTCACAGTGGTTTGTGTATATGTAAGACATGACTTAACGGTCTTACCACTAAAATCCATATTTGGAGAAGATGGGAGTAACAGGAATCCAAGAGAAAAATAGCATTTCCTGGCAAGTAGGCATACGTGGGATGCCTCACTAGAAGGATTCCACCTCTCACTAGAAGGATTCCACCTCTCACTTTTAAGCTGTTTCTGTAATGAAAAGCGCCAGAGGAAGATGGCAGTACTAGTGCTTTACTATACTCAGGAGAAATGCGTTGTAAAGCACGCAGTGACTCTGAGCCGCAGCAGAGGTGCTTGTTTTGCACAAGTTCTGCGTCTATTGCCCATCATCTGTTCATGAGGTCTTTTAGGATCCTTGATGATGCATTCTGTGCAAGATGGACTCTAAACTCATTTAAAAGCCCTGTGTTTTCAGGTATGTCTTTCCCACTCTGGCATGTATATATCTATGTTTTTTACTCCTAAAATACTAGTAGTTTTACTACTAAACCTAATGTTTCACTGCTCACAAGTCTTAAATGGGTAGGTTGTGGGTACCTGAAACTCTGATCTAGAGTGTAATCTGTGTTGAGCAAGTGACTGTTTTTAAAAAAAAATCAGTCAGGATCTGGGCATCACTGAACAGAATGGCAACTACATTTTGTGTCTAGCTATGGATCCCAATTTTACAGTTAGACCCTCTTTGTATTTTCTTGCACTGTTACAACGTAAAACCCCTGTATGTGGTTAGGATTGGTTTTAAGGAGCCTTGTTATCACATGAAATATGGTAAGTGTTACTTGGCATGGTAGGCTGTGTGCTGAATATTCTGCACATCTATGTTTTTAACAGAGAAGTTGGTGGGTTTGGTTGCGGGTGCAATGATGAAACATTTTCACTGCTACGACATTAGCCATCATTTACATTGTTTACTTATGTACCAATAATAGTATATCAGAAGTCTCTCCCACAGTTCAAAAAATTACCCTATATACATCTGG
Organism: Chionis minor; assembly: GCA_013398295.1. NCBI lineage: Eukaryota > Metazoa > Chordata > Aves > Charadriiformes > Chionidae > Chionis > Chionis minor. Next base: position 22,406 of record VZSF01007662.1, on the reverse strand, counting down.
TTTAAGGACAGCAAGTAAACCTGAAAATGTGCAGGGAATCCAGCTGATTAGAAAATGCACTCTTAATTGAGAATGGTTTTCCTCTTGCTTGTGCTGAGGCTAGAATCCAGTATTGGTGGAAACATAATTTAGAAGCTCATTTTAGTAGTGATGAGGATTTATGCCAGCTGACTTCCCTCTAGATATAAATTCCTCAAAAAGTGATTTTAAATGCCTTGTTACTCATCCCTTCTTGGTCTTGGTTAGGATCATGTAGCATCTACTGCTTTTTCAGTTGTTGTGGAAATGATTGATGGGTCAATAGCCAAAACTGCAGAACAAACTCTATCCCCTTAAAATGGACACTGCAAAAATCCGGCATCTGAGTCCTCTTCAGTGTAATACTCCCACAACAGTAGAATTTTGCTGAAGCTCAGTGTGTGCATACAAGTTAAATCTAGAATAGTGTTAGGTATGGCATAATAACCGAGATTACTTCTAACTGCAAATCTGGGGTTCAAATCTATTCGATAGTTTGACCTGAGTTTCTCTGTTGCAAGCCTAAATTTTATCAGTTCTATAGGTGGTGCTGTTCTGGAAAGCAGTAAGAGCTGTGTCTATCCTGAACATGATCAACAGTTTTTTGTGTGGTCATGGGGGATAATGGACATAAATGATGACTTAATTGGTAAGAGATGCCAGTGTATACTTTTCTTTTGTATCAAGATTAAAACAAAATGGCCTTTTAAGATGGCCTTAAGCAGCCATCTTCTGCTGTCTTGTCTGTTTTGAGGCCATGTAAGGTGTATTCTGCAAGACCCATCAGAGGAAGTCTTGTTTCCAAGCTTTAAAACTCTCTCTGGGAACAATTTTACTCTTTCACAGTAGCATGAGCTCTTGTTTCCTCTCCGTCATTTTAAGCCTGGCAGTGGGGAACTGAGTTGAGTTCTGGGACTACAGCGGGAGACAGAAGAACTGAAAACTGCCCCATTTCTGTGAAAACCTGTGCACTTAAGCGTGCATGCAGAGACACGTAACTGTGTGCACATCCACAGGTCCCAGGTCTAGGTCCAGATGGGAACACAAAGACATGTCCATCTCACTTTTATTACTTAAGAGAGAGGATTCAAGGAATGATTTAATATCATTCACTCTGTTATAGTATTCCGGTCAATTAAGGGCCAACACTATTTAAACAAGTGTCAAAGAAGATAGTTTCTAAACTAAAAAACCTATTGTCTCTTTTCCCTTTTGCAGAATAAAAATCATATACACTATTGATCTAAGATTCTGGTGGTGATCTTCTAAATATACTGCTATATAATTCATAATAAGATAGCATAAGATTGGAGCAAAGCTAAAAATTCAGTAGAAAAAAGTTTAATATGATATGTGACTTCATTACAATGATAGATTACTGATTAGCGCTGTTACAGACCATCTTTTTTTACTATAGAAACATAATACAATTGAAATTATATGAGAAAAGGAGACTTTCTTTTTTTGTCATTTATATATTAAAAGCTTTAAAGCCTTGTGCAAGCCAGATTTCTGCATTTATGATGTAATAATTTGACAATGGAATCTTATATCAAGCAGCTCAAGGAAAATAGTGATACACTGGCATTGCTTGAACTCAGTGACAGGCTATATAAACTCCCATCCTTTGTAATGATGAACTGAAACCAGACTTATATCAGGAGTTCAGTTTAAGCTACTCTTGCAACCATTGCCTTATGTTGCTGAATTAAACCTTAGGTAACTGTTCCAATTGCTATGACTGGAAGAAAATAACTAAAAACCGATAGAAAGGTAATAGGAAGCCTAGAGAAGAAATTGAATTTATCAGAGGGAATTTCAGTTCAATGACTACTTTACAAAGGGCAAAATAATTAAGATAATCTTGGAGACCTATGAGGACTCTTTCTGCAATACAGTTTGGACCGAATCCTGCAAGCCCTTGGTCACGTAAATAATCCTGCCTCACACAAGGAGCGTCACCTGACGTCAATAAAATGATTTGCAGGGGAAAGGATTACTCACATGCCTAAGGGTTAGGCTCTCTTTTTATTTTCTCCAAATGTCAGGAGTAACTTCCCCAGTATTTTTCTTTTCACACACATTTTGTTCAAAATAGCAGATGAAATACATAGAGTCACACACACACATTTAAAGTGCATTTTAATTCTGTGTAATTATAACAGCTATTAAAACCATTTACACACAGTCACAGGGATGACTATAGAGGGACCCGGGTGCTCTCAACATGCTGGATGTAGCAGCACTGATTGTTTGTTGAACAAATTTATGCTTTTTTTCCCCTCTCATAACTAATTGTAGTTCATCCATATAAAATCAAGAGAACTCAAGTGTAACTAGACAGAATAAACAAGGGTGATCTCATAGTGAGATCTAAGATCTATTAATAAGGAGGAAAAAATTATAAATGGACCTGTCTTCAGGGAACAAGTTTATTATGATTTTTAAATCAGGGATCAGAAAAAGACTTGATAAAGTGTAATCAATCTCCGTTATGCAAGAGTCTGTTTTACCAAAGAAGCCTACATCAGCTTGGGGTTACATCTAACTATTCTGATGTTTGCAATATAACTATTGAGGGGACTTGTTCCCACTGCCGCTGTATAATGCTGTACTAGTAATTATTCAGATGGCTACTTTTACTAGCGACAGTACAAGCTGATTTTGAATGTTTCTCCTAGGTGATAACAGTAATCATGGCTGGGAGAAAGAGCAGAACAAGACCTGATGCTTTCTTATAGCTTGCAGGAAACAGACTCCGACCAGAATAAATTGAATATGAAATATATTGCCTTTTTAAGTGTATTTAATCGCTCTACACATAACAAAACATGAAGAACTAGTTATAAATAATGTTACGAGACAGAATGCATGTGTCAATACTGAAGGACCTTCTTTTTTTAAAAAGAAGAAAACAAACCCACAAACATACATATTCAAAAGGAACTGGAGAAACATGAATCTTCTGAATGGTTCTGGTATGTGGTGACCTTGAAGCTACCAAAACCAAACATTAAAACCAATGCCTGTAACGCTGCCAGGATAAGTCAAAAGAGAAGAAGAAATTATTTATTTCAGAGACCAGTAAACTAGTCATAGTAATTTATGCCTTTGTTACTTCAAGACTGTACTACTGCAAAACTGTTGCAGGTGGGAGTTACCTTTGGAAAATACACAAAATCTGTCTTTTCCAATCCATAGTCATCCACATTTGAGGAGAAGCATGCAAGAGCAATGTGACCACAGGAGCCATGTGCCTTACACTGATTCTCTAGAAGATCTTAGTTTTAAAATCAAAAGCTTGAAATTAATTTGCCTGACTCAGATGTCAGATATCCTACTCTGTAGTTTTCCACATCTCTATGAATAGCCATGTTAAATGTTGGTGTGCTACTTGCCACTTCCCAATTTTCCGCTTTCAAGAGAGATGTTACATGCCGCACTTGGTAATCTATCAATCACATCACTGAAATACTTCAGAATCTGTCTGTTGGATTAACATTATGTGATCATGATGTCAGGTCATAGTTCATTTTTGTCTTTGTTCAATAACCTCTTCTTTGCCTTTTACAAATTGTTCCTCAAAAAATTTGTTTTGGCCTGCCTTGATGTTTTCTTTAGTTTTGTGTTTTACGTTTAACCTGCCAGAGCTTGCAGTGCTTCCTGTTGCCTTCATTTGTACTTGACTTCAGCTTTTTGAAGGATGCCTGCTTAATAACTTCCCTTATTCTGTTTGGCCATGCCTTTTTTTCTTATGTCTTTCTCAAGCCTTTTGATAAACATTCACTTTGTACAGGGCTCTGAGGTTGTCACAAAACCTGCAAGTATTTCTCCGTTAGGTGCCCTTTCTCTCTATTTTTAAAAAGTTTACTCACTTACATGTAGTCTCCTCCCTTAAAGCTGTGGTGGTTACTTTGGCTTTCACTCCTGCAAAAATGCTGAGTCTGTATAAGCTACTGCCATTGCAGCAGAGCAGCTCTTAGCTGAAATACACGCTACTGGGTCTTACGCATTTCTGGTGGCGAAAAAATCGTATCTCCTTCTCATGGGCTCCCTATGCTGCTGTTGCACAGATGTGTTAGTATTGCTGAACTGGTAGTTCGAGTAGATTTCCAATGAGGGAAGACTTTCTGCTAAATCCAAGTTCTATTGCAGAATTGGAATAATGACATTGCTTGGAGAATTGAAATGCTAGTTTTTGCATTTTTTTGCTCTGCTGCCTGAGCTTTGCAGATAAGGCACAGGTCTACTTCTTTGAATGTCTTGTGTCATTCTGGCAAATGACCTATTAAAAAATGAAAAAAGACCCCCCCCCCCCCAAAAAAAAAAAAACAAAAAAAAA
>VZSF01007662.1:0-18041 GCA_013398295.1 Chionis minor | reverse complement strand
TTTTTTGGTTATTCCGGGAAAAAACCCATTAAAAAAAAAAAAAAACCCCCCCCCCCCCCCGAAACATACAAATCCAAAGAACAGGTGGGTGTCTGGGAGACTATTTTTTGGTGTTAGTGTTGCTTTGGGGGTTTTTGTGGAGGCCCTGCTAGCAGCTCAAGCTTAAAGCTTCCTAAAAAAACCCAAACCAAAACAAAAAACCTCCAAGACCCCCAAACCCTCTCCAAGAACACTGGCACATCTGATATTTGTGGTCTTTCTAAACACATGAGATGGAAATTGTGCAAACAACCGTATAATGGGAATTTCTGTTGATTTTCTTACTTCCTCATCTTGGTTTAGTGTTTCTGTGTACTGCTTGTTCGGAGTCTATAAAGGGAAAGAAAGGTACATTGAATCTTCATAGTTCTTTTTACAAACAACCTGTAGGACCTCAAATATGCTATGAATCTCTTTGAAACCATTAAGTTTATGTGACAACTCTGAAAACAAAAGATAAAATACAGACTGTTAGTGGCAGTGTCTTCTTACTTTTTAAAATCAGGGGCCCAGGACTTACAAATACTTCATTACCTTTGATGGATACTCTACCAGCATCATGTATTCACATGTAAAAAAAATAATAAAAATCCTACTCTAGCAGGAAATTAATTCTCTTATCAGATCAGACAGGTACATAGATTGTCCTGCTTTTAACAAGGGTATGCAAATCCTTGCAAAAACTCAAGGAGTAAAGAAACTGAAGGAGGTCAAAACTGCAAACTGTTCCACAAAACTATTTTATAAGTATTTGTGGAATTGATTACCATAACCTATGAATCAAGACACCCTTTGAGCTGAATAAGAGGAGAGGTGTCTCTAAGTGAGATGCTTTGAGTAGCTCAGGAGACTATAATGATTATCCAGCTTCAGCTCCTAAGGTAAGCTAAGAATAGCTGGTTTGTGTAACAAACCTTCTGTAGCTTTTCATTTATCCTATACTGCAGTCCAGAAATTTGGTTAACAAGTAGGGACTTGTTTTCTCCTCATGGGAAAGTCCCGTAGAAAAGCTTGCACTGGATTCCACCAAGGTGTAGATTTTATGTTTGGGTTTTTTTTTTCCAGCTGAACCACTAAGTAAAATAAAAATAACAGCTGTTTCTTTTTGCAAACAGGTTCCACTTCGAGAAATTTAACAAATCAATCCTTGGAGCAGGTAGTAAAAGGAACAACATACCCTCATCTTTTAAAGAAATCAAAGTCAGGTGAGGGTAATTCATTGCTCTATACCAGGATTCCACCACTCACACTGGGTTCTAGTTTTGTTGTCATTTTTTACTTTCCATAACTGTTCTTATTGATACTATTTATTCAACTAGTGTCACTTACTGCTATTCCCTTCTTTTGTTTGAATGATTGATACATATAAACGTGGAGGATAATTTTTTTTCAGCCTTTGTTAGCGGCAAGCCTTTGAACTTCCACCACATTCATAGCAGCCGCAGTGAAGGGTTGAGTCAGTTGACAAAACTGGTATGCTGAATGCTGTTGTAAGTGACTTTACTGCATGTTTGATTGCAAATAATTAAGTGGTTTATTAGTCCTTTGGACACTACTAAACAAAAGCCTAAACAAAAGCCAAGCACAGTGCCAAGCACAGTGGTGCAAGTTGTTATGTGCGCCCGGTCATCCTTATGCTGGAAAAACCTCAGGAGTTTCATGGAAACAAGTCAGAATGACTTTGTCTGTACCAGCAAGCAAAATCTACTGCTGTCTCTCTCCTAAAAAGCACCTTGGAATGTCCCTTCTTTCAATGCTACTGACTTAGACCTGTTAAAAGGGAAAAGAAACTTGCATAGAGTGCATGTCACATATCTCCTGCTCTCCAGATCTCCATAGATATTCTGCTAGTTCTTGCATCAAACAGCAAAGCCTGGGCTACCAAACCACTGTCGTGTGGTGCCTTGTCTTTTATCTCTTCAGGCTCTCTGTGTGCTCAGCGCTGGCCTGTGCTGGCTGCGATCGTTGTCCTGCGCCGCCTCTGGGAGTCAGGAGACCTTTAGGTTCCCAGCCAGCAGACGCCTCCCGGCCATCTGACACTTGTCCGGGATCTGCCACACAGGCCCGTTTGTGTGTACAGCTAGCAAACTGTCCAGTGTGCCAGGGGCAGGGGAAAGGAGAAGCCATTCCTGCCTCTTCTCCCACTTTCCCAAAGAAATAAATACCTTCCACAATGAGAACCATTATGAGAGATGTCCCTGCTTTGCTGCTGCCTGGCTCAGCAGTCCGTGCCTTCCTTGGGCCCCTTCTGCTCCTTGTGCAGTCGGAGATGGGGTGAATCCAGCCTGGACCTGGGCCTTAAAACTTTCCAGGCCTTGATAACAGAGCTGAAACAATGTTAATAAATTGCAAGTTAATACTGATCACTTCCTCGGTTATTTACCTTGCTGTAGACAAGCTGGAGTTGTTACCTGAACTTGTTGTTTTGGCTCCTCTGTAGAAAGAGGGTGCAAGCTGAGCAAGATAAGCCAGTATATTGTACTGATAATTTAAATTACAGCAGTGACTTTTTTTTTTTTTTTTTNNNNTTTTTTTTTTTTTTTTTAACGTACTTATATAGAATTGCTTAATAATCCAACACGGGGAGGAAGTCTCTTTCAATTTTTTTCATTTCAAAATCTTACTCACCGCACTACAATGGAAGTTATTTATTTTTGAAAGCTTAACAACACGTATTTATCAGTTGTAGCTACAATGTCCTTGAACTTCATTTTTAATGAATAACGAAAGTCAACAGAATACTGGCTCTTGATAATCTGTAAAAGACATTAAAAAAAAAAAAACACAGAAAGGTTAGGTAAGAAAGGGACATAATAATAATAATGGTAATAATAATTTAAAGAATCCTGTTATTACTATTTATACTATTACTGGGAGCTAAACAATATTAATATAGCTTTTCAATCCTTCTTTCAAAATTAGGTCTCGTCGGTTTTTTTCTTAACTAGGGAGAAGGACGAAGATAAGCAAAATGGAAAAAGGACAAACCAAGGTCAGAGATTTAGTCTAATATACAAAGAATGTAATTCAGTAGGATATTGAACAGTGTGTGTTGAGGCGGGGGGAGAGTGTGTCAATGTAGAAATTAAGAAAAATATGAAAGCATTATTAGAGTTGTTTTCTTTGTAAACTTGCTGTAATATGCCTGGTCATTTCTTGCTTTCTTTTCAAACTCTAGGTCTAACTGGTTAATTGCTGTACATGGTGGTTGCCTGTGGCGTTGTTCTTGTGGTTGACTGCATTTTTAATTGTCAAGGGCACCTACAAGACTGTCTAGGTACCGTTTTGTTCTGTTGTTACAAAACCAGATAAACATAAGTGGAAGTTCTGCTTGGAAAAACTCCGCAGTTCACAGAAAGTGAATTTATAAACGTCACTCTTGAATAAGTCTGACCAATTAACTCTGATTTGCATTCTGTGGCATTTGTTACAAGTTACTTATCAAGTGAGGGAGCAAGAACAATCGCAAGGGAGTTGGAACCAAACTTACTTAAGCTGTAGCTTGAGAAATGAATTTTGACTAACAAGCCAATGTATAAAAAAAGCTTCTCTAAAAGCAAAAATAAGTGGTTTTTTAGTTCAAAAACTTCCAAGAACATCTCAAACAGACACACAGCAAAGAGAAGTGATATATTGTTGGATGAGCTGTGCAGTAGGCATTTCGCTGAGCTGTATGCAGCACTGAGAATGTGGCAGAGTCTAAAACTGGGCTGGACATTTCCAGAGTCTCTGTGTTCTGCAATAAGGATGTAGAGTAGGAAAATATGGCTTTACGTGTATGTATACTATGCACTCCCTCTTCTGGATAATCTTGTAGTGGCTGTGCTGGTGGAATTTCCTCCCTACTCTCCTGAGCCTAAAAACTCATGAGGGCTGAAATTACAGCTGCCTATGTGCTGGAGCAAGCACAGGAGAAGCAAGCGAGCACAGCAAGTGGTAGAAGAAGTGTAGGAGGTCTTATGACCAGGTCACAAGCATACGTATTGTTATTATTTGTTTGGAGGGCTTGTATCTCTTGAATGTAATGGTAACACAATGGGGACCTGACCAAGTCTGGACAGATGCTTTCAGAACCAGCGTTTTTACGGACCACTTCAAAAGCTGAAAATCTGTATCTGAGTGTGGTGGCTAGCCTCCTCCTTTGTAATGAATCATGCTGAAATAATGTTTTGAATGCCCTAGATGCCAGGCATCCAAAGCTTTGATCACAATTTGGGCACTGCAGTTCAGACTCATCACTATGAAAATACAATTTTCATTTAGGAAAGCAACTCTCATCTTGCAGTTATGTCACCTAAAAATGATAGGACTCTAACCTTTTCCCACGTCAGGCACAGACTTCGTGGCTGAGTGGGCATGTCATATGGTCTGTTTTTGCCATAATTCCCTTTCTGTAAAACAAGGCTGACAACATTTCTAGTTATCTTGAGAAGCAAATGAAGCCACATACCAGAGGTAATTTGATATATGGCATTATGAGTTGTAAACAGTCTTGTCAGGCATAGAAACAAAAATTTTTATATGAAATATTTTTATCCATTCAATTCTTTTGAGGCTGACTGTTCACTTTGGTTAGGGAGCATCTTTATAGTATCTTTTCATGTAAGCTTTGTGCCTCCCTCCAAGCTCTACGACTAAGCAGAAAGCCCCAACTCTCCATCACTTGCATTGCTTCTCCACCTTAAACACACTGATAAAGGTTGCCTGATTAATTCCTCAGGGCTGGAGAATATACCAAGCAATTTCTTCTACATCCAGACATTTCGTACCCTCCACCACACACCCCCAACGCCTTTAGCCTTCTTCACTCTCAGATCTCCAGAAATTTTCAGTCTTAAATGCATCTGAAGAAAACAGAATTTTGGGGTAATCAGTCCCGTCCCACACCTCTTATGGGGCTACAGATGTACTAAGGCTTTTATATTTCATATGCACCCAAAATAACAGTCATTAATAACAATCTATTTTCAAAGTGTGATTAAGGCCTCAAAGTCCTATTTGGGCCATGGAATTTCATTGCTAACCATTGTGCTGATGACAGAAGGGAATGCTTCAATTTGAAGCCTGTGAGATTTACAGGAATAAAGTAAAGCTCTGCTTTAGGTTTTCAAAAGGCCAAACTATGCCTGTGCATCCATTATACATGACAGAATGATTATACTACAAAGAAAAAAATTACATATCCAATCTTTTGTATTTTCGCTGCAGGCGGTTCAGCTCTGTCTGGTTGAGTGCACGTTGTGTGTTCTTCCTTTTAATACACAAACAACTCTAGGTTAGCGATGAAAGGGGCAGGGGTCTGAAATCACATTAGACTGTTTTCTCACTGTGTTTAGACAATGCAAGAACATGCACTGCATAAAGAGGAGTCTCTGTGGATCATCAGTTGCTGTAGGCAAACTCAGTCTCCCATTGTTCTGATGCAAAATTAGAAATATTGGTTCATAATATGTTGAAAGGTTTCTATGCATCCTGAAAAAATGACCGAGTCATCTAACACATGGACTTGCTTTTTATTGAGGCATATATCCATCTTCTGCAGTTGTATACCAGGCTCAGCTAAACCCAGAAAATTTCCAAGGTAAAGAGGTCAATAATTTGGTAAGGGATATGTTGATGAAATCGAACAGTTACTTACCTGCTTGCTATATTTATTTACCTGCAATAACCGTTCATATACAAATAGGTGAATTGCTCAATATTTTTAGCATGATAGGACCTTCTGCAAGCAATTAAAACACAAAACTCTGAAAAATCAGCTACCTCTTTCTACCTGTTTCAGTGAAACTATACTCATGTTTGAAATGCTTCATGTTCTACAGACGTAACTGATAACAGCTGAAGACTCAACCCTTTGGCATGACTCAGCAGAGTCTGGGGGCTTACAGATTATCTGATGTGATAAATTTGTGATAAAGTCAGGTATGTCCTTATGAACTAGCAAGACTGCATCCGTACATAAAAGTCCCATTTTCCAGAGTGCTAGAGGATAATTTTCTTGATGTTTTTCTTTCAGCTGGTCTTACTGATCCATAACTCAGTGCTAAGCCACTCTAGGACAAGAGGAAATGGCCTCAAGTTGTGCCAGGGGAGGTTTAGATCGGGTATTAGGAAAAACTTCTTTACCAAAAGGCTTATCAAGCATTGGAACAGGCTGCCCAGGGAGGTGGTGGAATCGCCGTCCCTGGAGGTATTTAAAAGCCGGGCAGACGTGGTGCTGAGGGACATGGGTTAGGGGTGGGTTTTGGCACAGGTTTATGGTTGGACTCGATGATCTTGAAGGTCTCTTCCAACCCAAGTGATTCTATGATTCTATGATTCTTTCAAGGTCACACTGCAGGTGGTCCTGAAGTTGTGGTAAGGCTTTAGCTTCTCATTCTTCTCAAACTTTTTCTCCACTCAGCCCCTTACCTCTGTCACATACATACCGGTCTTGCACAGAGATTTGTATAAGGTGACATGTTTTTGTACTGTATATGCACATCAATACCCGTGTCACCAGCAAAGCTGCTCATCTGCAAGCTTCACATTCCCAAACCCACTCACATGGGCCTGTAGGGTTTTCTGTCATTTATTTCAACCAGCTGTTCCTGTAAAAGTGTTTATTGATGTTTTGCACTTGTGGTAAATGAAGGACAAGTAATAGACATGCTAGCCTTGATAGGGCTTGAAATCTTTTCCAACAGAGAGCTGGTTTTGTTCCAGATTTACCAACATCTCTTGCTTATGTTGTTGCCCATTATTAAAGTGTTTTGAAATACACTAGCACTCTTTTTTGGTTTTTTTTTTTCTTTTTTTTTTTCTCCTGAGCTGGATTTACTGTGTGCAAAGGTAACATAAGTAAAGGAGAAGAATGACTACAGCTCCCGTTAGTTGAATATGGGGTGTATGCTACAAATCACATATGACATGGTTGTGGCTGCAGAGATAATATACTGGACTCCTTTCTCACTGACTATTTTGTTACCTGAAATCCTTTTTTCTTTTCTTCTTCTTTTTCCCCTTTCCACCCTTTCCCCCACCCCCCAAAGCATTTCTGTTTTCTTCTCTCTGCTCTGCCCATGGGGTCTGACCCATTTTTCTGCTGAGGCTCAGGATGCTTTGGCTGAGCTGAACCATTCCTCATGCAAGGGCAGGCTGGGGAGAATATAAAACTTTATTTTGAATACAGTCTTTCGCCAATGAAATCAACTGGAGGTTAGCTACTGACACCAGTAGGACTGTATCTAGACCTCTTCAGGCTTTCAGCATATGACTTCTTGCAGTGCATGAAACTTGGCTTGAAAAAGAGGGTGTTTACTGCTTCCTAACGCAGAGATGAGCAGTGAGTTGCTTTGCCTTCCCCTGCCTGAGAACTCAGGTGATTAATAGCTGACTTTCTGACCTCTCATAACATCTAAACAGTTGTGAGGGGAAAAACAAAGCCCTGTGCTAAGGAAGGAGGAGGAAGTTCAGACTGTTTATGTGTGGTTATGGCTTCCTTTGTTTCTTCCTATTTTGCTTTATGCTGCTTTTTTTTTTTTTTTTCCCCTTCCCCCCAAGTTGCGGAAAGCAGACTTCACAGTGTTGGTGATAATATTCACTGAATATGCTGAAAAATACTATTAATTTATTTTCTATGGATGCTTATATTTTTCTGAAATCTGGGCTTCTACAAAAGGTCCCAAGACCTGTTATAGAATACAAATAGACTACAACTGTATAGAATATAAAATATGTTTTGGTGGCTTGAGTGGATAATTGCAGTCCATGACAGGTAGAAGTCAGTTTCAAATCGAATTAGCTGTTCTCAAGCAGCGGGTAAATCAATTAGGTTGTGTTGGAGTTGTGGGGTACACCCTTACACAGACAGTCCTTTTCTATTCGGTATGCTCTATCTTTGCTGGCCGCAGTTTCAGATGTTTTTCTCTGCTGGCATACCCTGTAGGTCTTTAGTGCCTATGGTCAAAGGCCTCTCCTCCCACTTTGCTGTCTACTTCATGTCATGTTTAGTTTCTCATTTCCAGATACTCCCTGGCTCTGTATCTCCAAATGATATGTAGAATATCTCAAACATTAATGCTGGTCTTCAGTAATATATGTCCTTTTTGGGTTTCTCTTCAGGGGAGGGAGACCAAGGGATTCTTCCTGGACTCTTCAAGCAAAGCTCAAGCAAAATAAGTCACTTAACTTCTGTGATGCTCTGAACATGCATTGTTACAGTTGTCTTAATGGATCTCAAGTTTGCTCTCTCTAAAATTGCTAGTCATGCCTCTCACTGAATCAACAGCACTATTTTGTGACTTCATTGCCAGCCAGATGAGGGTGCTGGTCTGACTGGAAAGCAATATATACTTTCTCTCTGTTAATTATGGGTGATGGATCTACTAATTTGGGCAGCTCTGAGGGCAGGAATTGGGAAAGGTGGGTACGTGCATTTTTTCGCAGCAGAGAATTTAAATTGGCTTAATCCATTTACAAATAACATACCTATTCTCATTCATAACTTTCCCCTTTTAAAGAAAATTATGACCACAAGAAAATGTCATATTGCAGGTGCAACCACAATACCTAACTCAGAAACCAGCTTGTGTTTATCCTCTACACGGAGGAGAAGGACTTCTGCAGCTGATTTGTGATGGTTAACAAGTTATGACTGCTAAGTCAACAATAAAAGTCCTGTGTTTTTAAAGCTCATGTCTTCAACAATGAGGCTACAATAATTTTATTCAATGAAAATTGAGATTCTGTGTTCAAAAAGCTGTGAGAACGTGAAAATCAAGAAAGACTGCAGTAGCTAGAAGGTGTATCAACACTAGAGTGTTGTAACAGTAGGGTGTTGTAATACTGTTTGTAGCATATGAGGAGGAGGGTGTTGGGGCACACAAGTGGAAGAGACAGACTTGATCTTGCTAAAAGCGGGAGAGACGGGCCTGGTGTATAGTACAGCCAGCACTTCAGAGCAACTTTGTCAGGGTGGCAAAAGGCTGCCTCTCTCAATCTCTTGTAATTACATGTGGTTTGTATTCAGCTGTAGCCTGGCGGTAGAAAGGAGTTTGATGAACAGCTTGGCACTTATGTGAACAACCTGATTGCTTTTACAAAATAATAACTTAACTGTACATAAAGTACATAAAACCTTGGGAGATGCATTGGTTCCTTCTGCCTCCCCCAGAACTTGTCGTCAGAAATTCAGTCTGTCTGCTGCAGTTTTCTGAGGTTTTGTGAGCCAAGGGCTGAGTAAGGATGCCTTAAGGCATGGCTTTAAGCCCTTGCATGTTGGCATGACATCAGTGGGGAGGAGTGCAGGATGTAAGTTTGGAAATGTCTCAAAAGAGCTATCGCTCCTTGCGGTGCGCTTGGCTTTCTGATGACCTAAAGCCATTCTCCACCCATCTATGAAGTAATCAGGCTCTGAGTTATTTCCTTGGATGTCAGTTAAAGTAAGTGGTATCCCAGTGGTCTAATTCACTCCTTTTAGTAACCTGGTAACAAATTAGGAGATTTGTTCAGGTAACTCAAAAAGATTTTATTAGCACAGTGCTTATAATAAAGCATTTTAACAGAAACAGAAGGAGGTAGCCTAAGTCAGAGCTGTACCAGGGTCGCCTAGTTCAGTTTCTCTTGAGGTTACTGGATACAGTGTGTGGACATGTGTGTTTTCTGCCTAGGGGAAGTTAGTCCCATTTTTCATGTTTTAGGTTATCATTTTCTTGAGGTGAAATAGAGACATGCCTGGATATGTATTTTTGGTGGATCTAGGCTGTTTAGTGCATCTTCTAATAATAAAACTTTATTTTAGGAGAGAGTTAAGAACATGGTTCATCCCCTTTTGTCTTTGTGTTTGCAGTGTCTTCCTAAGAAGTGTTGGTTATTGTTATGGTTTGAGAAAACCCATAACAATTTATTATCGTTTAGACAATTATTCTGTCACCCAATGACCGCTCTCCACCCAGGAAGGGGCATCAGGAAGAAAAAAAGGAAACCTGGGGGTTGAAAGATAAAAAGATTTAATAGGATAGAACTAGATAATTAACAGTATTAACACAAAAGAGCCCATATTGATCCCAATACCCAAACACACTATACAAAGATTATACTTAGCCAACTAATCAGTCGGAAGCTGTGCACTCCCAGCAGTGGACAGTAAATGTCGGACACTGTGAGCACTTCCTACGGGAGGAAGGGAAGGCCTCAGGGGTCCAGCACCGGGGCAAGAAGTCGTCTGGATCGCTACCATCAAGGGAGAGCAAACTTTGCAGCAAACCTTCTAATTTGTATTGAATGTGACGTTCATGATATGAAATAATTCTGTTGGCAGCTTGGGTCAAGTGCCCAAGTCTCGCTCCTCCTCATCCCTGCACCTGGTGAACTCGAAAACACTGAAACCTTGAGACCCACATACCATAGCTGGCTATAAAGTAAATGTTTTCACGAATTCAGACACTAGAGTCTTCCAAAAGTACATTTTTCCCAAGCCTTAGAAAAGAAATTAGTCCTGTGTCGCTCGAACAAGGACAGTTACGTACTCGTCACAGATTGTGCAATTAAAACACAGTACATTTTTGTATATAAAGTCAATGACATAGACCATTATGAAGCATTACTGTACTCTTTAAAATTAATCTACAGGCTCTGAAGACTATTTCCGTAGCACTAATTGTTCTCCGTGTATTACATGTACATGCTCTGAAACAGTGCCTGCCTTTGGTCTTGGAACTGCAAAGCAATCTCTGATCATTTTGAGGTGGTGAACTGTACCTTGAGGGTTGTAGAACTGTACTGTCATCAGCCTAAGTCATGGATGAAAGTGCTGGCATAAGTAAGGCTGTAAGTCTTAAAATGGTGCAATGGTCAAACTGTTATTTTTCCCTGAGGATCATCTTAAAGAAAATAAATGTTTATGCTGGCTTTGAAATGTTTCAGTCCAGTCCCAAACCACTGACCTCCTAAAACCAAAACAGAAATATGCCAACACCTCACTGAAAAAGGGTCATTACCTAAACATATGCTGATACCAGTCCATTTGCCTGAATACTCACCAATAATAAATAAAAAAAGCTACATGTCTGGTTGAATGAGAGAGCAATTAGGAACCTTGAATGAAGGTTTGCAGATGCTGGCTTTGCAAGTTATGGTTTGCACATTCCTGTTCCTACACTTTTAAAAGACTAAATGAGAGTATTAGATCAATGGGGGCTGTCAGCAGATCCTAGTTGCACTAATATCCTTACTTTTAGCTCTTAATAATTCTGTTTTGAGTAAGTTTAAATACCGAGAGAGGAATTTCATGCCTTCTTGCTGAATCAGCAAAGCCTTGAAATCTGTTACTTTTCAGTTATTTATGGCTAGGATTGTCTCCTCCCCAATACTCCAATCTTGGATCCTGTAAATCCAACTAAGAGTCACGTAAGACAAAAGTCGACATTATGATATGAATTACAAAAGCCCATGAACTTCTCATTTTAGACTTATATCGCCTATATTAGTTTGTTACCTTTTCCTCTTGCTCCTGTTGCTTCAGTTCTCTCTCCTACCTGACCTGAAATATTTCCTCTTTTTCTGTGTTCTGAAGTCTGCCAGACAGTGGCTTGCTCCCACTTATCAGTCCTGCTTTCAAATGATGCACCTCACAGCAACTTTTCTTGTAAATCTACTTTTTGTAATTAACAAACAGCCATGAATCTCTGTTCTGCCCTAACAGACTGGGGTAAGCAGTGGGCGGAGAAAATGTTAACTGGAGTACCGACAGCTTTAGCTTTAGCTATTTAGGGAATAGAATTAGAGTGCAGACGGAGAAGTGTTCCCTGAACTGCGCTTTCTCTTAATACTGGTGCGAGGGAATTGAGGATGTCTGTTGTCACAGCATGTAATGGCTGTCAGTGTGTTGAGGAAGAACTTTACACAAAGGACTTTGAACTGGGCTTTCAGTTGGATGCCTTCCTGCTGTAGGAAGGAGACGTCTTCAGTCCTTTGGTTAAAGAAACATGACACAATCATGAGAAGTATGTGGCTTTTGTATCCTCACAGAAAGCTGTATCACTGGGAAAGCATTTAATTGTTTAGGTAGCAGCTGCCTATAAGCAGCAGGATTGCTGTGGCCTTGCTGGGTATTTTACAGGATGGCTGCTGCACTGGAAGGAAGGGAGTGGGGTGTGTACTGCAGGATCTGCCTCCGCTTTTATATCTATTCCTGGCAGCAGGATCAGCAGTCCCGCTCTAAGTCTTTCCTTTTGGCTTTCCATACCACTTCCCTCTTCCCATCTTATGGTGGAAACAGAAACATTCCTCAGCCTTTGAATACCAAAATCCAATTCTTACTGTACTTCTGAGGTGGCAATGAGGCTTCCAGCAAAGGCTGGGCAAAGGGCCCAAAGCACAAAGAACCCCTTGCAGGAACCGAGGCAAATCTGATAGACAGAGGGATGCCAAAATGCGTATTTGTGCAAGAGCTCTGCTACTGGAGATCAAAAGTCAGCTCTTCACTTGTGCTGGATTTGCATTTGCAAAATGTTCATGAGCACTTTTTTGCATACTCTCAAACGGTTCTTCTAACAAAACACAGATAAACTCATTTGTGGGTGTAGGAGTCTTCTATGAGTCTCTCTGTTCTCTTTGTACCTGCAAATCAAGGTTTAGTTACAGATTTTGTGTTTGCTTTGCTACTCACAGGGTTGTTCCCTAAGCCAGTGTTTAACGTACTTTCAGGGTGATCCAGCAATAGGCAAATATTTTACCTTAATCCACTAAACTACTAATTTAAAAGTAGAAAAGCACCAGCTTCTGGGGTTTAGTCACTGCAATTATCCATCTGTTGTCAATTGTAATTGCAGGGCACATAAGGCTTGATTGTCAGGGACAAAAAAGTAGCTTGTTCAGTTTCTTATGTACCAGAAATTAAAAGGCAGCTTGCGTTTCTGTATCGAGTTTGTGATCACACAACCATGGAGCAGTGTCAAGCTTTGAGTCCCCTGCCTGGCACAGAGCATGTTTAAGACGCTCTAGATAATGTGGCAGATGAAATTGTCACCTTGCAGTAGTTGTGCACATAACCAGTTGTGCCCACTAGCTATACAGATTATATATACATCTATTAAGATACTTCAACAGATTTATCTTTTTCCTCTGGCAGTAAGAGTACATTTGTAGCCATCCTTATCAGTAAGGTGCTGCACACATATCCTGGTAAAAATATTATTTGAAACCAGGTGATGAAAAGATAAAAACTTACCAAATATGGGCACACTGCCTGGCATTTGAAACTCATCTTCCATTGAGATGAAACTCATCTTCCATTGAAAATCCCTCCAAACAGGATGTCAGCTTATAAAATTCTTTTTAAACTTGCCTGCTGTATTTGCAATTACTTCAGAACAACTTCAAAATGAGTTGTTCTGAAATGCAAGTACGTCTGCATGTAAATAAAATTGAACCAAAGTATCACCCTGACAAAGCCCAGGTAACCTCATTTATTGATTACAAAGACTTTGGTTCTAAGGATGAGATAACTTACAGACATACCTAACTTTAGATATCTAAAAATTGGTTTTTTATTTAAGGAATGTATGTAGCTTTTCAAGTACTACGAATTTGCACAACACTCCCATTCTGGTTCTTTGGAAGTGAGGTGGTTCTGTACAATGCACTATCTGTATCCGTTACATTAAATGTATTCAAATAAGTCCTGTTGTGTTGGTCTAATTAAACGTATTAGTAAGTAAACAAAGGAAAGGGGAATTTCCCGTTCTACAGCACATCACCACAGTCTGCTACCTGACCGGGTGAGCCAAACAATCTGGTTTTTCAAGTTTGATATTGTGATGAAAATAAACAGGCCTTGGGGGAAATGACTGGTGGAACATTTTCTACTCTTTTCGTTCACAATTTAGCACGTCTCAGAGACCAATTAAGTGGGTATATGGCAATCCTGACACAGACTTTCTCACAACCTTTTCCTTTAGGTTTACACCAGTCATGCTAGCAGTGCCTTCTCTACTTACAGTTAAAAAAACCCCAATCAATCAAACAAACAGAAAAACCCTAAAACCTAGTTACGAATTATTTTCTCATGCAAATAATTTTTCATCATCATCAATGACTTGAACTCTTCTATATCAATACAGTGATAAAATCAGCTACAGTAATTGTATTAAATATTCTGTTGAGATCAGTACTGACTTCATTGAATGGCATCCTGAGAACATTTGCACATCTGAATGATCCCAACATCGTTTGACCAGCATCTTCCAGACTGCACTGAAAAAGGAAATGAAAACCTTTTTGTGTTACATAAATAGTAAATTGTTCACTGAAACACAGAGTAGGAGTTACAGTCTACCCATCTGCTTGCCTATCCGTCTGAAAAACTAGTTACATGATCAGGCTCACTGGGACATGGTTAATAGCTGGTTCTCTACCTGGAGACTGATACGAAGTGGAGTACAGCAGGTATCTGTCCTTGGACCTGTCCTGTTTAACATCTTTATCAATGTCCTGGAGGAAGCTACGGAGAGCAGTCTCACCAAGTTTGCAAATGACATCAAACTGGGGGTACCAGGTGACAGCCTGAGAGCAGGGCTGCCACTCAGAGTGAGCTAGACTGCCTGGAGGGGTCAGCTGAGATGAAGCTTACGAAATTCAGTTCAGTGCAAAGCCCTGCCCCTGGGAAAGCAGTCTTTGGCAGTGATCCAGCCTGAGTCCCCCTGGCTCTACAGGGGCAGCTCTACAGGAAATGTTCCGGGTCCTGGGGGCATCAAGCCCATAGTGCCCTGGCAGCACTGAGGGCAGCAGCATCCTCAGCAGCATGGCCAGCAGATCAAGGTGGGGGTTATCCCCCCTCTGCTCAGCACTTGGTAGAGCACATTCAGATACTGTTTCCAGTTTTAGGCTTCTAGTACAGGAAAGAGTGAAGTGAGCTCAGTGGAGGACCACCAAGGTGCTCAGGACTGGAGCACCTGCCATGTGAAGAGAAGCTGAGAAAATGGAGGTTGCTCCACCTGGAGAAGAGATGGCTTTGGAGGGCTGTCACAGCAGCCTCCACTACCTATGAGGAGGTTATGGAGAAGGTGGAGCTCTTCAATATAGTGCAGGGTGGGAGGGGTACAACTAAAATGTAAAAGGTTTAGACTGGATATAAGAAGTGACTTTTCCCCTGTGAGGACAGTCAAACCTCGGAAGGTGTGTCCTTTGACATTTTCAAGATCCTACTGGATGAAGCCCTGAGCAGTCTGGTCTGACCTCAGAGCAGACCCTGCTTTGAATAGGAGCTTGGACTAAAGACATCCTGATGTTGCTTCTAACCTGAATGATCCTATGAAATTTACAGGGTGTCATCTGGTCAAAGCAAGGCTGGCTGAGACAAGGCTCAGATGAGTTCTTAATATCTCCAAGCACGGAGACTCTACAACCGCAGGTGACTTGTGCCACTGTTTGACTACTCTTAAGCATGACAAGACTCTGCAAGTAATTGGAATTTGACACACACTTCACGTCTTAAATAAAAGTATTGGTAATGTAGGTCAAGGTGGGGTCAATGAGGATAGGTAAAATAGGTAGTGCTGATATAATGTGGCACAAAAAGATATTCTTAAGAACTGAAATAAGCTTAAAGGTCTGCATATTGTTGATATCTTCATTGCTGATCTGATAGACTAAATTGTCTTTCCTTTATGTGTTTAGATGTGTTGCCACAGTAGACTTGTTTTCTCTGTTTATTTCCTAACATCTTCATGGCTATATAAAGCTGCTAACGTGGTGGATTCGTGGTGGATCTGCACCTCAGAGAGAGGCCAGAAGTGAGTAAAGTCTGCAAGCAAATGTTGTCCTCAATTAGTGCAGATGTAGTGCTAGCAGCTGTGCTTTGTGTTGGAATTGATACACATTTACTGGGTACGCGGAAAAGCTGGGGGAGCTTATATTGCCCTAAATGACACTACAGCAGTCCAGGACAGTGGGTCTGAGTGCCAAGGGTGTTGAAATGGTGCTTCAAACGAGTTCTTATGTTGGAAGCAGTATGCACATCTGGAAGATTCTATTACCTACTCTGCATTGCACTAGAATTTTCCTTTCCACAGTATAGCTAACACATAGTTTAACAAATCATTATGTGACTGGAAATGCAGAGATTGAGGATCATTTCCATAATCTTCATTAATCCTTTCCTTTGAAGTAAAAATACTCCAAATGGCAGTAGATGTCCTTACAGCATTTTGGCACTAGCAGCCAGCCTGTGGTGTCTTGAAATTCATTACTGCATATGAATAGATGTGATTGGATAATTTAGAGCAAGAAGTTATAGTTTCATAGGGACAACAAATAAGAAAGCCAAACAAGGGGTTTGTGTGAGAGCCTATTAAAACCCTGTAATAATTTTTTTATAAATAGTGTGTTATTTCTCTCAAACATCTCTGAGAAAATATTAAATCCAGCAGGGCTGGCATGTAAAATCCTGACTTATGACAACTATAAATGCTGTTTCTTTCTCAAAAGATGCTAGAAAGGGGCATAATCCGTAATTAGGGTTATTCAAGGGTGGTCACTGATCTGGGAGATATGAGATGTAATTTGTTGTGACAAGTAGTTTGCATGCCTTGAGTGACACTATGAGAGTCCGGCATGGGAAAGAAATCACAGCAGAGGGAAAGGAGAGTACCAGCCTTTTTGCAACAGCTGACTGTGTTCATGAGTTAGTAGCAGTGCTGTCATGGAAAAAGCTGCAAGGAAAAGCAAGCAAGGTGTGAAGGTAGACTCAATACCCCCCTTGGAGACCAATTACTGTAACTGGGGAAAAATACACAAAGGTTTGGTCGGACATGCAGTTCTTGAGGTTTTGATGAGGCAGCGCTGCTGATTACTTTTAGCTCATGAAAAGCATTAGCTGGCAAGAAGTGCTCCAGAATATAACAATTTTAGAACCCTAGAATGGTTAGAGTTGGAAGGGACCTAAAAGATCATCTATTTCCAACACCCCTGCCATGGGCAGGGACACCTTTGACTAGACCAGCTTGCTCAAAGTCCCATCCAGTCTGGCCTTGAACATTTCTAGGGATGGGCCCTCCACAACTTCCCTGGGCAACCTTTTCCAGTGTCTCGCCACACTTATAGTGAAAACTTTCTTCCTAATATCTAACCTNTCCATGTCCTTCTTACGTTGGGGGCCCCAGAGCCAGACGCAATATTCCACGTGGGGTCTCAGGAAAGCAGAGGAGAGGGGCAGAAACATCTCCCTTGACCTGCTGGCCATGCTTTTTTTATTGCAGCCCAGGATGCGGTTGGACTTCTGGGCTGCAAGCACACAATGCTGGCTCATGTTGAGTTTCTCATCTACCAGCACCCCCAAGTCCCTCTCCTGAGGGCTGTTCTCAATCCCTTCTCTGCCTTGCCTGTATTTGTGCTTGGGATTGCCCCGACCCACATGAACCACTTAGTGGATGAGGGAAATGCTGTGGATGTTGTTTACCTGGACTTTAATAAAGCTTTCACCACTGTTTCCCATGGCATTCTCCTGGAGAACCTGACTGCTCATGGCTTAGTTGGGTGTACTCTTTGCTGGGTAAAAACCACAGTTGTATGGCTGGGCCCAAAGAGTGGGGGTGAATGGAATTAAATTCAGTTGGTGGCTGGTCACAAGTGGTGTTCCCCCAGGGCTCTGTACTGGAGCCTGTTCTGTTTAATATCTTTATCAATGACCTGGATGAGGCGATCAAATGCACCCTCAGTAAGTTTGCAGATGACACCAACTTGGGTGGAAGTGTTGACCTGCTTGAGGGTAAGATGGCTCTACAAAGGGATCTGGACAGGTTGGATCGATGGGACAAGGCTAATGGGATGAGGTTCAACAAGGCCAAGTGCCAGGTCCTGCACTTGGGTCACAGCAACCCCATGCAATGCTACAGGATTGGGGAAGAGTGGCTGGAAAGCTGCCTGGCAGAAAAGGACCTGGGAGTGTTGGATGGATATGAGCCAGCAGTGTGCCCAGGTGGCCAAGTGTATCCTGGAATCGTGTGGCAAGCAGGACTAGGGAA
>VZSF01007661.1:108969-151078 GCA_013398295.1 Chionis minor | reverse complement strand
AACCTAAACCATCCTGTGATTGTGTGGCTTGGGCTGTGGCGACGCTGTCGTGTACCTGCCTTCGGGTGCCTCAGTGTGCAGCCCCTTGCTCCGTAGCACCGAGCTTTTGGGGGGCTCTCGGGATGTCCCGAAAGGGATGCGCATCCTTCCCGTGCTTTTTATTTATTTCTTCCAAGAAGCTGTCTTTAGAAGATGCACTGAATAATTCTGGGGTTTTCTGGCCTGACAATAGAGGTGTCAACAAGGCTTTTGTATCTGGGAGGTTATTGTAAACCAGAAACTCGCTGTTTTCACTGCATGGGTATCAGAGTATGCTAGAAGCTTACACAGACAGTAT
This sequence comes from Chionis minor, assembly GCA_013398295.1. Classification (NCBI taxonomy): domain Eukaryota; kingdom Metazoa; phylum Chordata; class Aves; order Charadriiformes; family Chionidae; genus Chionis; species Chionis minor. The sequence continues at coordinate 150,741 of VZSF01007661.1, read as the reverse complement.
TTACGGATCTTTTTCAAGCTGTTGGCCAAAGTAACTGTAACTAAAGACCAGAGATCACAGCAGCTTGCTTTGTGATAATCTTCACAGTAAATGCGGGATTTAGGGCTCAACAGATGTGATTCTACAGACTACGTCATGCATTATTATTGATCTAATATTTTGAGGTCTGGTTCTGTAAATTGTGGTGATAGGGTGGTGGTAAATTTAGCTTGTAGGGGGTCAAAAAATGACTCCCATTTTCAGAACGTTGCTGTCACGGGAGGCTCTTAATGCTGGAGAACGGCTGTGGGGATCGGGCACGCCGGCGAGCGTGCCGCGGTAGTCGTCAGCAAGCACATGGTGGCTGTAGTGTCTCCTCGTTCGTACTCCAGTCTGCTGAGGTCAGGCTGGTGACAGTCTAGTACCTGTAACTTTCTAGGATCAAGCTCTGTTTGGTCCTTTCAGATGTTTATAAGCCGCCTGCTTCGTATGAACCTTAAGTCTTGTTAAAGGCGCAAATGAGGTTAAGAGTGAACCGGGATGGCTGTTTCCCAGTGATCTTCCAGGCAGTGTGTGAAGTGTTGCTCTAAGATTACTTTTCCTATCCTTGCTTCCAATTACAGTTCCTGAAAAACTGGTTTTTCATTTTAATGGCAGCTGTGACAGGTCTGAGAGTGAAACCAGAAATTATGATGGAGTCCTGGAATTCCTTATTGGAACTTACTTCCTGTAGTATATACCTTTCCTCATGCAGCGGTGTCATGCACTTAGTTTCGTCTGCGGAGTGGTAATTTAAGTAAAAGTTTTCACTGATGAATTAAAATTTAAGTATGTAATGTAACATTTTTCCAAAAAATATTTCATATTGTATTATCTGAATTTAAACAGTGGTTTTCAGAGATGTCTTGGGTAGTAAGGGTGTGTTTTACAAAACTGAAAGGCAAACCCAGTGCCTTGTTACTGACCTTGCAGTAAGAACTCCTTGGAGACACTAGAATAGTGAAGAAGGGCGAGAAAAGGGTGTGGAAGGAGGTGGGAGAGAACTGCAAGTACACTTGCCATTCGGAAAAGTTGCCAAATGGAAGAAAAATACATTTCTCTTCTGCTTTTGTTCTCCAAAACTGCAAAGGGTGGGGGGGCAAGCAGTCAAGATGTGTAGGTGTTAAATTCCTTCTAGAAACAGTGTTAAAGCCCCAAAATACTGTACTGAATAAAAGTAATCATAAAAAAATTAACAATTTTTAAAAAATACTTTCGAGTAGTATATCAAAATGTACTTCCTATAAACTTTACAGAGGAGTTTTCCTGTAGTGTTTGTTTATTTGGACAAAAGCAATTCTTACGTCACTTGTTAAGGAGAAGAGGGTATCAGTTTATAGTGCAGAGGAGAATAAGAAAATAATACTCGTATGTACGTTGTTGGAGGAGAAATGGGAGCAAAATTGTGCCGGTATTGCCCACTTGTGCCCAGGCACAGCTTCTGAGGAGGGCAGGGAAGGAAGCCACCTATCTTTATGCAATTGTCTAAGCATTCCAGCTGATGTGCTGCTGGTGTTTGCCCCAAGACTGTGCCCGTACTGCTGGGAGAAGGGTGTAAAGAGCTGGCAATCTTGAGGGGGAAATGAGTCTCTGGCTATTAAAAGGTGGCTTGTGGTCATCTTGTCAGTGGCAAAGAAGCCGCACGCTTCTGAGGACCATGCGTTCTGGATGAACTTCCAGTTTGCAGAGTTTATCCTTCCTCCCCCAAGCACATGCGAAAATTAGTTTTCACTGGGAAGCGTATTGGAGAACAGATCTATGAAGGATGGCCGGAACTCTGATGTCCTTTCTTGCAAGAGGCCTGTCATTGCCCTAGAATAGTTTTGCTCATTCCAGTAGTGCCAGACAAGTTATTTGTAAAAGTAGGAGGTCTGTTTATTCCAATGACCTGAGGCTTTGGAATAAAGAGGGTTTTCCTTTGTTTGACGAAACTGTGATACACCCGTCTTCCTCTTTTGATGATTTCAATACAGTATTTTGGAAATACCCTTAGTTCAGGGAAGCACATGCAAATTATTTAGGATTCTGCATCTCGTTTCTCTTGGTTCCTTAGCTCTGCTAATTGTCGGTTATCTTTTAGTGTGTTAAGAGTCCAGCAAATTCTTGCTGAATAGAACAAAAATAACTGCCTTAAGGGATCCCCTCTTTGTAATCTTTTTGTGTCTGATTAAAGCATTGACATTTAAGCTGTCCATCCTCCATAGGCCAATTAAAAACGAGCCTCAAATATTGGTCCTTTTGGTCTGGAGGGAGAGGATTCTTGTGGTGTGGTGTTGTGTTGCAGGCAGGTACAATTTGGCCAAATTGGAATTCCTACAAAGAGATGGTTCCAGAGCTGTTTGTAATGTTTTTCACCTTGACGATTCACACTTGAAACAGCGGGACAGTGAGGTCTGTGTTGTGTATTTAGCGTTAAAAGGCGGTAGGATTGCTTCTGCTGCTGAACGTTAATTCTGGGAGGTGTTTTATGCTCTTGTCACAAAGGGTTGTGCTTGTCAGTGGCCACTAGATGCTGTGGGCTCTCTAGGGAGGATGTTCTACTTCAAGCTGATTGACTTCACCCTGATTTCTCAGGGTTCTGTGTAACATTGTCCAGCCTACAGTAAGCTGCACTGGTTTGGCTAAGTAGAAATGGCCTTTCCAACTGTTGCAGGACTTTCTGTTCCTGTTTCCCATTTGAAGTAGGAAGGAAAAGGGCAGTCCTGCGTTAAGACTCCTGACCTCCTGGCAAATACGTTTGGTGCTTCCACTTGCGTTGGATGGTAATGCTTCCTTCAGCGAACTCTTCCATAGGCGCTGTTGTATGTGGCTTACAAGGTGCTCGGCAGAGTCTTCAGAATGTGCTGGTGCCTCCTAAGTGTCGGCCAGTCTTAGCACAGAAGTTCAGGGGCACAATCCACCTCCATGACCGCTAGGAAGGATCTCTTGGCTTGCCTGTCTGTGCTAGCCCACCACCGCAGCCGGGCTCCTGTGCCCTTGGGTTGCACTTCTGGGTGGAGTTCACAGCTCAAGAGAGGGACTGGGCTCTGTTTTGTTGTCCTTTCACCCCCATTAGCTAAAAGAAGGGGACTGTGGAGTATAGCAGACCTATAGTTAACAGATGCTGCCACATCTTTGAGTAGCTGGGAATTTTCCTTGCACTTAGTTTAGGTCTCAAATCCAGCAAATCTGCTGCATAGAATTCGGAGATCATGGAGTTCAGTGTTTAGTATTGCAGCAGTAATATTGTTTTGATTTTCCCCCCCAGTCAAGCTCTAGTCAAATATTTAATTTATGTGTTTTTATCCAAAAAAATTATATATCTCTCACAGTCGTGATTACTTCTGTAATAAAAGGAGAAGCTTTAGATAACGGGTCTTCCCCTCCTCCTGACACTTGTTCAGGGTGCACCAAGTGAGTACTGCAGGGGGCTACCTACTTGAATGAGAGGCTAATATACTCTAAATGCACTGCTTTTCAAGAAAACACACAGCAGAGGTGTCTTAATTTTCAGTATTATTGTGTAAAATGTCTGAACTGCAATACCGGATCCTTCCGTTTCTCCTGGGGTGGTGGGCTGGGATCTAGAACGTATGTTCTCCGTGCCTGTGGTTGCAGGCATGACTGTCCAGAGATCCTGATGTTGTAATCTTTGATTGCAGCATTCTGCTGCTGGGTCCAGACTTTGCGTTTCATCACCCTGGATGAATCTTCCCCTTCAATGGGAGCTGATGAGTCAAAAGTCTGAGTCTTAAATTAATGCGTTGTTTTGCTGCATGTAAACCTAAGTTTGATACTCAGATTAAGTTCAGTATTAGTGTTGGGGGTTTTTCCCCATCCTTAGTGAATAATTGTAGTCTTGCTCTCTGAAAGCAGAAGCTGTCTTTTTAGATGAAACACTGATTTGTTTAAAAGCAGGTTTATTATACCTCCATAGAGGCTGTGGTTGAATAATGCTGGAAGAGTGAGGTGTTGGAGGAATCTCTGGCATGTTGGGTTACAAATTAGTGTTGATCATGGTTTCATAGGAATGAGAAAGTTGAGATTGGCTTGTTTTGGGTTTGTATTCAAAGGTAATTACAACTTCTGAAATTTTTGGTGTCTCTGAGGATGGAAGGGCTGGTTGGAGGAGAAGATATCAGTATCATCTCATATACTGCAGCCCAACCGAAGTAGCCCACGTCTCACGTGTGATCAATTAGTAGGGAGGGGGGAAGGCAGTTGCTTTTGCCGGTAATTCTGTATGTGCTGGTTGTGAAGCTCGTTGTGCTTTGGGAAGCTGGGTGCCTGGTGGGTAGGCTGCAGGATTCGGAGCTAGAAATTCCTGAGTAACAATATTATCTCGCGGTTGATTCAGTCCCTGACGCTACACTCCTTTGTTGTTTCTCCTCGTGTTGAAGCCGTCAATTTTCTTAATTAGAATTATTCCCTTTGTAACATTATGCATCAACGATCAATTGTAATTACAAGGGAAGTGCACAGGTATCTGTACCTCGGATATTTAGGTTGATTTGATTTTAAACTTGAAACCTGTTAACCTAGACATATGAATATGTATACATGGAATATAACTCCTCAGTTTGGATCCGTAAGCTTTGTGGTTTATGGCACAGGTATTGTTGAGAAATACAAAAGGAGATTTTAAAGCAGTGGCAGTGTGTCAGGTTTTAGAGTTTCGCTATGGTGGTTTGCATTCAAATGGAGCAGTAGGGTAAATCTGGCTCTTTTTTTTTTTTTTTCCTCTGCAAGTGCAGATGCTAGGAGCTACTGATTCCCCTTCTGTTTGGTGAGGGATATGTGTATGTTTGCCAATGTATGGCTGTGTTAGCATTTAGCTAACATAGGTGTGGTGGCATTTCTCTGCATGCGAGAGGATACTGTGGGAGTTGTGGCAGTAGTAGAATTTAACTGTGGGAATCTGTGTTGAGATAACTTAAACTCCTCTAAGGGATATAGTTATAGTAACTTCCCTGGATTGCTCTCTGTGGTAGTGCTTGGGTACCCTAACACCAGGATGCAGGAGGAATTACGGGTAAACATGTTACTGTTATCCTCTACAGGAATTCCTTTGTATTTCATAATGGCGTTATTAAGGGAATAAAATAGCTGGAGCTTGATTTTCCCCCCCTCACCCTCCCTCCAGTGTTGGGTTTTTTTTTCTGAAAAAGGTGGGATGAGAGCTTTACTTTTGTGTGATATTTTATTCTCCAATTATAAACTTCTCCTTCTCATGTTTTTTCTAATGTGCTGGTGTGTTGTCATCAATACTGAATGAAAACACAAAATATTTTAGTTGGAAGCAGTGTGGTGACTGTAATATTTTACTGATGTACCAAAATGTTTTGAGACAGTTTGTAGAGCTGTATTATTCTCCATTACCTAGATACTGAGTGGGTCACTTAAGTTACAACATTGATAAGAGATCTCCTTTTGCCTTCATTATTATTTATTAACAATACTTAATTTCCTGACAGACATGATCTTTACTTGCTTGAATTCAGAAACATGAAACTGTACACTGTGAAATCTTAAATGTGCCGTTATAAAAATAGCAATATTCTTATCCATTTGTATTAAAAAATCTGACCATGAATATGGTGGAAAAAACCTGTAGTGAAGTGTTACTCTGCATGTTAGTCTGTCTCTGCTCGAGATCCCTGTTGAACAGGAGCTGCAGTTACAGGACCTTGACTGTGAAGGTACGTTGGGCAAAGCCTGATGAAAGCGAGTGAGGAAGATCCTGACGCTGTAGAGTGTGTGTTTGTGTGTTAAACGTGAAACAGCACTTGCTTAGTGCTTTACTTGGGGGGGTGGAAGCAGGCAGTAATGGTTTTCAGAACAGCACATCCTCCGGCCTTTGTTTGTATGTATTACTATTTGTATAGAATCACAGAATCACTTGGGTTGGAAGAGACCTTCAAGATCATCGAGTCCAAGCATAAACCTATGCCAAACCCACCCCTAACCCATGTCCCTCAGCACCACGTCTGCCCGGCTTTTAAATACCTCCAGGGACGGCGATTCCACCCCCTCCCTGGGCAGCCTGTTCCAATGCCTGAGAACCCTTTGGGTAAAGAAGTTTTTCCTAATATCCCACCTAAACCTCCCCTGGCACAACTTGAGGCCGTTTCCTCTTGTCCTGTTGCTTGTTCCTTGGGAGAAGAGATTGACCCCACCTGGCTATAACCTCCTTTCAGGGAGTTGTAGAGAGTGAGAAGGTCTCCCCTCAACCTTCTCTTCTCCAGGCTGAACAATCCCAACTCCCTCAGCCGCTCCTCATGAGACTTGTTCTCCAGACCCCTCCCCAGCTCCGTTGCCCTTCTCTGGACACGCTCCAGCCCCTCAATGTCTCTCCGATGCTGTGGTGCCCAAAACTGGACACAGCACTCGAGCTGCGGCCTCACCAGCGCTGAGTACAGGGGCACAGTCACTGCCCTGCTCCTGCTGGCCACACTACTCCTGATACAGGCCAAGATGCCATTGGCCTTCTTGGCTACCTGGGCACACGCTGGCTCATGTTCAGCTGACTGTCCACCAGGACTCCCAAGTATAATGTAATATGTACATTATTTGTATGTATTATTATTAGCTGTCTGTCTGCACTTTATCTATCTACCTGTCATCTTGTACGTAGCTTGTTCTTCCTTGCCCTGTCAGTGGGACCGGTGTGTGTCTGGGTGGCCAGCGTTGCCTCTGTGCCTTCCTGCAGCACCTATCCTGGGAGGTAACAAAGGATTACGTTTCAGTAACAGAGTACTTTCAATCTCCGTTAGTAGTGTGGAGCTCTAGTCCAAGAGAGAGGAAAGAGAACAAAAACTAGACCATTCTCTGCAATAAGAGCAAAGTCATAAACAGGTAATGAAATCAGACCTTCAGCCAGACTTAAGTTGCATACAGACATACTCCCAAGTTGTCGTTACTGATAAGCATAGAATTGACCTTTGGATTTCATCCTCTCTACTCATCCCCGGGTTTCCGTACCAAATTTCTAATTTAATAAAATTCTATTGTTTTTCTTAGTGTTTCAGTGTTCTGACCTTTCCTACCACAATTCCCTTTTTTAAAAAAATTTTTTTCTTAAAAGGAAATTTCAGATGTTGGTACTTTGTTGCCTCCTTGTCTTAAAAGAGCAGGGAGTTTCTTGTGAATCAGGCAAGCTGAAGTTCTTGGAGTTACGACAAAAAAGGTTTAACTGAAATACTGCTATTTGTTGGATATTTGTCCTCTGGAAGGGAGATTGTTAATCTTGACAAGGAGTCAACTGCTTGACTAGCAAAGCGTTGATTCCACTGGAAGCCTGAAATTGCCCATTTTGCTTGTTGATTTTGGGTGACTTTTCAATAGTCTGGGTAAGGAGGTTGCTGTTATGGTCGTTGCTTTCTTACTGAAAAATGTTTGGTAGAAAATCCTGCTCTTTGATAGATGTAAGCATGAGATTCATTTTGGGTCTTCTGAGCTTCCCATGCTGTTGAACTCCAGGAGCTCAGTGTTTTCAAGGCAGCTTGCTTTTTGGTTTCCTATTATCAGCTTATAAGCCTGAAAGTTATTTTGAAACTAAGTAATGAGTGTCTGGGAACTTCACGGTAATGTTTCACTTGAGGATGCTTCTTCATAGCTGTGCTTTTGTTCTGAGCTGTGATAAGGGCTGAACTGTGCTTCAGATGTTCAAAACTCTCCGTAAGCTGCTCACTTTGAAGCAATGGCATTTGATGTTCCCGTCTCCAGTTCAGGGCCCTTGGTATTTCACTCTGCAAAATCAGCTTTTCCAAAGGAAGCTTTTTCTCTGGCAAAGTCAGGCTTCTAGAAATGCTGACTCGGTGTGATGAAACGGCAGTAAAAATAATATAAAATTTCCCCTCCCTCATTCCTTTTAAATGTTTTTCTTTCTACCAAACTCTTATATCAACATAGTCCAGAGTTCTTAGGGGGAAGGTGTTTATCTGTATTGGGTGTGGGGAGCTATTGGCGAGTAGAGAAACTTTTTGTTTTATTTTCATGTAGAAATACTTTCCTTTTTATTTATTTATTATTTTCAGAAGTATTCTGCTGAATGGAGGTACTTAAATAAACTGTAGTAGTGGCTCTAGGGCTTCTGATCTTAAACAAGATCTGTCTTTTTCAAATTTTATTGAGGATCCTTCTATTCCTAGGAATGGAAGATAATTCTTAGGGCTGTGCATGTAGCGTTGTGTGCATGTTACAAGGAAATACTAAGTAAAGAAACTGTGTTAGCTCCATTGACAGACTTGCTACTTTTGCAGGAGGAAAAAAAAAAGATAAAAATCCAAGCGTGCGAATGTTACTTCTGACAGTCTGCAAAAACAAAAGCCAGATTTTAGTTTCCTAATGTTATTAACTGATGCTGTCAGTTGTAATTTCTTCCTGGATTTATGAAAGAGTGAAATGAAGTTCTTTTTTATCTCTTTTCTCCTGTATAAAGATATTATAATAACTATACTGACATTTCCTTTACATTGACAGTATCTGTGATCTATATGGGTAAATGCCTAGAGTTTAGGCAGGAGTCCTGTATCATGGTCATAATACGGTCCATAGCTACTGATGGTCAGATGCACCAGGAGACTGTGGGCATAGGGAAGACTATAATTCTAAGAAATCAAGTTCTTGGTCATCTGAAGCTGTTCAGTGAATCGGGGTAGTGGTCCTGTGTTACAAAATCATGATAATGAATTATGATTTTTTGCAAGGTCCTAGGAAAACTCAGCACTGCTCAAAATGCCGGTAGCGAGTGGGCTGGCAGTTGAGGCCAGAGAACCGTCACCTGTTACCATAGACAGAAAACTTCTTTACGGAATATATGCTGTTTTCTCCTGAATAATAGAATATGGCTCTGAAGTGGCTGAACCAGTTTATTTTATACAAATGTTATTGGGTGCAGTCTCAGGCAGTGATTTAAGATCATGCGGGAGTTTGCTGCTAGTGTGTTTTATTGTAAGTGCTATAATTAGGCTTTTTGCATTGATGGTATTTCTTATATGGCATGATGACGCTTGGTTCCTTATGAGTGCTACTTAAACTATGTCATTCTCTGCAAGGTACTTTGTTAAGTCTTATGAGAACATTTTCATTCATCTGACTAATCCGTCCATTCTCCTCCCTAATAGTGCCTCAATGCTTGTATTTAAATCTTGGTTTTGTTTTGTTTTTTTGTTTTTTTTTTTTTTTTTAAAAAGACCTCCAGCTAAATTGGAGGATGCTCGAAAGGGCATCGTTACCCTACGTGTGCTGTCCAGCTCCCAGTGAAGAGCCCCTGCTTATGTTCTTTTGCGCCACCTGCACTTTAATAAAAATCAAAAGTTTGTGCCACTGAACAGGGAGAGTAAATAATTAGGATGGAAGAGTCGCTCTCTGGTTCATTTCCTCATCTTCCTTTTAGTCGAGGGCCTGTACGTGCTGCTGTGCATGTTGAAACGTAGTTGACTGTTCCCCCTGCAGATTTTGGGGGTAGCTGACGGTGTGCATCGTCTGGCTCTGGGTGCGGAGGTCGGGCTGCTCGAACGGGCACCTCTAAGGCTGGTGAATTTGCTGTGTAGATATCCGATTACGTAAAACGTAGGTCAGAGAACTTAAGCGTGTTTCTGTATTTTTCTTTCTGCTGTTACATTATCGGGAAAGAATTTGGGAGTACTATTTTTACAATTGGCCTTAAACAGGGAATAAAGGAAACAGCGCGGATTCCAGCCTTCGATGAAGTAACAGGAAGGGAAGCAATGAAAACCATAAACCGTGCTGAGTAACATTTCCTCTCTTCTGCTACACCCCCCTAAGAGTGACAAAGTCTTTATTGAGCCTGACAGGGTTCCTAATAAAAGATGCATTCAGTCCGTCTCGGGCGCCTGCTGAATCACTGAGAGGCGAGTAATGGCAGCAGGCTGGAGGAGAGCCTCCGAGTTACAGCTTACACAACCTGCTCTCCGTGCTCCAGGAATTACTCCTGGTCGCTTTACTGAAATCTGGGCGCTTTTAAACAAATTCAGCCACTGTCCAAGAGCGTGTTAAAATCCCTGTCCTGGTGCCAAGTGAGTTCTTGATTCTGCTCAAGTTTGTTTCCAGCCTTGTTTCCCGCTCGGCGCTTCCTGGTCAGAGCACTGAAGAGAAGCAGCAGCTCTCGCAAACAAGTCGGGAGGTTGTGGCAGCTTTCAACTGTGCAGCTTCCTTCCCTGGAAGATTTTTGTACCTGGTGGTTGATTTGAACATCAGTGAAATTTGGGGAGCTTTTACCATATGGCTTAGTTGTTGTTTCAAAGGCAGAAATGTGCGTGTTTCTTTCCAAGTATATTATCTGTAATACAGCTGAATCTGTAACGTGTCTTTAGGAAATACTAACTTTTTAGTTTGCGCTGAAGCATATAAAATATGTGTCCTGGCAGCTGTCCTGTCTTACCTTGGAAAAAGCCGTCCTTCGCGCTTCCGTAAGGAGCAGGTTCTTGCGGGTGGAGCAGGGCACCCTGGGTGGCTTGGCAGCCCGCGTGGGCTGGGTGTGGGGAGCCTCCAGTGAGCCAAGCATATGTTCTTGCAACAGGAATTTAATGTGTTTGGGGTGGAATTGAGAGACAGGTTTTGCGTAGCTCTTTGGGACAGGTTTGCATGCGAGAGCAATCTGTCTGGAACTTGCTGACGCAGCTGTTTCTTCCGTGCGGCTTTGAAGTGCTGCTGCTGCTGTGCGAGTTCTGCTCTCGCCTCCTTCCCTGCGCACGGCTCGGGACGGAGCGGGAGTGATACCTGCTAGTTGATGTTCCTCGACACCACTCACTGAAGGGTCGGTGTGGCTCTAGGGAGTCTACGACGTTCAAGCCCATCGGGATCCAGGAGCTGGAAGGAGTCTACTGGACCGAGGCGTCCCGGCCCAGCATGCGGGCGGCTGTCCCATGGCCAGCACGGCCGTGTCTGGGCACAGCAAACTGGGGCCTGCGCTGCCTCTCCCCTCTCCCACCACTCGAAGCGTGCAACGTACTGGGCAGTGCTAAAGGGAATCTGCAGGGATTGACGGTTTCCTTGGCTTCCCTGACGCCTTGGTGCAGTTGCAGAGGATGCCTCTATGTGAGGTTTATCGGAATTTGCAACTGTGAGGTCATTTCAGAACAATTTACTCTTATTTTCCTTAGAAATAGAACAGATTTCCTGCTTAGTGTTTTAATATAATTGTGTAACTGGAACACCTGACTGGGGTCACATCATGTCAGGTTTTCATTTTATGTTTATCACGAACAACTTTGCTTTTGATGCAGTCATTTCGCCCTCATTCCAGAGCATCACGCTGCTTTTGCCCATTTTTAACACTGCAGGGAAATTTGTCTTGGACCTTATTGCGAACTTACAGCACATGGATGCGGTTCATGTGAATTACAGTTGTACAAGCTGGATTTGTTATTGTTGGTCGGTTGGAAAACTTCGTGTTCAGAACTCCGTAGTCCAGACCACCGTCATTCCATTGGACCTGTAATTCCAAACTTTAAAAAGTTGCTCCCTGGATTAAAGGTGAATGATTGGGAGAGAAAAAAGAGTGAAGCAAAAAGAAATGAAACAAACTCTCAAACTTCGTTCAGCAGATCAGGTCATAGAGCGGCGGGGATAGAATCCTTATTGAGGGTGGACATGAAATTGTTAAAAGTGAACTCAAATAAACTTCAGAGACAGCTGTGTAAATCACTTTAGCCTTAGGATACTAGTAATCTATGCTTCAGCAAGTCTCCTGGGTTAATAAAAGGGTGCACAGGCTGTCGTGCTGCTGCCGCAGGGGTGGCCGTAGGGGAGTGGGTTGTTTCCAGCAGCGCTTGGTGCTGCTGCGCTGTTGTGCTTGTTCGGAAGCGTCCAGGTCTTTGGCTGTCTTTTAAAATGATGCTGATAACGAAGCCGAGGATGATCACTGCTTCCCCAGCAATTTTGAGGTTTGATTACGTTCCCCTGGTGACTTCTTTGGCTGACTTTTTATTTATTTATTTTCCAAAGTTATGTACTGGCATCTAAGAAATAAATATTTTGTCCTTGTAAAAATCAGAAGTAGCAAATTATTTTCAAATAAAGGTGTTTTGGGGTAAATGGGTGATAGTAGTAGTTACCTGGTTTGCTTTCATGGGATGAGTTTTCAGTTGCTGCTACTGGCGCTTCTTTTATTTTCCCTTATTCTACAGTCGTGGCGTGTTGTGGTAATTCCGGGAGTTAGTGTCTGGCAGGGAAAAGGAGAAGTGGTCTGGTTCTTCAAGTGGCTCACTCCAGTGTCTGTCAGGGTGAGGATATTGCCATAAAAGAAGGCTGATTTATGTAACACTATGTTCTTACTAAAATCTCCATGTTTTTGTCACCGCCTCTGGTTTAGCAGCTGGTTAAGCTCTGCGTGGGAAGGATGTGTGTGTCGGGGTGATAAAAGCTGCTGCCGAATGAAGCCGGGGGCTGCGGGGGCATCGGCGCTGGGCCACACTGGCCGTGTGGCCGGGCAGGCTGATAACAGCGCCGGCCGCAGAGCGGTCCCTTGATTTCTGCCCTTCTGCTTCCATGCACGCTATTTTACACAGTATGTTCTTTCAGGCGAAGAATATGAAGAAACAGATGTTCTCTGCTTTTTAAACAGAGGTAGCGGCTGAGAACACGTCCACTCGTGAACTTGGCGCTGGGAGAACTGGAGGCAAAGAGAATAAGCCACCCCGAGCAGCTTTGTGCAGGCTCGCTGTAGTCACGGTGTTCACGTTTTGGTTCCCTGTATCTAGAAAACCTCCTTGCCAGCAAGATTAACAACTCCTGCCTCCTTCCCTCCACTCTTTGCCCAGTTCCCCTCCTCTCCTTGGCTCTCCAGAGCTGCGTTTTTAGCTAGTTGCATAGAAAATGTGAGTTAATTTCTCTTTAAATAACCTAGAAGGTAGCTTTCTGTCAAAGATTGAAGAATATGTGTGGGCGTATCATTGGAAGGTAGATACTGTGCTTTACTTCTGGTTATTATTATCAGCTGATGAAAAGCTCTGAAGATAAAGATGCAAAATAAAATAATTTTGACCTTGGTGCCCAGTTTAGAGCACACGGAGAAATAGTTTTTCATCAATAATTGTGTTTTGGGTTTTGGCAGAAAGAAGTCTGTAAAGAGATTATAGGGAAGGGTATTTAAAGGGTCAGTAACTTTCCAGCAAATACTTTGTGTTCTGCTGTTGTAGCGCTGATTGTTGCCCTTTGGCATTGTCTTTTTATAGCCCTTTCTCTTCATAGTGGGTATCTGAAAATTATCTCTACCCTTTGTACCGTGGTTATGTGTTTGTCTGCTGCTTATAACTGCTGTGGCAACGTTTCAGTTTTGTAAAGCTTGAATTACAGAAATGCTGGCTTTCATCTCTAGGGGGGGGATTTTTTGGGTGCACGGTGCAGCCAGGCTGTCCCTGGGGTGGCCACAACGCTTGCCCCGCATCAGCCGCTCGCTGCCTCCAGCTGCACGGGGGTTAAAATGATGTTCCTCGCTTGCAAAAATATAAAGTGAGACTCTAAATGTAGTCTCTCAAACATAATTTCAGTGCTATTATAAGCATTTATTCTTAAATGAGATGGGAGTCATGGAAGAAACTTCATAAAGTATGATTGATGTGAAATTTTCCTGTTACTAGGAAAAACTGGGCTAGATTAGCTGCACATAACCTCCCTTGTTAGACTCTGAAGTGGCATGTTAGGGAGTGGAGGAATTTCACCTGGCTGTCTGTAAAGAATCTATTGAAACAAACAAGAAGAGCATTATTTCAGGAAGAGCTGTAACGCACGTGGGATCGGTACATTCGGCATGCTGGAGGAAAGGTGGCCCGCGGACCTTCCCGGGAGACGTGATCACTGAGTCACCTCTTGTGCTCAGTGGCACCTGAGAAAATCACCTGCGCTGCTTAATTAGGAGAGGTGATTGCTTTAAAAGTCAGTTATTTTTAGGGAGAGTGTTACAGATCCTGATTTAAAAATGCCTGTAGAAACTGTTGCATAAGTAGCTAATATCTTTAGCCTGTTGAAATGTCCCCTGGCTGGGTAGTGAACAATATGATGTTTCTTATTTCATTTATCAACATTAAATCAGTAATACTGGCCGGCCCAAGTTAAATGTCTTCTGCTGTGATGAGGGAATAGGAAACCTTCCCTTCCCTTTGCTGTGGCTCGGCTCATCTCAACAGCCCAAGTCAGAGCTGAGGGATGCTTCCAGGCATCAATCCCTTTAAGCAAATGTTTATCTCTTTGATTTATCAACTGTTTATTCATCAAGCTCCTAAATAAGCATGGTGGGTTGGTACAGTTGTCTGAATTAACCTGCTCCACGGCTGTGCTCTCTGGAGTTGTACAGAATAGTTCTCGAGTAAGGATGTGGTTGTTTTTCACAAGCACAACTTAAAACTTTGTCATTGTCATTAAACGTGAATATGTTTACAATTCTGCTTACCATTTTCTGCAACTTGTGAGAATAGAACTGCTAATCTAAAACATTTTAAAGACATTCTGGTATATTTTGATCTTGACTAAATTACGTAGAAAAATATGTAGGAAGTTTTGAAAATGTAGGAAAATGAGTATAGAAGCAACAAGTTAGGAAGAGTGGAAAATTTAGCTTTCCTAGTTTAATTGTAACATGAAATACTAATGTCCCCCCATCTGAGCCTGGCTTCAATGGGAGTTGAGATCGTCCACTCCTCCTCTTTCCTTCCAATTGTCCATCCTGGTGGATCTCCAGGTGGAGGAGGAAGGAGAATGGAGCACAGGGGTTTATTTCAGTTGTTAACATTCTTTAAGTACTATTAACTACTAAGATACTCCACAGTCGGAGGATATCATTGCTGCATTTCTGTGTCTAACATTTTTCTGGTGGTGAAGTCAAGGCAGTTCCCTGCTCAGAAAGCGGGAGAGCTCCATAACGGAGCTCATGCGGTACCTGGAGCGACCCTTTGGCTGCCTTTTGGTGTTGATGGCCACAGGCAGGCGCTGTGTTTGGAGTCTGATTCACGGCCGGTGCTCTTGGGTGTTTCACTAAGAAAATAAAGTTTGTGGCAGTTCACAGTTGGGAGGATTAAAATGAGATTGGACTGTGTGAAACGGGCACTTTATAAATATGTGTGTGAAGCATTCAGGCCTTCTGTTTAATTTTCATGGGTTTTGGTAATGACATTTAAAAAAAAAATCAGATTTTTATTGGCTTTACATGGTCTGCGATTACGTATGACCTTTCATTTGGTATAACAGTCTATATCCGTTATATTTCTAAACATTGACTATTAAGCCAAAGAACTTTTCTAAAGTAAATCCATTGTAAATTCTGAGCCTAGCATTTATATTGATTTATCTCTTGTAAACACTGTATAAATGCAGCATTTGAAAATTCAGAACATATTTTCCAAGGCCAAGCTGGAGAGACTGCTATGTGGGATATAATGATTTTGTTGTGCATGTATTTAATGCTAACAGCCCACCTGTTCAGGATAGTAAATTAAATGATGAATAGCCCTAGTGAGCTTTCCCTAGCATGTGGTCTGCACCATCAGCACAGATATTTTTGTGACTGAAGAGGATCCTGTGCAGTGAGAAGTTTGAACAGCTGTATCTCCTAATTACAGCTTCTATGTAAAGTCCAATTTTTAAAGTGAAATAATCCTCATGTTTTAATATCACTGCTTCAAGAAAGTTTACTTCTGTGGTTGCTAATGGATGGCGCTGATGTGATGCTGAGTCTTGGTAGGAGGAGGTGGGAGGCAAATCTAAAACTTTGTTGTCTTTGTCTTTGCCAAAGAGTATTTTGGAGTGACTTGTGATGTTACCCTCCAGTTGAGGACTGGACTGAGTTAGAGAAGCAGTGGGACGGAGCAGAGTTTGTAGCAGGGCTACTAGTTAGAGCTGAGGCAGACATGAAATACTTTTCCTTTTCTTTTTTTTCTCCTCTAAACATAACACTTCTACTATCAAAAGGTACTGTGGTTCTCTGTGCCATAAATAGTGGCTAGTGTGCTGGTTTAGCCTTTCTCTAGGGTTCTTTGTTACTAGCAAGTTAATTTTGCAAAACTCCCTCTCTAAGAAGGTATTGCAAGGTTTCAGCAATTTTTGACCTCGGATGAATAGGATTGTCCTCTTTGGCTTATTTCACATGTCGCTTGCTGCTGTAGCTATTCATGTAAATAAGATTTTCAGAGATATTTTCAATAAATTTTTCTCGGGTAAGTGTTTATGCCTCAGTTGGACTTCACTCTTTTCACTTCCACAGCTTAAGTGCAGACGGGGTTTTCAAGTCTGCATCTGCCCTGACCTATCTAATAATTTGGGCGTTGTGTCTAGAGGGAGGTCTCCTGGGTCTGCGGAACTTAGAATCACAGAATCACTTGGGTTGGAAGAGACCTTCAGGATCATTGAGTCCAAGCATAAACCTATGCCAAAACCGCCCCTAACCCATGTCCCTCAGCACCACGTCTGCCCGGCTTTTAAATACCTCCAGGGACGGCGATTCCACCCCCTCCCTGGGCAGCCTGTGCCAATGCCTGAGAACCCTTTTGGTAAAGAAGTTCTTCCTAATATCCCACCTGAACCTCCCCTGGCCCAACTTGAGGCCGTTTCCTCTTGTCCTGTCGCTTGTTCCTTGGGAGAAGAGATTGACCCCACCTGGCTATAACCTCCTTTCAGGGAGTTGTAGAGAGTGAGAAGGTCTCCCCTCAACCTTCTCTTCTCCAGCTTACTGGAGTCTGGGAAGGGAGTGCTGAAGTGATTACATGCTGTCAATGAAGTTGCTCATGTGTTTTTTTTTTTTCTTCTCTCTTTAGGACTTAAATACTATCTATTCTTTCCTTCATGGACTGGACATACTCTCACATTTCAGGGAACATCAGCTCAGGTAAAGTACTATGGGCCAGGCTAGTGTTGCATAGCACAGCCAGTATCTACGACTGTATTTTTGTGGACATGAGCAAAGCTTTCGTCTGCCTGCGCTTCGAGGTGGCAGAGCATTGACCAAGTCCATTGCTGAGTTAAGTCATTGCAATAACATGGCACGGAATCTAAACTAATTAGCTTTGCTAAGAATGAAGGCGGAGTTTACTCCTGTTTGTCTACAAAGGACTGTGTAGACAGTGCCCTATGGTAACTCTAGATTACAGAAGCTTTTTAATGCTTCAGACATTTGGATGATCTCAGAATACATAAAATGGAAGGCCAACAAAGCACAAAAAGTGCGTTGGAAGTATTTTAGTTCCTTCAGTTCTGTTGCTATGGGTAATTCCAGTGTGTGGGAGTGATTTAAACACTTAGAGAACATGCTGTATATTATCTACTTGGATAATGAAGAACACTGTAATAATTTGAATTTTATGGTTAAGCACATCCTTTGTTTAGAACAAAAAAAATAGTTGAATTTGAGGTCTTAGAGCCTTACAGCGAATCTACTGAAATGTGGTGATTAATGGCTTATGGTCTTTGGGGATTAAAATTGAAATTAAACGTCTCTTCTTCCTCCCTCAGAATAATGTCATCAAGTGCCCGCTATGAGAGGTACAAGGGCAACCAAGTTCTCTTCTGGTAAGTACATATTGCTTGTTTGGCCTTCTTCAGTAGAAGTGTAAACAAAACCACTGTTTTGCATGCTGTAATATATTGCTTGTTTTTTCAGCAATTGTCAATATAAGAATTTACAACACTTAAGCCTGGCCAGGCTGGTTAAAAGCTTTGACAGGAGGCGACTGTAACAGTAGTACGGTGCTGACATTTGAGAGGTGAATTAACATGAATTAACAGCAGGGCTCCGGTGCACAGCAGACGGGTGTGTGTGTGCTCACAAGATCAATTAAAAAGCAGGTAGCGTCACCTCAGCGGTTCAGGGCAGCCGTGGTGACGACTCAGTAGGTGGCACTCTTCCCCTGGAGCTGGCCCTGACTGCATTGTCAGGAACCCAAGTGCTTCCTAGGAGTATCCTGTATGGGAAGAGTGATGGAGCTCAAACACTTAAGTAAGCTCTTCTTTTACTTTAGGTCACTAGAATTAATATTTCAGCTCAGAGTTCTGCTTAGGTTCCTGCTGGGAGGCAAATATACTTCTTTTTTCTCGTGTTTTAGCATTGCTTATGGTGTATTTGCCCTCTCGTAGCTAATCCTGACTTGCTGTGTAAGGCGTACCTTCCAGTGTGCAGGAGCCTCAGTCAGTGAGATGCCACCTTTGAGTTCCTGTGGTGGCTGTGTGTGACACAGACCTGTTCCAGTGCCAGGTCTGTGTGAGGGGGGGGTTGTGTGCTGGAAGAGGAAGGTGGCGTTAGGCTGTAGCTGGGAAACGTCAGTGCAGCCTCTAGGCAGAGGCAAAATCTGCTGCAGTAAAACACAGTAACTTCTGTGCAGACCTGCAGGCTGTAGGTTAAAATGTTGGCGGGTCCCCTGTCCATCCATCTGGGGTCGAGTGGCACAACAGCAGATAATTCCGTGTGGGCACGCGATGCTGGTGCAGAGGTGGAGGAATGCAAAGCAGGAGTCAGATGTCCGAGTCTCCTGTTCTGTCCGTAACACTTCCCAGGTCCGTGTAATACTACTGTCTGGGTTGAGTTGCTAATCAACTTTAGCATGGAATAAAAATTCCCCCGTGTTTGTAGCTTTTTGTACGCTTTCACTGGAATTAAATGTATTTGCTAAAAATTACTAATTTCCTTTTAATAAATTAAGTTGACTTAAATGTCGAATTGTAAGGTATAAGAAACATTCTGGATGTATTTGTGTTAAAAAAAGTTATTTCTTGGTAGTGTTCAATTAAAGTTCTTAAGTTTCCAGTCCGCATACCAAATTGATAGGGTGGTAGATCATTATTTTACTACGAGAACATTTTGGATAATATATTTTTGAGTTGCTGTAAGAAGAAAGTAGATACAGATGACCTCTTTTCTTACAGCTCAGAAACTATTGCGAGATGCTGGTATATACTGCTTTCTGGATCTGTGCTCATGAAGGATTCCATGTTTTTACCACCATGCAGGTATGTAAAGTTGTTATTATTTAAGGTAAGGCAAGATATCTTTTTTTAATAAATGCTTTTGTGTATGTTGATGTTACTGTAAATTTTTCACAATTTTAAAACCGCTTTTTCATTATTTTGCTTTCTAAAGTGTGATAGTGGAAGAAATGTCCTGCTAAGTTCATTTTCAATTCCGCTTCACTGTTCCTGCATGTTGAAATTTCTGTGTGAAATACTGCGCTTCATGTTTTTTAAATCTTGTTTGGCTTTTAAAGTTTACAAGAGAGTTTGTAGTTAGCTTGTTGCCTTGTGGGCTCTTTGACTAATCCCTGTGGTGTAACTGCTTTTGAGTCCCCTGTCTCAAAAAATCTGACTGTGTATCACACAGCTTCTACCATTTGGTTGGAGGCTGTATTTAATGGCATGTATGATTTTTATGTGGAGCAGGAGAATGGAGGCCAGCAGCATCGGTTACAGAAAGCATATGACAGGAGTCTGATGGCATCTCCTAGCTGAAGCACAGAGAGCGTTGTGACAGGCTTTCAGTGAAGCACAGTATCTGACTTGAGCTGGACCTTGCTGCACTCTAATACTCTGCTTGACCTTGCACGTCACTCAAATTCTGCTGCACTGCACCTCGAAGCTGCATGGTGCTTGTATTCAAGCTGCACTTCCTGGCTAGGCAGGAGTGGTTTTAAAAAAAGAAAAGCAAAATGCAAATTCAGACTTGCCTTCGCACCAGGTTTGGATAGTTTTTGGTGAGATTAATGAACGTGCTGCTGCCTCTTAGCAAATGAAATAAGGGCTTTTCCCCCGTGTGGTGGTTGCGTGACGGGCTCCGTCTCCCGCGGGCAGCGGGGCACTGGCTCCCTGCTGCAGTGAGTGCCGCCGTGGTCTCCTCCCGCTGCTGCCGGGCTGGTGTGGGCTGCTGCCATTCCGGCTGTAACGCAGCGCAAGGAGGCTCAGAAAGAGTGGGCACCAGCTGAACATCCCTTTCTTCTTCAAGAAAAATTCTTGCCGCAGTTTGGTGTTGCCCTGTGCTTTGGTTTTTAGAAAATACTACCTGACCCCCTTTGGAAATATTATTTACTGTCCTAGGAAAAAAAAATTGTATGAGTTTAAAAGCAGATATGAATGGCATTTGTCCATTCCAAGAATTCATCTTTGTCTGGTGAAGAACTTGGTGTCTTGCTCTCTATGCCTGATGAGCATATGATCCTATACTTGTATGATATTAGTGAAATAAATTTCATTGAAGAGTATATTGTTCGGGATACTGATTTATCTGTGTCTTTTTTGTTTATTTACACAATAGGAAAGTGATGGGCAAGTGTAGGGAATTGAAAAAAAACCAAGCTTGAATTGTTTTGAGATTGTTGAAGGGGCTGGAGATATCCTTCCAGCCAGTGGGGTTTTTGGGAGGTTTACTGCTGCTCAGACACCAGCAGCAGATAAAGCCGAGCTGCCCGATTTGTCGAGTGTGGTTTGAACTCGTGTCGCCACACGAGCAGAGGGGAGTGAGGTTGGAGCCGGGTGTCACTTGCACAGAAGTGATGCAGGAGAAGGGCGATAGCTTTGAGATGTCCTGGGGGGAAAATGCATGAGGACCAAAATAAAGTCCATAATGTGAGGAGGGTGATAACTACCAAGGATGAGAATTTAGGCTTTGATCTGGAGACACCCTAGTGCTTTGAAAAGGTCAAGAGCCAGGTTTGAATAACTGTCATTCTGGAAGAACCAGGTAGACAGAGGCATTTTGTAAAATGGATAATAGGAAATGGATTCTCGTTTGAAACTCAGTCCTTGCGTATATACTTCATAACACCCTCCACTCCTCAAGTTATCCCTTGGTAATGTTGACGTTGTAATTTCTATTTTGTGTTTGTCCTCTAGAGCATTTGACAAACACTTCATATTTAAAGAACTTTAGGGTTCTTTGCTGCGAATACTGTAACAGTTTGTTATTAAATATGAGAGCAGGATATCAGTGTCTTTTGGTTAGAGGAAGCTGGTTTCCTGGGCAATAGGGGGTTTTAAGGCCCCCTTTTCTTGTAAAGGTGTTGTTGTTAATCTGTTTTATTTGGCAGTCCTTCTTCAAAATTCAGGACTGTGTTGTAAACCAACTGCCTACCAACTTTTCTTTAATAATTATACGAGAAACTGCTGTTAGCATTGATTGTTAGGGAGATACTTTCAGTCTCCATAAGTAAGACTGGGAGGTGATGATGATTTATCTGGTACCTCCTCACAACACTTGTCCTTTCTCTGTCATCTGCACCGTGATTGCCTTGACGGATTGGAGGAGACTTAGTAGACAACTGTAACCATAACCTGGTTTATGGTTAAGGTTAACCATAAACTTCCTTCTTCTGCGTTCCTCGTTTCATCTACTGTCTACCATTTGGTAGTTTCAGAGTCAACAGAGCTTCAGGGAAACCTTAACCATCTTCTGCAGATCTCTTTGAAATGAAATATTCTGTAGATTCAAACCTGAAGGAGGCGTAGCCCCGCAGAAGTGTGAGAAGGTGGGCAGTCACTGCTTTATTGACTTTGTATGAGTATTTGGATGAGTAGTGGCGTAAGCTGTGCCTCGCTGTGCTTGAGAAGGGCCTTTTGTTCAACTTGGATGAATTTGTATGCGGGCTGTAATTCAGAAATTGGCTTAAAAATTGGAGGAGTAATACTTGCATCCAGGTACGAAAAATCTATTCAGTATTGTGACAGTGATGATCATGATGAGAAAAGCCCTGTAAAATTTTTTTTAAGGGAAGAAGCAGATCAATCAGTAATATCAAGTACAAAGGTGGCATAACCTTGATTGCCCTACTGCCTGGAGAATGGATTTGTCAATAGATTTGTCAGAGTAGGAAAAGAATTTGCATCTAACATGAAAGCGATGGCTGGAACAAAAAAACCAGGGTTGACGGATTTTGTGGAAGGAAAATCCTGTCAGCAAGTTCAAGAGTTTTGTGTTAACCTTGCTTGTTAATCAAGATAATTCATGTGAGTAGGATATTTGAAGGAGATTACTCACAGCAAGATTAGCCATAGGAAATATATCAGGGGCCTGGAGGAACTTTTGAAGCCAATTATGTGGATGACAGCCTCCTACAGCTGTGAGAATTGAACCTCGAAGGGAAAAGTACAAAGTCTTGAAATAGTCAAGATACGGTCTTACTAAAAACAAACACTTCTCTTTTCTGAGCCTTTCCAAGAAATTCGTGAGTAGCCCTTCCAAAAATCTCGCAAGTGGAGAAAAATGGAGTTGTTGCCCTATTCAAGTAGTGCATTTCTTGGCTAAAACCCCTTTATGCAAAATGGACTCATGGTTGCATTGTGGTATCTTTTCATGAGAGCTGTAGGTATGTCAGTGTCTCGGTAAGCTGTTTCTCTGTCTCTTCTTGGGGGAAAAGGAGAAGGTGCAAATGCTTGGATCAAGAAAATTGTCATAATGAAAGAGGAACTCCAGTTTTGCGTTATGAACAGTGGCTGGGGTTGAAATTATTTTAGCTTGTTTTGTATTAATATTTGTGAAGAACAATATTATAATTTGCAACTTACTGTGACTGTTAATAGTGTTTCAGTCTATTCTCTGTAAAGGAACAGAAGCACAGAGGATTCTGTGTTTTTACCAGGCCATCGGTGTTGATAAATAAGAATGCAGGATTAAAGACTTACAATTCATACAACTTAGATTTTTTTTTTTTTGTATTTTAGAAATCTTTAAATTTTGATCTACGTAACTTTGTTTTCAAATATATATATACCTCAAGTGTATCAGCTAAAACCAGATCAGTTTCATTTCTAAAACCTGTAGTGCTGTTTTCTGCAGACTCTTGTGAGTTGGTGCCATTGACTGAGAAGAAATGAGCGGCTCGGAGCCCCTGTGTTCCCAGCTTCTGCCAGTAAAAGCTATACTGGTGTTTTTCTCCCACTGATCCTCCATTCCAGATTTAGCTTTCTTAAATCCTGCTTTCTGTGTAGTGGGTACCTGCTGTATCTGAGCTCTGTCCCAGAGCTCCTTGGCCTCTGCTCATCCTCTTCTTTCTGATCTCCACCCCCGTCTCTGCCATTGGAATTCTGGTGGCTGTGTGTGGAATATCGCTTTGCCTCTGTCACCTGCCAAGGTCTAGATACGTGTGTGTGCCAGGCCACTGCTGGCATATAATACAGATATTTTCTTTATGAACTTGCAGTTGCCAATAAGGTTCTGAATTGTGACGCTGGCTGAAACAATTGTAATTTAAATCCCTTGCTGTTTGTGTAACTGTAAAAATTGCAGAGGTCTTAGGACGATACGCTGTCAACGCGTGTTTGCTTCAGACTTCAAAGCTCTTTGCAACTAACTGCTGTAGACTGTTTTTCTGCTTTCAAGATGACAGCTTTAGGCTTACATCCCTGTGCTTATCGAGACCAGCTGGATTTTATACTTGCTGCTGGATGACAGCAGTGGTTCTTCGGTGCATCCGCGGCTCTAGATGAGGTGCTGTGTTCCCTGGGTATTTCTGTAAGTGGTGGCTGTAACTCGTAGCATTGCCTGACAGCCAGCAAGTAAACGAACACTGCAATTCAACTTGGGAATGCTACCAATAAATGTATTTTGTAAAACCAATTAATTCAGATATGGCTGTTTGTATTGAAACTCTCCTGGCAGCACTAGTGCTGTGATGAAAATACTCGGAGGAAGAAGGGAACGTGGATGAGAAGAGGCGACGTGCCGGTGAGAGCCTGCGTGTCCTGGTCTCCCAAAGTGCAGCTCCTTGTACTGGAGGCGCTGCCGTTGCAGAAGAGCTGGGAAGGTGTTGCAAACTAAGCACGTGGTGCATCTTTTTTGACGTGGATCAAACTTCTAAGGAAGCCAAGAGAGTAAAAAATGAAGAAAGGCCATATTCAGACCCGTCACAACTAAATGACCGGATAATCTTGTCCGCATTCCCCACTTCCCAGTAATTTCCTTTTGTTCTGTCTGTGGTTTCTTGGAACAGCTGCCCTGCAGAGGCTCTACAGTGCCAGGGGGTGCTGGTCGATCCACAGAAATAGGTTTGTGTTTGTGTGTGTGTGTGGTGTTTTTTTTTTTTTAAATTACCTAAACTAAAAAAGTCCAAGAGGTGTAAAATTGGACGCGCAGGGTAATGTGCAGTTTGTTTGAATCTAAAATATGATTGTATTGAGACACCGTAGTCACGTGGCCTGGAATAGCTGCACAGCTTCACAGAAAGTGGTCGGGAAGATCCAGGCTGCCTCCCAGCATCCGCGTGTTCAGCGTGTCAAGTAATTAGTGTAGACATCTTGAGCTTGCAGCCTGCAGATCGTGTAGCCTGTTATGCAGCCTCCAAAATCATTCCCAATTAAAACTTTCAGCAAGCTTAAGAGATAAACCTGCTAAATATTGTTGTTATTGGGAGCTAATGCAAAAATGGTTTTTGACTGAGCATTAATTGAAATCGGTGTTTTGCATTCAGCCGTGTATCTTGCAGTTTCAGGTTCCCTTTAAACCATTTTCTGATGGAGTTAAGTGTTCTAATATTTTTATAATTAAGTTACTTTGAAATGCTCGGGACTTGCACAGCATATGGTATCTTGAAAACCCCGCCACCTGCATCTGCTGAAACTTTTGGGCTGTGCTCATGTAGCCTTTTTTTCCCCCCCATCTCCTTACTCTCTTTTGCACCTCATGTGTCTTTGGGGCCGCCCAGCAGTTTGCAGAGGGCTGGGACTCGCACGCCGGCTCCTGGCAGCCCCGTGCGCTCCAGAAGGGGAGCTGAGAGATTCCCCAACAGCCCAGTTTTTCAGATGATGGTCGATCTGAGAAAAAATCTGGAGCAATTAAGACACCCGTGCAGATGCCCAGAAACACAGATTATTCCCATGAGGATTTCGGTGTTGATGGCACTCGTCTGCCACGAGTGCGGTGTGCGAAGGGCCGATGCTGCCTTGCGCTGCTGCAGGCTGTGTCACTGCCCGTCCTGCGGCTGCGCCTGCTCTCCCCTCTTCCTTACTGCCCAGCCAACCACGAGGAATTGCAGTGTAAAATTGCACTTGTAGAGAATTTAGATTTGGGATTTAATAATGCTGAGGGCTCTTCCAAGCCATTCATAATATTCTTGTATAGTACATTCAGTGGTAGCTGAAGGGATTTTATCTTGGATCCGAGCTGCAGCTACACCGCAGTAGATGTCCCGGGTGTTTGCTGGAACAGCTGCTGTGCACAAGTGGGGCTCTGAGGAGAGGGAAAATGAAATGCTTTTCAAATGGAGGGTAAGCCCTGACTTGTTGGGGGTGGGGGGGAACCCAAACCGTTTTCATCTGTTAAAAAACCAGACGAGTGACATGTCCATTTCTTAGGCAACCCGTCCCTTCCAGGCCATGTTGCGCGCTCGCGTGCAAAATGTGTTTGCACTGGAGAAACCCAGCCGGGTCACTGGATGCGTGGGGTCACGGGGTTCTCTTTTGCAGTGGCAAAAAATACAATTTGCCTCATCTTTATGTTCCTAAAAGCAGCCTGACGGGCAGTTTGAGAGACAAATATAAAAACAAAACATCAGCAAAAATTGCAAACCCTTCGTTTGTTCCACTGGCGAACTGGCGCGTCAGCGTCCTGCCGCAGCCCTGTGGGTAACCAGGCGTTACTGCAGGCGGCGTTATCAACCATCGCCGTAACTCGCTGCGTTATCCATACCGACATACACAGCCAGGAGAACTTCATGATTTCCTAGTTTGTGGAAGATACAGACCAAATCTTAAAGTGCCTGACGCCTCGTCGGTGAAGGCTTTGATGCATGACACATCTGAAAATACTGTTTCAGGACACAGTAGAATACTGTGAATTTGAAGATGCCTGCTAATTAGCGCTCAAACGGATAATAAGGCATTCAGTTTCAGTCTCCATCTGTTTGTAGGCTGAAAGCTCTTCAGGACGGGCTGTGTGGTTTTTTTTGGTTTTTTTTACCTCTAAAGTATGTACTGTATTTTGAGTGAATAATGAGAAACCATCAGTACTGAATAATTTTGGCATGTTGATATCAGGAAATTCTCAAGTTAAATGTGATTGCCATCCCTGAAATTTGTCAGTCTTGAAATTCCAGATGTATTTCAGCACCAATACTCAGGTCACTTAACAGCTGGGTATTCAGCATTTTTAAACATTTGTGTTTAGAAAGCTGTAAGTGTTTGTACGCATCCTATTCAAAGAACTACTTTATTATGTTTAAGATATGTTATGTTGAAGGCCTTTCTAAATAGTTTGCTTTGTAAAAGTAAGGCTTGTTATAGCAGCTCCAGTGCCTTAAAGAAGTTTTAATGCCTTGCAGTATTTTGGGGAGTGGGTATGCGTTTGAAAACTGGAGTTTACTCAAATACCAATGGCAGCAAATCAGGCGGTGGAGAAGGGACAGATGAACCGAGCGAAACAGCTGATACTGAGAACCATGTTATTTGCAGCTCTGAGCTTTCACATTTCGGTAGCTCCAGTCCGATCCCGTGGCCTGAACGCCCATTAGTGGTTGGGATATGATATCACGCCAGTTTAACTTACATTCCTTTCTCACAAGATGCAATTGCTGAAGCATTTTTAATTATGAATAGCAGTGAATCAGGAGGAAAACAAGGCTTCTTGCAAATGGGGCACCCATAAATCAAGGGTAAACAAAGCTGCCTTTGGTATGTGGAAGACATTTTTTTCCCATGACACTGTTGCAAGGCAGTGAGTGAGTGTCTGAAAATTAATGATGCAGATGTAATAGATGAATATTAAGCGACAGGAGAGTACAATAAAACTCTAAATAAAAAAAGCGTAATGTAGTTTATAGTACTGACTTTTCTGGGCTTCCAGCAGTGGGAGGCTGTGGAATAATCATGTTAAATTCAAGACCCTGTTAAAATAGGTGTGATTAAATATACAGATCGAGTGAAACTTTAATTGTTGGATTGTTTAAAACTTTAATGGTTATGACTTTGGTAGTACATCCTTTGATGGTTTTTCCTGTATTGTAAGTAGAATTTAACTCACGCTGCTTTCATGTTTTCTCACACTTTCAGTATTTGTATTAGCTTAAATTCTTAATTGGATTATTTTTCCCACTCTCTCCTCGAAAGCACTAAAGCACACGTAATGTGCTGTACCTTAACGAGACTTTCATGCTTTTCGTCCCTATCTCGTCACGTCAGGAGGACTTAACGTTTAGGGACGCGCTTACGGTTGGAGAGGTCGCTGCCGCGCTCCATGAGCAGAGGTGCCGGTGGCCGCCCGAAACGGGCTCGGACCTTCCCTGGCAACAGATCTGGTCCTGGGACGTGACTTCCACGGGGATGGTCGCGCGGGAGTGTGGTGGGCTGTTGAAGCGCTGAGCTGGGTGACTGGTGGTGAAAGATAAAGGAATGACAGGTCTTGCACGCAACACCGCGTCTTCTTGGCTTCATAGCAAAAGATGGGGTAGTCCCAAAAGAAAAGATAGCTCTAGCTCTGCCAGAATTAAATGTACAACTTCCCGGAGCTCTCTTCTTTGAGAAGGGAGCATATTTTGGGTTTGGGTGGGCATTAAACATGTACTACAGAGACTTCTCTGAATAGTTTGTTGTTGCAGAATTGTTCCTTCTCCTTTGGAAGAGCGCTCTGCGTGAAAGCTTGCTCTTCTCTTTCCAAATGGGATTTTTGTCATCTCCTTTTCCAAAGCTTTGTTCAACTTAAACTTTTACATTCCCGAACATCCTCTTACCTCTCGGTACTGAAATTAACTAATCTCTTAAGCATTTCCATAGCTTTGTAAGTATTGTATGGTTAATTTTTCTAATGTAAATATTTATTAACTAGAAGATGGCAACTTTAATAGATATGACTAGGTGACTTCAAAACCTAATTATGTTGTTCTTTCACTGGTGTTGTGCTCATTATTAATTAATTTAATGCTTGAAATAATTTCTTTTTAAAAAAAATAAAAGGGAGTAACTGCTGATTACCTGCAGCTCCCGCAAATACTTTAATCATCGCTTCAAAGCAGATTTAGGTGACTCTAGGAATGTTACGCTGCTTCTTACTCCTCCCCACGTCTCCTCTCTCTTTCCCTTGGATGCGCGCACAATCTGCTTCTGGCTGGTTTTAATTTTTCCTAATGTATTCGCCTGAACTAGTTAAGATTCTAATTCTGTGCCAATAAACCAATAAAGCAAATATTTGAACTTTAATGTTGATTAGTGGTCTTTAGGAAAAAAAAAAAGAAGTATATAATTGTGACAAATGTCGTACATTACCACCGTCTACCAGTTAGACAAGCACATGTACATCTTTGCTAATGACAATTTCTTGTTGCCTATTATTAATGCTAGTGGATGTTACTACTGAAGCAAGAGTCTTTCTTGGTGAATGGTTTCAGGGCTGAGTTTCTGTTCATTCCAAACATTTTGTTGTATAATTTTACAAGACAATTCGGAATGAACATCATTCTGAAGTCTTGATCAAAATTGGCAGGTCAGTCAAATACATGGATGTCAACAAACATTTTACATGATAGAGAATCTACACATTTGTATTCTAGAGGAAAATATGGAGTAGGTAATTAAGAAAATTAAAATCCATGTTTCTAAAACACGTTAAGTATGTTAATGAAGAATAATGTTAAAAATTGGTATTTCACAAATGCGGTGGTTATGGCTGGGGAAAAAAAGGTATGATGCCTCCTCTTTTTGAAGGAGTTGTATGTGGTATAATCGATAAAACATCCCGTGATATTTTAGAATTAAAGAATTAAACTTGACTTATTGACTTGTAAATATGAGTAGTTTATTATTCAGGATTAGAAGGGCAGGTTTTGGCTTTGGAACGTACTCCTTTTCTGAGTGTTTGGTGGTTGTAAAGTGCTTGATGGGGCAGAAATGATAGTGCCAAGAGCTTGACCTTCGTTACAAGCCGTGTTCTTCCTGGCGTTGCTGTTTACTGCCATTACTTAATTAGCAAATGTTGCAGCATAAGCAGAGGGGAGCTTGGCAGTAGCTGAATTTCATAGATGTGTTTATGTAAAACAAAACAACCTCTAGCAGTTTGATAAATTGTTGTCATACAATAAAAATACTGTGTGGAACAACCTGCAGCAGAAAATTGTAGCTTTACTGGGGATATAGCAACAGTAGTAATCTATTTTGTGATAAAATTGATGATGATTATTTCTTTTTTAGAAAGCTGCAAAAACTGAATCTTCCAGTTGCACATAATTCCTTTAGAATTTTGCTTGGGAAGAAATAAATCTGTTGTCTTCAGTTTTCTACTACATGGAATAGAATTAGAACTGTTCGGCTCTTCTTTGCAGTTGCAAATGCTACCTTAGTGAACGTGGTTTCACTGTGGTTTTTGGTTTGTGGAGAAAACATGGAATTTCAGTTCGCCTCAAAGTTAGAGCTTACATGAAAAATGACATTTCTATCTTTTCTGAACGAAATTAGCTTTGTTGTAATTGGCAGAGTAGTTTGGCCCTTCTTGATGTATCGCAAGTACACAAGACTGTCACGCCTGGGTCACGTGCTGTGTGGAAAAAGCATGAAAGAAGGCATGAAAATTTTAGCAATGAGTTGCTTACTATAGATGTGTGAAAACGCCAGTTTTCCATGTGAAACTTGTTCTTTGCTGGCCTGCTATAGCATGGGGTGAGAAAATGTCAGTTGTCGTTTATGACTTCATGGCAATCGTGTAATGTAAAGATTATTTTTGTATCTCCCCCTCTTCCCCCCCCAGTAGACCATTAGCAAAATCAAAACTTAACAGTTAAAATTGCTGTGCTCCTGTTAATTGTAATACTTTATCCTAACCGGATTACACTGATAATTGCTTTGTTGGAATATTCTGGAGCTTCGCTTGAGTAACTTAACAGTTTAATTGCCTGAGTGCCTTTCCTGAAAATGCAAATTCTACAGAAGTTTTTGTATGCTCCCCTAATTGGTAGTTTATAAGCACGAGTCTTTTAAACATTTTCTACAAAGTGGTCATGTTTCATCTGCTGTAGCGACGCCCGTGTAGGTAACTCAAATGTTTTGCTGAGGTTTCAGATGCGCTTTCAAACGTAACCTCAGTGAAAGCAGATGGAGCTGACCCACTTGCTCAGGATTTGTCTCCACACTTGTCTCAGCCTCCTTTTTAATTCACACATTAATCTGCTTTGAGTTAACTGATCCTTCAGTTATTTCACCTGCTGATACATGTTAAGACGTGATTGCTGTTGACAGTCGGAGTTTGTAGCAGCAGCTACGACTACTGAATGGCTAATCCAGCCCTGATGCTGTTAAGCAAGTAGCTTTTTTTATTTTTTCTCCCCTAATTTGAGGTCTGTACAGGATTGCTTTCACTTGAGCTCGGTTGGGTGGGGTATGTTGAGCGTACCTAACTCAAGCCAACAGGTCTGTAGGGAAGACAAACTTAATATGTGAAGCCAGAGACTTTCAATTCCAGGTGCTACTGCAGTCACAAATTAAGTGATTTAAGGGGTTATTAGT
Source organism: Chionis minor (assembly GCA_013398295.1). Lineage (NCBI taxonomy): Eukaryota > Metazoa > Chordata > Aves > Charadriiformes > Chionidae > Chionis > Chionis minor. The sequence continues at coordinate 120,336 of VZSF01007661.1, read as the reverse complement.
CTGTAACGCATGCTGCAACCCCCAGAACGATCTAGCTCAGCTCCTTCTTTGCTGGTAGTTCCAGCACCCTCGGATCTGCTTGCGTGGTCCCTTCTCCAGAGCTGCTTCCCCTGAAGTCACCTCGCTTCGCGGGGTCCTAAAGCCCGTGGGATGGCTTTTAGCCTCTGCCCTCCGTCGCTGGGTTGCGCTGCCCGTCGCGTTGTGTTGCGCTTGTTGTTTTGTTGTAGTTCTTAAACGTGACCTGTCACGACGATCCGCTCCTTGGGATGGTACAGGAAGCAACATAGAGACAACGGCCACAAGTTCAGGCTGGGTTTTGGAGAAGCGCTTCTCTGTCCTCCCCTCTGCTGGGAGGATGAGGGGCCATGTGGAGTTGAGGGAAGTCTCGTTAAAAACACTGTGTACAATGAAGTGCTTCTGAGTTTTTGGAATTGATGTATATTTGTTTTTACAAAGCCTGTTTAATGCTTAATTAACATTTACTAATGTTTTCTTGTCAACACTGAAATGCACTGTGAGTGGTTTTGAGTATCTGCAAGTCATAATGATTTTACAAGACAGCATTCTTTATCTTTAGGCATTACATACCAGGCTATGATGAGAGGTGCTGCGTAAATTAATGAATTATAATAATGGTACTACCTGGTTAGCATTTTTCCCACAATATTTTTCATCAATTTTTCTTTGTCCTTTTTTGTTTTTAACGATATTGTAACATGCGCTATTGCCAATTTATTACTGAAAAGGTCAAATAGGCTGTTCATCTCATTCTTTTTTGTTTCTTTTTTTTTTTTTTCCCCCATCCCATTCTAGTTTTGGCAAGCAGTCTGGAGGAAAACGAGGATGCGAATGTATCATACTGGAGCCTTCAGAAATGATTGTGGTAAGAAAGATTTTTTTCAAATGTATTTAAATCTATTGCTGGTTTCAGCAAATTCTTTCTGTTTTATAGCAGAAAGCTTATTGTAAAGTGTTCTATAAAATTGCAGTAAAACTGCCTTGATTTCAATTATACCTATGGCTGCTATTGTAACAGCAATAGCGATGTAAATTTAATCTAGATGGGTAAATGATGATGATGATGATTAGGTCATTCTTTTTAAAATTATGCTTACTTGAGTTTCGAAAGCCTACCAGTTGGGCCGAGTTGAGCGTTCCCGAGTCAGGCAATGATAGACTGCTATCTTGAATATTTTATTTACACCCTCCTGCCCCTCTTAAATGGCTTTTTCCGGGCCGTGCCAGCCGTGCTGGGTCTGGTGGGAAAGGCCCCCTCACCCCTACCCAGCCTTCGCAGTTCCACACAGTGTGATGGCTTTTGGGCAAGAGGAGAAGGAACAGGAGTGCTTAGCCAAGCTCGAAGGATTGGGTTTTCAGCTTCGTTGTCATCCACCTTTTCCACGTCCAGCTTTCCTTCTGCTCCTTCAGAATGCTTCCTGTGCAAGTAACTTGTGCAAGTGCCAAGTTCATGTGTGCTTCCAGGTTGTCCCTCAGCCCTTCCCAGGTTGGTGCACCGACGCTGTCAGCAGCTGGAATGTTAGGATTGCTTTTCCGTAGTGCAGACTGACGTTGTACCCTCATAGTGTGTCTGGGGACTCGGGAAGATCTCTCTGAACTTTGATCTTCTGAGATGCTGCTAATGGAGCTGGAATGAAAGCGTTTGTTGTTCTGAGAAGCCATGTGCCTGCTAGGCAGGCCTAGATTTCCAAACTGCCATTGATTGAGCTTCCTTAGGTCTGGCTACAGTAACATGAAAGCTAGTATTTGATGACGTCTCTTGCTCACTGAGTAAATGAATATTCAGCTTCCATGAGAAATCTGGTTCTCCCAGTACCCTGAGAGCTGTGGAGATGTCCCCCGGGGTGTCCTTGCTGTCCTTTGTGCCGTTCTTTCTGCGCAGTGTGCCCGATTCTGCCCACGGGCTTTGACAGGGTCAGCCGTATGCTCTTTGCTGCAGCAGATGTTTTAAGCCGTGTTCTGCCGTGCCGTGAAGCGAGCGCAGGTGAGTGCACGCAGCCTGTCTCAGTCCTCCGGAGCGAAATAGCTCGTTGGTGTCTCCCCGGTTATCCAGTCTCTTCTCAAAGCTGGAGTTTTGGGGGAGAGATTTATGCCTCGAGGGATGCCACAGGGCTGCTCGGGTGACGATACCTGCAGCCGTGTCACACGAACGCCGCCGGCACTCGGGTTTGCTGCCGCTGCTCTGCGTTGCCTGCGAAGTGCCGCTGCTGAGGGCTGCGCACGCCGACGGCCGGGGCTGAGCCTCCCTCACACCTCGACGCTCCTGGCATCTCGGAGCGCGCCATGGCAAACGCTCCCTGAGCTGATCACATACGGGCATTTTGTACCCCTGTAATCCTTCACGGTGGTGTAACGGAGAGGAGAATTCGGTCTGCTTGGCCCCGTTTCACTCACAAACCAGTGGGATGACTCTTCGCTTCCGCAGCTGGTGCTGCAGACGTTACCAGACCTGCTGTGCTGCAAAAGCTGCATCCACGGCGCCGCAGCCGCCGCTGGCAGCGGGAGCAGCCCGGAGCGCGCACGGGCAGCGTGCGACTGTCCTTCCAGGGGCTGCTGGTGACGCACCCGCTGCAAGTGCGGCTGCGAGTTTACATGAGATACCTTCCACGGGCAGAATGCGTGATAATATGAAATTCTTGGGAAATACCAACATCCTTATCTGGCCTTATCGCACTGGGGGGAAAAAAAAAAACCCCAAACCAAAAAAAACCAAAAAAACCCCCCCAAGCCCCCACCAAAACCAAAAACCAAAACAAGAAGATTCAAACTAAAGAGTAGCTTCTGTGTAGTGTGTGCTACTGGAGAGAAAATGACCTGATTAAAATATTTTATGAAGAAACTAGAGAGTTTTGTGGGTGTTTAGCTTGAGTAGCTGGAACTGTGATGCTTTTTTTTTTTGGAGGAGCACGCTGTCACAGTCTTTGGAGGAGCCAGCGTTGGCCGTGTCAGCGACCTCAAATGCTGCCAGTTTTTCCTGCAGACAAATGCACAACCTGGAAAACTGTCCTCTGTGTTCTAAACCTCTTGATGTAATTGTAGTTAAATCCCACTGAGAATATAGAGATACTTGAAAGTACCTTAAATCCTTTTCTGGAACTTCACTGTATTTTTCTGTAGGAAGATCAGAGAACTAAAAGGGCAAAGTTGTTTCTTCATTATTTTTACGTTCCTGTTTTACAGGTAAATGTAGCTAAAGGTACAATTAACTGTCAATTTTCTAGGTAGGACTTCAAATGGAGTGAGAAAAAAGCATCAGTGTGGTGACATGCACCTTGCTAATAATCTACAGTGACACAAGGTGTACTTGAGCTTAATTTTCCTGATTAATTCTTACTAATTTCTCCTAACTCTTTTATTTTCTCCTTTTTTTTAATTTGCAACATACTAATGAGGTTTAATACATAATGATTATTTATCTGCAAGCAAAACAAGCAGCTACTTTAATGTAGTTAAAGCACACCATCGCTCTCTGCTGCTGACTGATATTCCGCCCCCCCCCTTTTTCTTTTTAGAATGTACATCAGTGTTGTAGTGGGAATCCTCTGGGAGCTGACCCATTTTAAAGGCCATAAAATGTGGTCAACTTAAGTTAATGAGGATAACAGATAGTGTGTGAATGGACATTGCAGCTCATATTTTTGGAGGCTGAGCAATCTATTGAATTAATAATAGGTCCATTTATCACTTAAGAAAATGGCCCAGAATTGCAGCATGTCTCAACGTACTGAAGTCTCCTTTCTGTTGTTCCTTGCTGCTTTCATTTTCTTCTTCAGATCGAAGCGTAAGATTTGAGAAGAGCAGCGTGATATTTGGAGGTGGAAAATGTGTCGTTGCTGGCAGGGGCAGCCGAGGGAAATAGAGGACGGTCCTACGAGCCGCCTCGGTTTTCACGGGGCAGCGAGTGCTGTGGGTGAGGCTGGCTGTTCTGCTGCTGCCAGTATTCACAGTTAATAAAAACAAGGCCCTTGATTAGAAACTAGCCAATTAATACGCTGTTCCACACTTCTTGATACGTATTGAAAAAGGAGGGATATGCAGAAGTCTCCATCCCACCTGGTGGTGACGTGGGGGAGTGGTCCTGCTGCTGCAGAGATGCTGAATTCCTCCGTAGGGGTGTTTGTCCTGCTTTGGGGGGTCATGAGGAGGTTGAATTTGCTCTCTGCTAATGGACATTTTTAGTTTTAACCAGGTGAAAGCAGGGCTGAACGACGAGCAGCGTGAGGGAGCCCTGGCTGCCTGGCCTGTTAATGCGCAGCATAGCAAAAACCATTCGGAGAAGTTATCGTAAATCATGAACATAAAACAACCTGGTGGTCACCTGGACCCAAAATACTGATGGTGCTGGTGGTGCTAAACTGGCAGTTTATGTGGTGTGGCGGTCTTTCCTGGGTTTCTGATTTTTGTGGTGTTTTTGTCAGCAGCAGTGGCATTAACCAAAGGGCGCAGGTGGTCCCAGTTTCTGAGTTTCCACTAGCAGTTGGTTGTTCTGCCTTTGTGCTAACAAATTGTATATTTATGCTCGCTTCTTAGTTTTCAGTTGGAATTGTGGAAGAAAAATAGCTTCACCTTGCAGCGAGTGCTTGTTTTACTTTAGTCTTAAAAATATCAAGCATTGGAACTTACCAAGCATTGGAACAGGCTGCCCAGGGAGGTGGTGGAATCGCCGTCCCTGGAGGTATTTAAAAGCCGGGCAGACGTGGTGCTGAGGGACATGGGTTAGGGGTGGTTTTGGCATAGGTTTATGGTTGGACTCGATGATCTTGAAGGTCTCTTCCAACCCAAGTGATTCTGTGGTTCTATGAATACCTGTTCAGTTTGGGACTTCATAATGATAATGATAATAATAAAGGTAATCAGTACTGGAAGAGTCGTCGTGCAGCCACTTCAGGGAGCTCTTGGCATCCAGGTTAGTCTGTTCTGTGGGAGAAGCTCAGTGCTTGTCTTACTTTCTGTGATCCTGTAAGACTGAACGCAGAGAAAAAAGGAAATAATGCATTTATTGAAGGAGGTTATGTACGGTAGCACACATTAAAACCAAAATCAACACAATTTCAGTTACGTAGAAAACTGAACTCCTTGAATTCTTCTGTGTAATTTGAGAGCAACATTATCGCTAACTAGAAATCCCTATCTTATGCTGGGTGAAGGAGGACTTCTTTATCCAGTGTCTTGGTACTTTTTTTAATGAGACTAAATAACCTATTTAAAAGGGGTTTTTTGTTTCGTTTTTTCATCTGCCTGCATGCCTTGTATTTTTTTTTTCCCACATCCTTCTAGTGTTGTTCTTACAGCAACGCTGCTAGTGGATATCTTTGCTCGTTGTCCTGTGCCTTTGCAGACAGTAAAATTCTAGTGAAAAGTGTGGTTATCCCTTGCTAGGGGAACTCTGCTCTTCTGCTTTCTTTTTTGACAAAACTGTGGTGTGAGGTTCAATCTTCTTTTTTAATGATTGTATCTTTAACCTGTGCTGTCGATACATATTTTTCTCTACGGAATTAAAAATAACCCACAAGGTGAGCCCAGCTGCCTGCACCTTCCTCTGACCTCAAACAGACTGAGCTGTTTGGAAAAAAGTGATGTGGAAAGTAGACGTGAGCTTGCTTTTGTGATGGTTTTGATGTTTTGGTTACTTTCTTGTTCCTGTCTGTTAAGTCTTTCTGGTTTTCATTCCTTTACACCTTTTGAATTTTAATTTCGAAATAATTTACCCAAATATGTGAAGTGAGGGCTGCATAAGAACACAGAGGTGGTTCTCCTCTTCCAGTGCTTAAGTCTTACGTTTGGGATTTTCCAGTTAAATTGAGAAGAGAGCGGGGGGGAAAAAAATGTAAAAATCATTGAGGACAGTAGAAACTCCAATACAGTAAATGTGTTGTAGAGGAGCTTCTTGCCTGGCTGCAGCCTATTTGCATGCATGTCTGTCCTGCTTCCTGTTAGGAGATATTTTTCCAAAACATCAAAAGGAAATGGGAAAGGATGGGACTGCTTTTTATAGAAAAAAGGAATTGTAACTAGTGAGATAAAAAGGTTTCACGTTGGCTTTTACTAACAAGATAAATTTACCTAATTTTTAATGTTTAGTTGCAGATAATATTTAACATCAAGATATGAACTGAGTTCCGGTTATTTCTTTGTAATTTGCTGGAATTGATTAGAAGTCAGTATGACATAGATGAAGTAGCTATTTATAAAAGGCTGGGTTAAAGTTATTTAGCTGTGACTGGTACTGGAAATAAGTTATGCTTTTAAAAATAAAATAAAATAAATATATACCAATAAAAATAGGATATAATTCAGTGCCTTTACCAGATTGTAAATACTCAAAAAATGGTAACTTCTGTGTTGAAGACACGCTTGAAACGAGCCATGTCTGTAACTCGTGTTGTATGATACGTGTGGGTGCGAAGGGTTTCTGCTGGTGAGTGACATTGTTTAGAGGATACGTGTGCCTTTTTTACTTTTTTTTAAAAGAACTGTTTCCTGGAAGGAAACTGTGGCCTCCGGCTCATTGTTATAACGTAGTTCTGAGACATGCAGCAGCGGTTCTCTGAAACGTCCGCAGTCGTTTTTCTCAAGAAAAGTTTAACTGCTCTGAACTTATGTTTGTTCCTTCCTCATGAGCTTACTACGGCTCCATCGTCTTTCGGTGATATGGAAGAACTGGATGTTTAACCAGGAGCCTGAACGTGTGTTTCAGGTGGAGAACTCCAAAGACAATGAGGAAAACATCTTGCAAAGAGAAGTCCCGCTCCGGCAGTCCCGTCGGAGGTTTCGGAAGATCAACCAGAGGGGCGAGCGTCAGACCATCACCGACAACGTGGATTCCAGCAGTTACTTGTCGGTGAGTCTGCTCTCCCTTGGCCCGCTGCCTTGGCATCGCGCCGTCTGCGCGCCTGGCTGGCATTTGGCTTCATTGAGAAAAGCTGGTGAGATGAAACACTCGGTGTTTCTCATTCTTGAGGACGCTTCTTTTTCGTGTTGGGGAGCAGTAGAGTGCTTTGGATGTGAACGCCATAGGTGGAAGTGAAGATTCAGGAGCTAGTTAGAAAAAAGGTTTTTTTGGTTTAGGGTTTTTCAGTTGAGTACTATAAATAAATCTTCACGTGTTTGCTGGACGGAGAAGTGGTCATTCGTGATTTTTGTTGGGTTTTGTTGGTCTTACCTGGAGTTCTTTTGCTAAGATGTAGGAATTGGTGGTTTTCTTTTTTTCCTTACCAAGTTTGAAGTATGGTTTGGAGTTGAGTCGATCACAAAGGCAGTTCAATACAGTTAACACTGTCGTACTCGGTCATGTTTACTTGCTTAAAAATAGCATAGTGGTAATTCAAGCATCAAAAAGAGTAACGGCAACTCATTTGCTAATATTAAATAACATCACAGACTGTCTTATCTGCGCTGCGTGAAGGCACGTACAGCTGTGGTTTCGAGGCCACGGTGCTTTTATGAAGGTTTCTCTTCGCCATCATTTTTCACATGCAGACTTCCTGCGTGGTAGCAGGATATGCGTGTGATCTAGATAAATAATTTCATTGCAAATAATTGTTCTGGATAGTTGGATTTGCTTTGAAAATTAAAGGTTAAAAAAAAGAGTACTAATGCTGAAGTACACAAACCTTGAGTAGTCTTCATGCCCAGAAAAGAAAAAAACAAACTCAATTTCTCCCCCTTTTTTTCCCCATCTTTGTTTTTGTCTCCCTGAAAGGTACAAAACTGCTTAGTTGATACACTTCAAAATCTCAGATGTGTGTGGCTAGATATAAACTTAAAAGGTTGCATCTGTTTCAGAATAAACTGCCGCTTTTCTTGCGTGTTGGTCGCAGGTGGTGATTTTAGACTCTCCGCAGCATTAGCATGTCTCTGAGCAGAGGTTACTTGGTCTGGCATTTGTCTTGTAAGCAGAAGAGCTCTCCTGGCTGTGACAGGAAGAGAATGTGCTGCTTGAGGTTTAACGTCCTCTGCCATCTCATTTCAAGAGCTGTCACGTGCGTAGGGGTTTATCATTAGTAACTCATCTGAATTAGTTATTGACGAAATGAGACGTTGGATCCGAATGCTCGGGGCACTCATGCGTAAGGCTTGATTAGGAATTAAATTCCAATCTGTGTATGACAAAATCTGTCTCTTTCTCTTTGGTGTTTGTGACACTGAATAAGCACAGAGGAAATAATTCTCAGACCTCAGTGCAAAGAGGAGGAGCTGGTGCTACCTGCGCGGCTTGCTCGGAGGGGTGCGGGAGAAGGGACTCCGGCGTCTTTGGTCTAAAAAAGACCAAGATATGCATATGGCTTCTTGAGTGATTTCAGAGGTTTTTGGTTTTTGATGCAAGGAGTCGGTGTGATACACTCACAGGATTGTGATTAGTTGACAAATTATGTCCTTGTTAGGATTTTTCTTCACGTTGATCTGTTTCTTTATGTTGCCAACCACACGGAGCGCAAGCGTGTGCCTGCATGGGTAGCTTCACGTTGCAGGTCTGGTGGCTTCCTCAGATTTACGAACATACGTATTTTGATCGGCATTTGATGGAAAATGGTATAAATCAATAGCATATTCCTAAATCTGCTTTTATGCCAGTTAATTAGCAATATGTGAAGAGAGGCCTGTTAAGGCTGCTAGGTGTTTTCCTGGATGAGTGAGTGCTAAGTGGCAAGGAGTAAACAACCACCTCTCCGATTGAAAATCTGCAAGCTGTTGGGTTTTCAGCAGTCGGAATTGAAATACCAACCCTTGCTTTGTAGACTGTGAGCTCCTAATTGGAAAGTGTCATACTCGCTGTACTTGGTGTAGCGAAAAGTAATTTGTATCTCAACAGATGACTGAGAAATCAAAACACGATAACCAGCTGCCTGTTTGACAAGTAAATAAAAATCGGGTGCCTGTATTTTTCTGTGTTCTGTTATAATCTGATAAAATAGTGAATTTTTCTGAGGTATGGCTTGTTTTGTGCCTAGGTTTGATTTTTACCTATATGTGTCTGCTCATACATGGCCATTGGTTCCCAACTGTCTTGAAAAGAGGCTTTACCGTGTAACCCGTCACGTCACCCGTGTGAGAGCGGGCAGGATAAGGAGGAGGGGTTTTGAATTAAACTTCTATTTGACAAGAACTTGCCATAGCGTTTTCTGCCATAGTGGGGAAAACTGTTTACAAACTTGCCAGCAGATTTCCTCTCTGGCATAATGCTCCTGTATAAACTCAGTGTTGTATTTCACTCTCCAGCCCGTTGCTAAACACCCTTTGGCAGATGCTGAACGCAGCCACCGGACCTTCACGCTTCCCAGCCCGTCTGCAGGGACTTCGGTCGGGTTGAGCCCTGTGGCGTTACGGTGCTCAACCTGACACTCTTGGAGGTTTTTAATGCCTAATCTCTCAGGCACGGGTAGTTCTCTGCTTTCAAAGAAAACTTGGATCCTGTAGGTATTGAAATTCAGTGTTGCTTTATCGCAGCTCGGAATTTTCCCTTTCAGGATTAAATAGAAGATTTCTTGTGTTTGCTTTTAAGGGGAATTATCTATGTAATCCCCATTAACTCCGAAAAAGTAAATCTGTGCACATTAAATATACTATGTTTAGTGTTTATGATTAAGGTTAAGTTTGTTTTTATAAAACATTACCCATGAGGTCGCGACATGAGCCTGCATCTCCTTCTCACCACGCGGAGCTCCCTGCTTGTTATTGCTGGAACTCATTCTGTAGAAATCCCTGTGTTTGGCCATGAAATAAAGATTTTTATGCATATACTTTAATATTTTAAATGATGGTTACTGTTTTGAAGCTCTTCCTTTCTCTTATGGCTCTTACTTAAGTAAAACAGCCCTAGTACTTAATTTAACTGTGTATCTTTCGAATAGTTGACACTGAAATTATTGTGGGTATCTTAATTTTTTTTTTCCCCCCTACCCTTGAATGAACTTATGTCAAAAGTGGATCATCTGGTTGGTTTCTTTGGTGAAGGAGTTACTATTTAGACTCCTTTACTACGTTTTTGTGGTTCGTGGAGCAATACTGTTTCACAGGAGCACTTGTCACCTGCAGAATAAGTATTTAAAGTTGGGCTGGGTTTTTTTGTCTTCTTCCAGTAAAATTCAGTCAACATATGCTGACAGTGTTCTTTCTTCTCAGTGAAGCTGAACTGGTTTCTATTTCTGTTTATACCTTCAAAGTGCATAGTGATGTGAATTTGTTCTCGCAATACATACGCAAGAAAGTATGTTGGACTCGCTCTGGTTCGGCAGACGAGCAGGCTGAGGTCTGGCTTCCCCTGGCAGGGGCGCGCAGTGGCCGTGTCAAGGTTCTGCTGGCACTTGGTTTTCCCTTTCACAGCATGGCTAGCCAGCAAGATCCTGAAGATTAAGGTATTTTTGGCGAAACCCTTCTCAAATGTTCTTTTTTCAGGATGCAGAACAGCACTGCTGCTCACTAAGTGGTGCAGGAGGTGGCTCTGTCACGGTGGGTGACGCGCGAGGCAAAGGCCGTGGTGGCAGCCCGTGGCCGGCTGTCTACCTGGGGCAGGTCGGAGCATCCCCTTAATTACATGGGAGCTCTTCATCCCTGGGCATTTCTGGCCTCTGTTGCCTTTTTCCTTTCTGTCACTTCCTAACTCTCTGCATCTTGCATGTCACCCCTGCGGTGACGTCCTGACTGGGGGGGCGGGAAGTGAGGCTGGAGTCACTGGGATAAAGCTCTTCCTCAAACTTAACAGAATAGAAAGGAACGTGCCGTTGGTATTAATTATGCCTGCTCTTACTCTAGATCATATTTGGCAGCACGATGGTGTGTCTTGTTGGCGATGCGCTCTGTGCCTAGTGCTGTCTGTAAGGGAGGTAAGAGTCCAGACAGGAACCGGAGTCGTGCAGCAGGGCATTATCACAATGAGATCATAGAATCATAGAATGGTTAGAGTTGGGAGGGACCTTAAAGATCATCAAGTTCCAACCCCCCTGCCATGGGCAGGGACACCTCTCACTAGACCTGGTTGCTCAAAGCCCCATCCAGCCTGGCCTTAAACACTTCCAGGGATGGGGCCTCCACAACTTCCCTGGGTAACCTGTTCCAGTGCCTCACCACCCTCACAGTAAAGAACTTCTTCCTAATATCTAATCTAAATCTCCCCTCTTCCAATTTAAAACCATTACCCCTTGTCCTATCACTAGACTTCCTGACCAAGAGTCCCTCTCCAGCTCTCCTGTAGGCTCCCTTCAGATACTGAAAGGCTGCTATCAGGTCTCCCCGGAGCCTTCTCTTCTCCAGGCTGAACAGCCCCAGCTCTCTCAGCCTGTCCTCATAGGAGAGGTGCTCCATCCCTCTCATCATCTTCGTGGCCCTTCGCTGGACCTGTTCCAGCAGTTC